>CM021102.1:23983328-24108115 GCA_007115665.2 Sequoiadendron giganteum
TGGCTTATTTGAATATTTTCCAACTATCAATTGGAATTTAATATTTATCTTTGGCATTTGGCATTGATCAATGATCAATTATCATACTATGAAATGATTTAGTTTTACAATTCTATATATTTCTCTTATTTTTTTGTATATATAATACACACATATATATATACACACACGTACCCATACGCACCCAAACCCCTAAAAAAAATTTCATGTACCCACGTACCGGGTTCTTGTACCCGCACCCATCCCCGAACCCGAACCGGTAACTTAGCTTTGAGCCTGACTCTAATCCTCATTTAATCTTTAGAAGTTTAGCCATTTTTCATCAATCCATCCTAGCACTTCATTTTGCCTCTTGAGAATTGTATAGCTAGAAGTCCTCATTCTTCATCATCAAGAATCAAGTTTATCATATTCTTATGCTGCTATTTCACCATCTCATTATTGCAACCATACCAAGGTTCTGTTGGTTTATTGAGCAATCCACATCATGTCATAATCTAGGGTGCATTCTATTTCTGCTCAATCTAGGAGGATGGAGATTGTTTGAGGTACATTTGATCACTCATTATCTTATGTTGTTTTTCTTTAATCATTTTTCTACATCTTCAATACAATTATGGAAGTTGACACTTGGGAACAAATTGATTTACCTACAAATAAAATTCCTACATGCTTGAAATGGTTGTTCAAAACTAAGTTCAAAGCTAATGGTAGTAATGACAAATTCAAAGCTAGATTGGTTGCAAAAGGATATTCACAAAAGGAATGAATAGATTATGAATACACATTTTCACCTGTAACTAAAATGACTCTATTAAACTTATGATTGCACTTGTTACTAAGTCTAATTGGAATCTACATCAAATGGATGTTAATTCAATATTTTTCAATGGTAATTTAAAAGAAGAAATCTATTTTTCCTTCTTTCACCTTATTTTGATAGTGGAATGTAATGTCTCCTTCTCAAGCATAATCAATTTAAGAACAATTAGCCTATTTTTTGGGTTTGGTTTCTCGTAGGCTAATTAGTGAGCAAGGGAAAACTCCAACTTTCTTGGAGAGCTCATGATGGGTCAAGTAGTGGTTTTGTTCATGGAAGTGAGTTCAGAGGGTCTTGGTGAGCCTCATGATGCTTTCAAAATGCAATTTTGTCCTTTTTTGAGATCTCCAAACTTCTTGGAGAAGCATGCTATATTTAGATAGAGCCAAGTTGCTTCAGTTCATCATCCTAAGTCGTCAACGACTTTTTGGTATGGTCAGAATTTCATATTTATATCATTTTGATGCTTTCGACTGTTAGAGTAAAGGTTTTAACTTAATTGTGTTAATTAAGTTACCTTTATTCCCTTCTTAAGATTTCACTTTAGTTTGCATAAAGTGACATTTAATAATTATATTAATTATTAAATGTTTTCCTATTAGGGTTTCTTTTAGGGTTTGCATGATCTCCTTCTTAAGGATTGATCTCATTGTATATTCATTAATTCTTTTTTGTTCTGATAAGATAATTTCTCCATTTTTCAGAGCTTCAAACCCTTGTTTGTTTTCTCCATCCATTCTCTTCCTTGTGATAGGTATCCATTTGCATGCAGGTGTTCTTGGAGTCTGAAGTTGGTTTTGACAACTCCTACATCGACAGCTTGGGTGAATAATTAGATCATTAAATAATTATAAATTAAGTTTTCCTAAAGAGGAAATATTAAAAAGGCATTTGGGTATAATTATTTATTAAAAAAGTGTTTTAAGTTGTGCCTTCAGGGGATGCCTAGGCACAAGAGGGTTTTTGCATATAATGAATTATTATTTAATTTGAAAAAAGAGTTTGTAGAGGAATAAGGGAAATTATTATTTTCCCTCTACAATGTCATAAAAGGAGGTTGAGAGCTCATTGTTGAGGTTAGACATGATATTTGTTTCTACTTCAAAGATAACTTGTGTTCATCTCCAATTTTCTTGAGGGAAAAAACCCTGTAGTTTCAATTGATTTCTTCAAGAACGAAGGTGTTCGATGTGTTTTGACGAGTTGTTTTGGATTTGCAAATGCTACTAATGTTATGTGTGGGTTCATCATTGTTTGGAAGTGTTGATGAAGGGGTTGTACCCTTCCTTATATTAGTTGTACCATAGTTGGCAGACTTGGACTTGGCAAAGACTCGACAAACCCAAAATTTGCAACTCGACAAAGACCAGCAAAAAACTCGGCAAAAATCTTAGCAACTTAAAAAATTTCTTAAATTTCTTTAAAAGCATATTTTTTTTACAAACTTCAATGATAAAATATATCCAATGAGTTCATAAATGAGTAAAAAAAATGTTTTATATTAAATTTGATTCATTTGAATACAAATTGAGTACAAAATCACATCGTCATGCAAAATCTTGATACAATAGTTAGCTGGCAACTATTTTGAATTTATGATGATTGCCTTTGAAATTCATCATCATAATTCATAAATTGCATATTACAATAGTTTACATCTTCCTCTCCTCTAGTCTAATGAAAACTTGGGGAGAGGTTCTAATCCTTGCACTCCATTGCAACTCCTTGCTTGATGATGAAGGTTGTGTTTGTGGCTCTGACTCGATAACATCAATGACCTCTGTTGATTTGTTATCTACCTTTCTCGTGCAAAGCTAAAGTTTGTATTGCATTTTATAATAATAATGACATTTGAATATTTGATACTGATAGTATGATACTTTATCATTGATTAATGATATTATGATAGTGATCGATTCTGGTCTCCATTATCAATTCCCCTCATTGTAATAAAATTTCTTATATGAGAAGAGATCCCAATAACTAGTGGGGGTCTAGGTTTGGAGACCCTAATGGGGTTGGAGGGCAGTGTCCATCATGGGGGTTTGGGGCAATGCCCCTAGCAGGGTCAGGGGCAGAAAATTAAGGCCTTTGAAACCACACAAAACTTTATGTTGCACACCATTTTCACAATTTTATTACTTAAGGGAGAAATTAGGTATTTGGCACATTTTTTTTGTAAAAATGTTTAAAAAATATATATTTTTTTTGTTTGAGCAGAGACTCACCGAGTTAATGGCACAAACTTGTCAGGTTTTTTGAATAATCTCACCAAAAACTCGGTGAGTACTTGCCAAAAACTTGGCAAAAATCCTTGTGAGTTACTCACCAGACAAAATTTGGCAAGTACTCGCCAAGTGCCAACTATGAGCCATACCATTTCTATAAGGAGTTTATTGTAAGTGTACCAAACATATTTATCATTGCAAATCAATCCTATGTTGGCAAGTTAATGTTCTCTAATGATGATTTGTAATGCATCTTATATTATCTTGTGATTAGAACTTTATATCAACATAAATCAGCAAGTTAATGTTCTCTAATGATGATTTGTAATGCATTTTATATTATCTTTAATACCTTGGATGGTAGTATTGCTAGTGGTTTCATCTTGCACTTTATTGTATTTGCTTACCCCATTGTATAAGTGGAAGAAGCTTTGATGTGTAATTGCATTCTGCTGAATAAGGGAGAAGTGAATGTGTTATTGTACTTTGCTAAATAAGCGAGAAGTGACTATGTTATGTAATTGTACACTCCACTGAATAAGTGAGAAGTGTATGTGCTCATTGTAGCTACACACTTCGCTGAATAAGCATAGAAGTGTTTTACTTTCAGTTCTTGCATAGCACACTCCACTAAAGAAGTGAAGTTCTGGCTGGCTGTGCCGTCTAGTGTGTTTCTTCTAGTATTGTTGCTTTTTAGATAGTTAATGTGGTTTTATATACCGTATGCTCTCACCTTGCCCATCTTAGGTCTGGGTGATCAAAAATTGATAAGGACATTGCATTGTAGCTTCATTTTAGTTGTAAACTTTCATTTTTTTGGGGTGCTTATTACATGGAATGGGGAATGTTTTCTCTTTAGAGCTTGAGTTCACCCAAGTAGCGTTTTCTCTAGGATAAATTGTGTTTTCCTATCATTGTCTATGTTTCATATCTACCATTCCGCATCATAAGAAGTTCTATATGTTTATCTTGATATACTCTTGTTCTTCACTTTGAGTGGTTTAGAGTACATATTTAGATTGTTGGTTGAGTTCTTTTCATCACATATCTGTTTTCTAATAGAAAAGTGAGGAGTATCCTCCTTGTTTATGGTTCATTAGTTGGGGAACTTAATCTATTATAAGTGGCAATTGAACAAAACCAAATAAAACAAGATTCACAATTACTAAATAGTTGAACAAAGTGTATTCTTATTTCAACAGGGAGCTTATAGAAAATGAGCAAACTCTATAAAGGAGGTGTATTCCTTTTACTTTGATTACATGCTTTGGATCTAGCTACTAAATAGCTTTACAATGCAAGAAACTGAAAACTTACTAAAAACAGTAAATTAAGGTTCTTGGTGAGAATCAAAGAACCACTATAGTGACCTATATATTCCTTGGAAGTTGAAATGGACAGTCATATAATGACAAACTTAAAGACAACTGAAAATGTTTGTTGGAGTTATTTAATTATGGTAACTTGAAATGTCAAGGTCATAACTCTTAGTTTGTTGCTTGAAATTCAAAACTTGAAGTTTGTTATGTGTCTGAAAACTCAGGTCATGAACTAGTCAATTTGGGTTGGGCTGTAGCATAGCAAGGCCTACTATTGTCTCACCAAATTCTGGTCAGAAGGGCCTCACTAATGCAAAATACAAAATTGTAGAAAAACACTAAAAAAAAAGATTTTCAGAAATCTGCCCAACCGAAAATTCCACTTGGATAGCCTGAGATGTTTTCCAGATCAAGGTGTGATTTTTAGTATTTTATAACATTTTCCCAACTGATGTTGTGAGGAGGATGAGTCTAAATGCATTACCTAAGGTTCATAAGCCCCATAGGTTTAAGTAAGGCTGCATTACTGCTAATTTTCTCTACAATATAATATAATCTTTCATATTCCTGTGATCCAATGAACAGGAAGTTGTGCTATCAACAATGTACTTTGGTGAATAATGAATTTATTTTTTTATATATACTCTCATGCATACCACCTTTTCTCTCATGCTTGATAGATATACAAGACTATAATGGAAGTCGAACAGATATGATTCTAGATCACAATAAATTAATATAATGACGGTGGACTAGGAATATAAACCTTCTACGATCTCTTCCTGCATGGAAATCCATATCTTGTAATACTTTGATTTTATGATGAATTGATAAGAATATTGACAATCTATTTTAGAAATTTATTGATTTGATGTTGTATTAGGTGCCCTTATATCTGAGAATATTTCTCTCATCTCACAACTATTTATTTAACATAAGATATTAAAATCAAATAACGTAATTGTCAACTGTTTAATGTCAGGGAAGGATGCAAGCTAAAAATGGCCATTTTCAACCACATGCTCTTGAGAGTAAAGACAGAACTGTAGAATCTAGTCAATGGGGCCAAGATTTAGGAGCATTAAAGAGGGATATTATTAAATCTGTAGCAAATACGAACCGTGGGAAGGTGAACATTGGTTTGGTTCCCGTCAGATATTTTTGTTTTTCATTTTCTTGAATATGTTTCTTTGTGGTTTTTGAACCTATCTATAAGCTAAATGTATGCAAGGGTGTGCATTGCATTGAGATAACTATAGAGAAAATTTAGGATGTGCAATAAGCGTTGCTAAACTATATAAAAATCTCAATTTTATGGGTGAAGAAAATTGAGTTGCGTGAGAACTTCTAGAGTAAATTGTTTTCAAGCCATTGTATTGGATGAATTAAAAATCTTATGAATATTTTGATTTTTTTGTGAGGCTAATCAATCCTGCAGATATAGAGCCATTAGCATCTGTAAAGGGTTTGTTTCTCTAATCTTGGTTACTGCTCTGCATGTCATAAGAGAAATGGAAAAAATGTAACAGACTTAATTCATATTCCATGTACACAATAACAATAGAATGCAACATCTACATGCACATACCGCGCAAACACTAAAAACAAACTCTATTAAAAATATGTTTTCCAGTATTGCTTTTGGAGTACTATGCACATGTTGGCTAATTTTGTCTAACAATGATATGGGCCCTTAGATATATGAGGAATGGTCATCCACAAAATTTTTACACAATAATGTCTGGGAACCATCTGTGGGGAAAGGTGATGGCAATTGGCAGGAACCAGTCAAATTTCAGACTACCTTTTGAATGGCGAACAAATAAAAAAATATAAAAACATGTTCACTTCCTTACATTGCTTGATTTATTATGTTTATGTACAAAAGTCTATAGTTATCAAACTGTAGATGACATGCATAACTCTTTTAGGCTTCAACATCTAGCAAAAAAGAACAAAGTAGACTGGAGGCAATAGTGACAACTGGGATATCAGTGTCTATCACAGAGCATTGAGGGATTGCTCCAAATCTTTCTAGTTTTTCATCTTTCGATAATATTGTAAGTTAAGGGCAAACCATAAAACCCTAGCAATATCTTTAGACTTTAGTCCAGACTCCATATGATAATTGTCTATATTGGCAGTCTAGACAAGTCATCTGTACTGCATATGATTCTACAATAGCTCAATAACATTTCCTTTTTTAAATTAATTTCCCCATCTATACAGAAAATGACATCATGATGCTTTTGGTCCATACTTTGATGTTGCCTTCATTAATTGTTCTCTTTTCTTCCTGTACATATGATGGATGTTATTGGCATTGGATTGTATTTTCCTTTCATCATCCATAGCATGGTTATCAAATATGGTGAGTGTGAGGAACTTCACCTTGCCCATATAGTATTTTGTTCCAACATTCTAAACTACAAAAGGAATGGCAAGTTTTTGGAACCATAAAAAATTAGTATAGCAACCATCCCTTTTTCTTTCAGCCATGTGAGGTAGGGATTTTGTCCATACAGACAACATGACTATCTATTTGAACAATAAACTCATCCAACTGCAATTTACCTGTTAAACCTCTTCTTAGTCTGCTATTTGGCTGTTTTGGGACTTCTAACTGTACAGTTAGTCTTGCAGATAATTCATTTAAAGGTTTGATAATTGTCTATGATATGTTCACCACTTTTATGCTGCAGGTCATTTGGACTCGAAGAGTCTAAAGTAGCTTGTTATAGATGGTTTGACTCTTCAGAATCTTGAAATATGCAAAGCCAAAGTCAATATTACTAAATCAACTAGTAAGATTGTAATTACAACTTGTGTCAGAAAGCTTGCATGACCTGTTGATCTTCAATTTCAAGCCATCTACTAAGCCTGTATATTATTTCAGAATATCTATATCCAGACAGTTTCTCTGTATATTTGGAATTTATGTTGTGAATTTTGCTTTGCATCCTTTCTTCTTATAGAATTGGTCATTTAAATGCTTACTCAATTTAGCAGATGTGACAACTACAGGCTATGAATTTTCTTCTATTGTGATTATCTCTGGGTGTTCCTCTAGAACTAGATTGACTTGTGGTGGGAGCTGATTTGTTCGTTATGAGTGTCCTATTGTAGTGATTATCTTGTGCATCTGCAACACATGGGTTATTGTAACATGTCTTGCTAGACCTGATTTTTGTGGATGATACAGCCCCAGTTGTATGGTAGGTCTGAACTGCATATTTCTGATGTAGTAATGTGGCATGGTGTTTTAAGTCTTTCAATCCTTAAAGCGATAGTGATCCAAAATAGACCACTTCTGTTTAGTTTGGAGGACTAACAACCTCATTAAGTCATTTCCTAGACCTTTCCTAGGGCATTACCCATGAATTGAAAACCATCTTGGAATGGATAAGACAAAACTCAGCTTGCACAAGAACAAAGAGATGGAATAGTTGTTTATGTTAAGTGATGTAATATCTTCATTTAGTTATGTCTAAAAGGTAACTTCCAATATAAGTTACAACTACCATGTAACTTCCCCATTCAATAATAAATACTAAGTTGCCGGTTTAGGTACGGATTCAGATGCGGGTTCGGGTTCGAGTACGCCGGTACGACAATTTTTTTTTTCCTAGGGTACGGATACGGTTACGGGAGTGTATATATATATATATATATAATTTATAAATTATTAAATTATAAACATAATGCCATAGACTCATAAGCATGCTCAAAATTATAATCATATAATCATAATGCCATAATGCCATAGAATATTGAAACAATGAAGTACACCATATGGTAATACCTCATATAATCATATTCATAATCTGCAAAAATGTAAATAGTAAATTACTATGTCAGCTTGGAGGCAAAAAACTGGTGTTTTTTGCTCTTTTGTGTTAGTGTTTCTTAGATCAGATTAATTTAACCAATTGAATAAAAGAAATGCAACACATAAGACAATGAACACAACAAGATACCCTGGGAAAACCCTCCTCTTGAGGGAGAAAAACCCAGCAAATATATCTCTTATATATTGAAGGAATAAGAGCAGAAATCTGCTTGAACTCAGGCCCAACACAATGCCGAATTTGATACAATGAATGATAGCA
Organism: Sequoiadendron giganteum; assembly: GCA_007115665.2. Taxonomy (NCBI): domain Eukaryota; kingdom Viridiplantae; phylum Streptophyta; class Pinopsida; order Cupressales; family Cupressaceae; genus Sequoiadendron; species Sequoiadendron giganteum. The sequence continues at coordinate 23,991,805 of CM021102.1, forward strand.
TCTCTCTTAGATGCAAAGATACAAATGAATATGTTTCTCCTTTTAATCGGTCTGCTGCTACAAAATGATGATCTGCTGTTCAAGTATGAACTTCTTCTATGTATGCGAATCCAAGTATGAGCTTCTTCTATGACTGCGAATTCTGCTCTGCCAAAATAGCGAACTTTCTTTTTGTGTATATTCCAATATGTGTTACCATCAAAAGGTAACCTTGTATATATACCTTCTTGGCGCCTCTTCATATGGGTCGGCCTTTTTGATAGATATTTTAAATAACAAATAAGGTCGGTCAGAATAAGTACATAATATATCTTAATTATAAGGTCGGCCCATGTACTAGTGAAGACCGACGCTGCATTAACATCAACACTCCCTCTCAGCTAGGGATGAACTTCCATCTGCACAAGACACATTATGTTAGAATGAAAACAAAATAAAATATCACCTCAACGTGATATTAACCATTATGGCTACTCCCATAGATGGTAAAAACTCATCACGGATTCTCTCACGTGATGTTGTCATGGAGTCACACACATGACATCCACCATAGCTTCTCCCAGAGGGTGGAAACAAGGGATTTCACCTCAACTCTCTCTCATCAGAGAATTGCATTATCAAGGACTTACACCTCAACTCTCTCTCAGCAGAGAATTGTATTAACAAGGGCTTGCACCTCAACTCTCACTCAGCAGAGAGTTGCATTCTCAACAAGGATCACTGATTACTGAGACTCTTTCTCAGTCAAGGCTGCATTCTCCACCATACCAAGTTTCTCTCGGAAGTATACAAACTTCATCCTGGCGAGAGGCTTGGTGAGAATGTCTGCCGTTTGCTCTTCAGTGCTGATATACCTCAACTGTATAGCTTTCCTTTGCACCATATCTCTAATATAGTGGTACTTGATCTCAACATGTTTTGTTCTGTCATGAAACACAGGATTGACAGAAAGCTTCACACAGCTTTGATTATCACAGTGTATGATAGTAGGCTCCATTGATTGACCAAACAATCCTGCAAGGAGCTTACGAAGCCACACTGCCTCACGAGCTGCCACACAAGCTGCAATATACTCTGCTTCAGTTGTACTCAAGGCCACTGAAGACTGTTTCCTGCTACACCAGGAGATCATAGCAGTCCCCAAACTGAAGCAACAACCAGAAGTACTCTTCCGATCTGAGACACATCCTGCCCAATCAGAATCAGTAAAACCATGCAGCTCCAAATCCACATTTGAAGAATATCTCAACCCATATCCAATTGTGCCACATAAATATCTCAGGATATGTTTAGCTGCTACAAGATGTATTTGCTTTGGTTCACACATAAACTGGCTAAGTGCACTCACTGCATAGCAGATATCAGGTCTAGTGTTAACTAGATACATCAATGAACCAATCAACTGTCTATACATCGTAGAATCCACTGGTTCTGAACTAGCTGCAGCTTCTTTCAACTTATCTAAATTAGACTCCATGGGTGTAGACATAGGTTTGCAGTCAAGCATACCAAACCTTTTGAGAATGTCAACAGTATACTTGCCTTGACTTAGAATCATCTCATTTGGCTTTTGCCAAACTTCTAAGCCAAGAAAGTAATGCATAAGACCTAGATTCTTCATCTCGAACTCTGAAGCTAATTCCTTCTTGCATTTTAGTATTAGATGTTCTTCACCAGTAATGATCAAGTCATCAACATATAAAACTAAAATCAATGCTTCACCATTTACTACCTTGAAGTAGAGGTTAGAATCTGCATCATTCTTTGAGAAACCCAAACTTGAAAGGTACTGATCAATTCTTTCATACCAAGCACGAGGAGCTTGTTTAAGACCATACAAGGCCTTCTTCAACTTGCAGACATGAGATTCTTTCTCATGTACCTCAAATCCTTCTGGTTGCTCAATGTAAACCTCTTCTTCTATTATGCCATTCAGAAAAGCTGTCTTTACATCCATTTGGTGAATCTTCCATCCTCTAGATGCGGCAATAGCAATGATGGTTCTAACAGACGTGTAACGAGCCACAGGAGCAAAGGTTTCTTCATAGTCAACTCCCTCTTTTTGTGAGAACCCTCTAGCCACAAATCTAGCCTTGTGTTTCTCAATGCTCCCATCAGCTGCATGCTTGATCTTGAAGAGCCACTTAGAAGACACCACAGATTTGTCTTTGGGTCTAGGAACTATATCCCAAACATCGTTCTTAAGTATAGACTGATACTCCTCAATCATGGCATCTTTCCATACTTGTTGACTAGAAGCTTCTTCAACATTTGAAGGCTCTGACTCAATAATCTGACTCATCAAGGCAACATAGCTAGAGAACTTGTGAGGTCTCTTGCTTTCTCTGAAGGTTCCTCTTGGAGCTACAAACCTTTCTGCTTCCTGCATTGTCCTGCGAGCCCAAAGGGGTCTTTTCTTTCCAATCACAATGTCTAGAGGCCCATCAGTAGGATCCAAAGGCTCAGCTGGATCAATATCTTCTTTAGGTTCTGTATCCTCCTTCAGATTCTCTGGGATATGGTCAACTTCCATATCTTGAGGAGGTTCTTCTTCATCGACCTCCATCGGAGTGCCTTTGGACTTTCTATAAGCAACATCTTCCTCAAATGTGACGTCTCTACTAATCTCAATAGACTTCTGTCCTGGAATGTAGATCCTGTAAGCTTTTGATGTCTCACTGTAGCCTACAAGAATTCCTTTCTTCCCAGAAGGTTCTAGCTTTGTTCTCTTTTCCTTTGGAATATGAACATAGACTGGACAGCCAAAGATCCTCAAATGACTAACTTCAGGCTTCACGCCTGAGAATGCTTCTTCAGGAGTTTTATTCTCTAAGATCCTGTGGGGACTCCTGTTTTGAACATAGACGGCTGTTCTTGATGCTTCAGCCCAAAAAGAGATTTGTAAGTCTTGATCATGAATCATAGCTTTCACTGCTTCCACAATAGACCTATTCTTCCTTTCAGCAATACCATTTTGTTGTGGATTATAGGGAACACTGAACTCCCTCTTAATCCCTGCTTCAATACAAAAATCTCGAAAGGTGCCAGAAGTGTATTCTCCACCATTATCAGATCTTAATACTTTGATCTTCTTCCCAGACAGATTTTCAATCTGCGCTTTGAATTCTCTGAATCTTACTAATACTTCTTCTGATTCTTTCGATCTCAAGAAATAAATCCAAGTCTTTCTAGAGTAATCATCAATGAAAATAATATAATACAAGAAACCACTAGATGATGCAATAGACATTGGACCACATAAATCAGAATGAATGAGATCAAGAATACATTTAGATCTACTTTCACTGGAATGGAACATACCTTTTGTGTTCTTGCCTAGGGCACATCCCTTGCAAGTACCTTCATGTTCTTGATCGAATTTCGGAAGACCGGTGACCATCTTCTCCATGATAGGTAGAGCACGAAAGTGAATGTGAGCCAATCTTCGATGCCAAAGTTCACACATGCTGGTACTGTTATGCACAAGTGCTTGAAGAGGACGAGTGCACAGCATGTAGAGACATTCATGTCTAACTCCAATCACTTGAGCAGATTTGAAGCTGGAGTTCTTTGCCCATATAAGAACTTTCCCTTTAGAGAAGGCAACTTGATAACCTTTGTCTTCTAATGCTGAAATTGAAACAAGGTTCCTCTTTATCCCTGGTACGAACAGTACATCATTCAATTCCAAAGAAATTCCAGAATCCAAGTGAAGAGTGGAATTTCCAAACCCTTTTACAGAATATCTAGCATCATCTCCAATAACAACTTGATCACTAGAGTTGCTTTCCATTAAGTTTGAAAGGTGACTTCTGAATCCGGTGATGTGTCTAGAAGCACCACTGTCAATCAACCAAGTGTAAGAGTCCGTAGAAACATTGCTAGACAAGGCTGAATAAAATAGATAATTACTGGAGTCCTTTTGTGGAGTGACTTCTTCAACATCTGCAGTGGCAACTTGAAGCTTAGGTCGTTGAGGGCACACCCTCGCAAAGTGACCATACTTATCACAACGAAAACATTGAATCTTGGACATGTCTCGTTTTCTTTTGAAGGTAGGAGCATCATCATTTCCATCTTCTCGATTCCTTTTGAAGAATCCTTTCTTAAAGCCTTTTCCTTTGTTTGATGAATGAGAGGTAAGAACTTGTAATTCTTCATTCTTTGAGCTTTGACCAATCCCCCTTGCTGTTAGTCTTGACTCTTCTTGAATGCAATCAATCCTCAATCGATCAAACTTAGGAAGTTCGGATCTTGCACTGATTCCTTGGATGAATGCCTCCCATGAAAGCGGAAGACCATTGAGAGCAAGCATAGTCAGTTCTTTATCATCAATCATGTGTCCAATAGTGGAGAGCTGATCTTTTATCTCTGAAATCCTCATGAAGTATGTAATAACAGATTCTCCTTTCTCCATTTTCACATGATGAAGTTGTTGCTTCAGAGCAAGGGCACGACTGGTGTTGTTGATTTCGTACATCTCTTCCAAGGTTGTAAACATCTCTCTTGCTGTATCTAACTTGAAGATAATTGGTACAATATGATCTTTGACGGAATCAACCAATGCTTTCTTTGCCCTAGTGTCTTTCTTCCTCCATTGCAGCTTCTCTTCTTCCCCCTCAGGTTCGGGAACTTTTGTTTTCACAAACTCAGCCAAATCATTTTCTTCCAAGGTTAGCATGAACCTGAATCTCCATGATATGTAATTCGAGATCCCTTCGAGTCTATCCTCGATTTTCAGACCGTTCACCATCTTGAGAAATTTGGAAGATAGACTGAAAAAGAATAAGTGTTGCGAACTAATCTGATCACGATCTTTTTCACACCCGCTCTGATACCATGTTAGTGTTTCTTAGATCAGATTAATTTAACCAATTGAATAAAAGAAATGCAACACATAAGACAATGAACACAACAAGATACCCTGGGAAAACCCTCCTCTTGAGGGAGAAAAACCCAGCAAATATATCTCTTATATATTGAAGGAATAAGAGCAGAAATCTGCTTGAACTCAGGCCCAACACAATGCCGAATTTGATACAATGAATGATAGCATCTCTCTTAGATGCAAAGATACAAATGAATATGTTTCTCCTTTTAATCGGTCTGCTGCTACAAAATGATGATCTGCTGTTCAAGTATGAACTTCTTCTATGTATGCGAATCCAAGTATGAGCTTCTTCTATGACTGCAAATTCTGCTCTGCCAAAATAGCGAACTTTCTTTTTGTGTATATTCCAATATGTGTTACCATCAAAAGGTAACCTTGTATATATACCTTCTTGGCGCCTCTTCATATGGGTCGGTCTTTTTGATAGATATTTTAAATAACAAATAAGGTCGGTCAGAATAAGTACATAATATATCTTAATTATAAGGTCGGCCCATGTACTAGTGAAGACCGACGCTGCATTAACATCAACATTTTGAGTTTGCAAAATGAGCCTCATTTGGTCGGCCAAGTCAATATAAGGCAATTTGGGCACTTTTTAGGGTCTTATTTTATGTTTTTAAGTTGAGTTTTTGCCTTTTTTTGGGCTGGATGACGTGGGTCTGCTTGGGTCCTTTTGGGTTCTCCACAGGTTCGGCCAAGGTTCTCCATTTGCTACCTGGGTTCTCTGTGGGTCCTTCATAGTGTAGTGTTCCGATACTCTAGCTGATTTGTTTTCACTTAATTTGTAGGTCTGATTTTGTTTGTCTTTGTGTTTTCTCTTATGCTTTGATTTTGTTTGCTAGAAATACTAGAATGATACATAAAGAGCATATACGTACCATGAAAGCTTCAAACAAACTAAGCTAATGGAATAACTTGAGTACATTGTTCATTTCAATGTCTAAAATAGTTTCTTCATTACATAATAAGTTGCTTACAATATATAACTTACATTAGATTGGAAACTAAGTATTCCATAGATCATACTTCAACTTACAGCCATACAACACTGTGAATAGTGCCCTGCTACAGTACCCGCACCCAATGAAATGCTGATTACTTTTCGAAGATGAACTTCTCCCACCCAAAACCGTAATGGAAAGCTTCGTAGGGTAAGGGCACCCCCTTTGGGTGAAGTTGTAGCCACTCAAGATAGGCGTTTCTTTTCTTCTTTTGCTGATCTAACCCTCAAGAAAAAGCGGCTGGCTGTAGCTTCAAAAAACAGTCCCAAAAACTTCTCAAACGCGAACAGCTCTTGTATAATCGTGATTGGAGACAATGGTAACTGAAAACACTCAAACCCAAGCTCAAAACAACCTGCAAACCAGCAAGTAGATCTCCAAAGAAGCAGCAAAATATAGATCAGCAACTTTAAGGTGGTGTTTCACACCCTCAAGCAGCTCCAAACGAAGAACCAAGCCCCACTAGGCTCACCCACTACAAGAAATAAGGAAACCCTAGCCTCCTTCTTCCTCCAAGCTTCACTCCCAAGTTTTCTTCAAGCCAAAATGATCATCTAATGAAGCAATTCGAATTTCTCTCTTGCCTTTTATAAATTTACAAAGGAAACACTATTGATTAAAGTGAACACTATTCACTTAAGTTATTTCTTTTTTCACTTTAGTAATGAATAGTAACTGAAAAATATAAAGTGACCCCTTCCTTTTGAAGACACATGGCCCTAGGCCAAGGATGGTGAAATAAAAGGTGAGTATCATAAATTCAAACCCAAGTATCACGCCAAACGCAACAATTCACTCTGTCACTATACTCCGGAGATCCACACTGCAAATTGACGACCAAGTGCCCGTCCGAGAAACCCTCTATCTAGAACTATTAGCCTACAAGGGTCAGGAAAATAGGCTAATTCCCCAACTCTGATGCTCATGATAAAGGGGACATTACAGTTCGCCCTCCCTGAAATTGCTTGTCCCCAAGCAATCTCTACTGTAAAGAAACCTCACTCCTCGGAAGGCCCAAAAGAAGAACTGTAAAATGTCCCATGCATCACCAACTAACTCCGGAAGCACTAGCATAAACGCAACTGCGCCAAATATTCCTGGATCCCAAACCCAAAATGAAGGTTTGTCGTGTTTACCTTCCTTCGACTTCCGCTGTGCTCTACTGCCCTCAACTTCATCATGTTGTGAGCGGTGAAGTAATTCAATGGGACCCATCCAATATTCAGTACTAAACCTGTTACCACCTGGATCCCAAAACAATCTGAACTCACATCCATCTGTCATGCAGAGATAAGAATATCTAGAAGCATCCGCTATGCCAAATCTCTCTTTGTTCCCCGTTAAACACCCATGGATGCGATAACTAATCCAACCATCATGCCAACTGACATCACAGTCACTCTGTAACACTGTACCTGAATGTAATCCCTGTGACATTAAAGTAGCAACCCTTGTCGGATACATATTAGCATGGTGGATAACTGACTGCTAACCTTGCAAGTAATCCTCTGCAAACAACTGAGTCAGGTACTTGCAGCCTCTAACCCCATCTTCTGAAGATGGCAAAATCCCACCCCACAATGGATGGTATAACCCGGGAGCCAATCCACATCGATGCATCGTCAAGTCCTCCGCATGTGGGTCAAAAGAAAAATGATGAGCACTTTTCACTGTGGAGTTGCAATAGAATGCTCCAACCTCGGTGAATGGCTCATCACTAGCAATACTAGAATCAGGCAGCTGATCACTCTGACTTTGAGGCATAACAAGTTGGCGTCCAAAATCAACTGCATGGGATGAGGTAACAGATTTGCTTCTAGGAGAGGGAAACAAATCCACATGAGAGCCATACTTCCAACCGGATGACACTTCGCAAGTCCCCTGTGGAGATGATGGAGTAGCGTCGTGTACTAACACACAACTCTCTAGAGAATCCACCACAGCCACACAAGAGCTATCAGCTATCGGACCTGCATCATCTGTCATAGTATCGACCACCAGAGAGCCTAATGTAACATGTGGTTTTCTGCTGCTTTCAGTCAAAGTACTCAGCTCAACTGAGTCAACTACCCCTGTGTTCGGGATGGATGTTACCACATCCTCACTACAACCCGTAGACGTCAAATCATAACCAACTGTCACTGTAGGAAACTGTACTATAACTACAGCTGGTGGAGACTGTGCCAAACTGAACTCCACGGTAAGCTCCTCCAACCGTGACGTTGACTCCCGAAGGGTCAATTGGGCGTTGTGCAATGAGTCCATAGTCACCTCAAGCTCATGCGTGAGCTTGTCAACCTCCTCTTCTTTTCCCTTCAATGCATCATAGCAAATACCATCCCACTCGAGAAGATAGTTCCTATCAGCAAGTAACTTCAAATAATTATGTTTCATTAATCCAATAGCTTCTCCTAGTGTATGGAACTCTCCAAGGGAAAGACTGCTGTCACCGTGCTCGTCTGACATAAGAGTACTCCAACCATAGGTTGCTAACATCTATCGAGCAACATCAAAATGCTCCAAGGCTGTAACAATCATATTATCACTAACCTTCAACTGCCCCGTCAGATGATGATACCCCAGTGACTCGTCATTTCCACCCAAATCTGCACTATAGTAAGAGGTTGAGTCCTCATCACTCACCTCATGATCAGCAACATCATGTGTGCTATCCTCAATGCACACATCAACAACTAAGGTACTGCTGCTATGTACCTCAACAGATGGCTCATCGGGTAAGATAGAAACTGCTGATATGACAGTATCATCACACACTTCCTCTCCCAATGTAATTGTAACACCATCCAACTCACGATCCTGTGATTCTATGTCAACACATGAATCGTCAAACTTGTTCTCTAAGGCCTGATCTGGAAAATCAGACTCACCATGACATGAATCCACGCCAAATACTGCACCATTAGTACCCAATTCCTGAGTACTTTCATGTAACATCTCACTAGCAGCATCTTGCACATGTGTAGCCACCGTTGTTTCATGTTGTTGCAAAGTCTTATCACTGTCGTCATGAAAATCAGAATTGTTAGCAGTGCTGATAACAACTTCTGAAATGTTGTGAACATTATTTTGTGGCTCCACTATACTATTATCATGATGTAAAATTTCCTTATCGCCCACCACTTCGGTTTCAATCCCATGTCCATCTATAGATTGTAGGTAGTTCTCTGTTGACTTATCATCTTTTAACCCAAACACATCGTAGAGACCTTTGGATACAACACCAAGCCTCTCAATCTTGCTTCGAGTGAAGGTTCGTCTTGAAATGTTATCTTCGTACTACTACATGCTACGAGCTAATTTTCATTGTGAAGGTGTGAGTTTCCGCTGGGTGCTATTCAAGACGCTCTCAATGCTGATCCTAACTCCACCATACCAAAAGTAGTGAAGCAATACACTGGGACCCCTCCAACCGGTAGTGCTAACTCTACCTCCACCTGGATCCCAACTCAGTAAACCATGCCAATTCCAAACACTATGCCAATACACTTCAGGTATCATACTTGAGTTGCACGGAGAAACTGAAAATCTATCAACCTCAACACCATCTGACTTCAGCGGCGCCACTCGGATATACCCTTTTTCCAAATTGCAGCAAGTCTCCAAGTCTTGAATCAAGTGATAATCAGCATGGGAGAATAAAGTAGAAGACCTTCTAAACCCGAAATCGTCATTTGAAGTCGGAGACAAGTCATACCAGAGCTGACTAGAGCACTCCTTATTCCACCCACCTCTTTGTGCCATCAAGGTCATCGTCAAATCTGGTATATGTGGGATGAAAATGAGTTGATGAGCATACCTCATGCTGCAATCGAGGTGAAACTCTCCTGACTGTGCTAATTGAATGCTCACCAAAGAACCCTTAACGTCCTCAAGCTCTAGAGAGAGCTTATCAGCTTCCTCTTCTTCCCTCATCAAGGAGTTCGAATAGATCCCGACAAGGCTAATTTAGGTGTCTCTGTCTAAAAGAAGGTTCAAATAATTCGTCTTCATTGTTTCCATACCTTCTTTGACAATCTGCAAAGCGTCATGAGAAGATCCGGCTCCAGTCCCTTCTTGTCTTCTCTTTAACTGGACTGCCCAAAGATGATCCTCAATTAATTTGTGCATCCTGTCATGATGAGATAATGCCGCAATAATCCCCTCCTCCTTCACTTTCAACTTTGTCTCCAAGCTACGAACAACCTCTGCAGCATATGATGAAGCCTCTAACTGTTCTTGTTTACCCCTGTCTGGAATCTTCACCAAGTCCTTCGATTGCCCAGGCTTATCAACCTTATCACTATCATTGGAACAAAGTGCATCCCTTCTCTATGTAAGGAGTCCTCTAAGGTTATCTATTCCCTTTTGTCTTGCTATGTTGATGAGATTCACTTTATCTTTTACCTTTTGAAGGTGTTGTCTCGCATTGGCAGCCACTAATCTAGCCTCCTTGGCTTTTTGCAACCATCCTTCGTTCAACTTTTCAGACCTCTTTACCTCTTCGCTGCCAAAATATACAAAACCAACCCTCATATGCTTGATGCCTTCATGTCTACCAAATGGTGTAGTTAGAACACTAGTGGTTGCTCCACTAAGTAGAAGATCAATTTTCACATTCTCCTTAATATCTTGGGTCTTCAATGGACTTTCATATGTGTGAATAACATCCACCGAATCACAATCCGATTCCTTGTCATGATAGGCTGAAGTAATGCTAGACTCATATACTGAGGTATCATAGGAAATCTGACCTCCATGTTGCTGCTCTGGTGTAACGGATTTAACTTCAACGAACCTTTGTTTTTCTTCAACCTTGACATCATCATGAAGTGTCATGTGATCCCAATCTTCCTCTTCGCAAATCTGTTTTATACTCTCGTTATGACCATCCGTAGGCTGATCACTAAGTTTTGCAAATTCATTGTAGAGATTTCTAGAAGTTTCTCCTATAGATGCCTCTACTCTCTTCTTCTTTTTGTTTTGTGATATAGACCTGAAGAAGGATAATAGGTACTGCTCTAAATTTGGATCCGAAAGCATTTTATTCATCCTTTTTGAAATCTGATTTGACTCCTTAGCTACAGTATCCAACTGCTTTAATATGGCATTCCATTGCTTTCCGTGAGTAGCCATGAAGCACAACTAAAACCTTTGCAGCTGAAACTCACCCAACAAGTTGGCAGGAAACCGCTCTGATACCACTGTAGTGTTCCGACACTCTAGCTGATTTGTTTTCACTTAATTTGTAGGTCTGATTTTGTTTGTCTTTGTGTTTTCTCTTATGCTTTGATTTCGTTTGCTAGAAATACTAGAATGATACATAAAGAGCATATGCGTACCATGAAAGCTTCAAATAAACTAAGCTAATGGAATAACTTGAGTACATTGCTCATTTCAATGTCTAAAATAGTTTCTTCATTACATAATAAGTTGCTTACAATATATAACTTACATTAGATTGGAAACTAAGTATTCCATAGATCATACTTCAACTTACAACCATACAGCACTGTAAATAGTGCCCTGCTACAGTACCCGCGCCCAATGAAATGCTGATTACTCTTCGAAGATGAACTTCTCCCACCCAAAACCGTAATGGAAAGCTTCCTAGGGTAAGGGCGCCCCCTTTGGGTGAAGTTGCAGCCACTCAAGATAGGCGTTTCTTTTCTTCTTTTGCTGATCTAACCCTCAAGAAAAAGCGGCTGGCTGTAGCTTCAAAAAACAGTCCCAAAAACTTCTCAAATGCGAACAACTCTTGTATAATCGTGATTGGAGACAACGGCAACTGGAAACACTCAAACCCAAGCTCAAAACAACCTGCAAACCAGCAAGTAGATCTCCAAAGAAGCAGCAAAATACAGATCAACAACTTTAAGGTGGTGTTTCACACCCTCAAGCAGCTCCAAACGAAGAACCAAGCCCCACCAGGCTCACCCACTGCAAGAAACAAGGAAACCCTAGCCTCCTTCTTCCTCCAAGCTTCACTCCCAAGTTTTCTTCAAGCCAAAATGATCATTTAATGAAGCAATTCGAATTTCTCTCTTGCCTTTTATAAATTTACAAAGGAAACACTATTGATTAAAGTGAACACTATTCACTTAAATTATTTCTTTTTTCACTTTAGTAATGAATAGTAACTGAAAAATATAAAGTGACCCCTTCCTTTTGAAGACACATGGTCCCTAGGCCAAGGATGGTGAAATAAAAGGTGAGTATCATAAATTCAAGCCCAAGTATCACGCCAAACGCAACAATTCACTCTGTCACCATACTCCAGAGATCCACACTGCAAATTGACGACCAAGTGCCCGTCTGAGAAATCCTCTATCTATAACTATTAGCCTACAAGGGTCAAGAAAATAGGCCAGTACCCCAACTCTGATGCTCATGATAAAGGGGACATTACACATAGAAGGACCCACAGAGAACCCAGGTAGCGAATGGAGAACCCAAGGCGAACCCACAAAAGGATCGAACCCTAACCAGAACCCACACGTATTTTGGCCGGTTCGGGGGGCTAAAATGAAGAACCCGGTAACATAGAATAAATACAAGCCACACTCATTGAAGTGTGTGCTATCCAATTCTCTGAAAATAATTGCAGAGAGTGAGGAAGCCCTTGGAGAGGGTATGCTGATCCAATCCATTTGGAAGGAGAAGAATTCACTAGAAGAGTTACTGTGAGAGGGACTGCAAATCACTGTCCAAAGAATTTGAAGAAGATAGGCAAAAATAAAAAATCTGAAGAAACCCCTCGGCCTAGTTGAACATGGATTCAAAATTTTGGTTGAACCCATAGGCCAATGGGAGCATGTGGTTTTGTAGAAACCAACAAGTGGTTTCTCTCGTGGTAGAGGGATTTTAGTGGCAGCATTTACAGCTCCAATGACCTTGACTCAGACTCCTAGTCCGGTGGAATAGTACATATGGACATGAAAATGAGCAATGACAGTTTGTAGATGAGGGGATTGGTTAGCTGAAACACCAAAACAACAAGATTGGAAAGAGAAGGTTAGCATCAATTGGCAATGAGGGGAGTATAAGGTAGCCGCCAAAGGACAATGAGAAAATTGATAATGACTTTGTAGATGAAATAGATGGGATGGTCAATAGCGTGGTATCAAATGAAATGCTAATATTAACTAGTGTTTCCTAGGAATAAGTCCCTAGGGTCTTATCACATTTTTGGGAACAAGTCTGTTTCGGGGGTGGTAGGGTGGGGATGAAATGTCACTTTGTTGTCCCTTTGAGTGGCAACCCCATAGGGACTTGTCTTCAAGTCTATCTTGTAGATGCAGGGAGATCCTTGTGGATGTTCCCTTTTAGGGGAGATACTTGGGGATGCTGTAATGTCCCCGATTTGGAGGCAGAGTAATTTAATTAAATTAATTGATTAAGTTGTCCAAAAGAATGATATTTAATAAGGATGACTAATTGATTATTTTAATTAAATTAAAAGTGGTATTAAATTAATTATTTGTAAGGTTATTAAATAAATAAATATTATAAAGTAACCTTATATTTAATTAATTTAATAAAGTGACTTAAAATAAAATATTATATCATAAAGTCACTAAAATAAAATTAAAGTGGGAAATATATCTTTTATCCCAGATTGGCAAGTGAAGTGTGTAACCTCTCCTTGGAGAAGTATAAAAGGATCTTAAGGGCTCATTTTTGGATATCTAGGAATTGATATGTGTTTTGAAGAATTTGTTTGGTGAAGGAGCCAGCTAGGGTTTCTACCATTATTGGACCTTTGGGAATGAAACTCTCATTGGTTGAGCAACTTTGAGGCTGTGAAACTATTAGCTGAGATTGTTGTCAGTTGTGGGCTTCATTTTAGGAGTTCAATTTGTGCTTGTATTGCAAATTTTGTGGCCTTTGGCCAAATTTGGGGATAGAGGTTCCACATCAGCTTGTTGATGCAACTTGGAATTTTATCTATAGCTGCAGTGGTAGAAGATTGGAGGTTTTGTATTGCTGTTTGCATTCAAGGACGATTTGCATAGTAGGGAATCGATTTATGCCTTACTTTCAGTCATGGTACTTCAGATTTAGAGACCATCGATTTGCATATAAGCTGAGAGATCATTGGAGGTCACACTTGCATCGATTGATTGCATTTGAGGAAGTAGAGATCTGATATCAAGTTCCAGAAGTCTGATATATATTTGCAGAGGTCTGATATATAATTACAGTCATATTGGGCAGCCATTGAAGACCATGATTTCACTCATGGAAGTCTCTTCTAGCATCGATTCTTCCTTCTAGTTTGAGTGCTCCATCCTTGAGACCCTGTCAATGATGTTTGATTTTTTTGAAAGTGTCTACAGGTTGCAAATAATTTATTATCAGGAGTTCAGATCAGAAACAGGGGCGGCTGGAGTAGGAGTTCAAGTTGGCTTCAAGAAGACTCCATTCTATGCACAAGGGTCTGACATATCTTCATCAATCATAGGAGCTTTATTGCATCAGGTTCTTTCGTGTTTTCTATGTAGTTTTGCATTGTCATATTGATTGCATCTGAGGCTTCTGTAGGAGACCATTTATATCAGATTTGGCATTGTATTAGAAAACATTGTAATGCCAAGAGTCTTGGCTCTTCATCCTATATCAGCATTGTAAGGAGATAACATAGCAATAAAGGAGAATGATGTGCATGCCAATTGTTTGATGTAATGCTTATGTTGATTAGCTCTAGATTATCAATTGAGTATGCATGCCATGTAGTGACCCTCCTAATGACACTTTTATTTTAGCTGTTCTGTGACACTGTTAGCGGATAGACCCTTGAATTATGTTGTTTCGATGTTTTATGTCATGATTTACATGATTGGTTGTGAAACTCATTTGATGATACACTATATTATTTGATGCGATGTTTACTTTCACGAGATGACACTTTATGATGATTATCTAAGCTGTTATGTTTTACACATGATGATGTTATATTAGTTAGATGTTTACGTCAGTCAGTGAAGAAGACGATTTAGCAGTACTCATCAGTGAGTGCCCTGCTATATCGTGATTCTTCTTCACGGTGTGCTTTCATATTTATACATGTGGGATTAATCGTGCAGTGTTACGTAGTTTTCAGGTATAGGCATCGACTCCACCTGCTTCTCAGGTCTGAGCGTGCCATGACCCAATGGAATTATCGATGGGAGATAGACTTGTCCTCTATCCTTAGCCATCATTCTGAAAAGAACGAGTATCTGTCGTCACCCTCTTGTTCGTCGCGTACTTGCAGTCGTTTGTTAATGATTGAGTCTGTAATGCTTATATTATGATAATTTAGATTATTATAATGTTTTAATTAATATTAATGTTGCTTTATTTGATTTAATGATATAATTAAATTAAAGAAGTTATTTTTAGTTTATTATGTGATTAAATTAAAATGTTAAAATATCTTGTTTCGAAAAGAGCATTAATTGTAAATTGATTTTATTATTCAATTTTACGTTTCGAAAATAGAACTGAGTTGTGATCTTAAGTTGAAATATCTTGTTAATCTGTTGTGTCTATTGAGTTTAATGCATTCGTTGCATGCTGAAACTGGAAGTAAAAGTTGAGACTTTGGAAGAATGGAAAAGGTTATAATCTTGAAATTGTTCATTCTTGCACACACGTTTTTGGATATTCAAACAGTAGGAAGCATAAAGATTGTTTTCAAAAGATATTTTCTTGAATTTTTGGGTTTGAGGAATTGATCAAAGAAGCTGCAAATTTTGTTCAAAACTGTGTTTTGATTGTGGAAAGTAGAAAGTTTGAATCTTCGGTGTTTTGCTGAGTTCGTTCTTCGTTTTCAGGGAAACGCTTTCAGGTTCTTTTCTTGATTAGATTCCAAAGTTTATTTGTTATGAACATGTAAAATTGCTGTGAAGATTTTGTCTTCAATCCTTGTTTCACCATAGAAAAATAGAAACATGTTAGTATTAGAATAATTGCTATGATATCATGACTGTTTAGAAAATGAAAACAAAATTATGAAAATGGAACTCATGGAGAAATCCGCAGGGATCTGGGTTCATGGTTATCTTTTTTGTATTTATATATGATTATATTTTCTCTGCCGTGTCCATTCTGGTAAACTATGAATGTTGGTTTGTTCACGCGCCCATCCCTGTGCATGTTTATATTTCAAGATTACTGGAAATCTTTGCATCATCCTATTCTCTTTTTGGAATACTCTCGCTAGGATTTTGTAGATACCAAACAGTCGATTTCTTGAATGCGTATGGTCTCTGACCAAAATCTAATCTGATCATGGTCGAATCCTTCTGGTTGACGTTATCTTTCTTTTGTTGGATAAGATTCTCCTGCTGGTAATCTTGGCCATTAGTAGTTCGGTTATCAACCGATTATCTTTGATCTGTGTTTGGTAATTCTGTTGGATCGAGGTTATGCGCATCTTACCTTTTTCCTCAGTACCTTGGTATGGTTATTCTCTTTTCTTGTATTTTGTAAGCGGATTGAGGATCATGCAATTACTCATTGTTTGAACTTTGTAATTCATTTGAATACGTAGTTATTTGCTACCCTGAACCTTTCTGTTACCTTCCTAGATCGGTTGCAGGATATTTTCTGTATCTTATGTATTGTTTTCTCTCAAATTCCTCAGTGTTGTGGAAAAAGAATAAAATTTCATATTAGTCTTTCCACTTTTATTGTGTATATCTCAGATGCGTATAGTTTAAGTTCTGCATGTGTACCTCTAAAGTCTATTTCCAAATTTTGATCTTATCTTTTGATGTCGTTTCATGTTGCATGATAGTTACTTGATCATATTTCGGGTCAATATGATTTGTACGCTTTCTTTCAGTTTCGGTTTTTTGCATGCAATACAAGCATGTCGTTGCATGCTTAATGACCATCGATTTCTTAAGGGCATTGGGTATTGAAGTTTGCAAACACTGGGTTTGTTTTGTTATGTAGAGCGAATTAGGTTGGGGCATTCTTGTATGGTATACTCGATGCAGCAAGTCGTCTTTTCAAAAGGAGTCTTTCAATAAGCATGTGCATTGTATGGTCTTTTTGATGTGGCAAATCATCTACCTGAGATAATTTTAACAGTTATGGGAATCGGTATTTCTTGAATGGTATGTTTGATGTAGCAGATTATCCGTTTGTAGGGAATTATTTAATAGATATGGCAATGAACTGGTATATTTAATTTAGTTACCATTTACAAAGGTTTCTTTCAAGAAACAAATAAGCCATCGTTGACTTGGTCACTAGGTCTCTTTCTTCATTAATCCACCTGTGGAAGGAGCCTGTTTGGCAATGAGTATCTGTATCCGCACCCATGGAATTTACAGTGATGCCTTTGTTTGCCTTTCTTAACCTGCTGTCAATGTTAAGCTTTGTGCGAACGTTGAGTCTCTTCTCCACTCCTTGGCGGTGGTTGCATGTTCTTGCAACCCATAACTGTTAGTCAAGGCATAGTCACCTCGTCGGTATCACTTAGATTTGATTCATTCGGTTCTAGGACAGTCAAGATGGAAGTCGATTTAGGTTTAATTCTTTTATATCGACACTTGGTATTTATGTTAAGTTTTAAATAAATACCTTCCTTTGTATAAATATATATATTGTGGTTAAGAAGATTAATCATTATAAGCAATGGTTAGTTTAAAGTAAACTGTTATTAAATTTAACTTGTGTATAAATATAGAAATGAGGTAGTTGCATAAATTATAATTATAATAACTACTTTATTTAGTTTTGTATAGAGAAATTTTAATGTGAATGTAAATGCATATCTTAAGAGAATTCGATTAAAATTTAACGAGTATGTTAATATAAATATATATCTTTTCACTTAGAGTTTAATATAACTCTCCTTAGTATCCTTGTTTGTTGGGATTTACTTATTAGTTATATGTTAAGTCATATAGTTAGTGAATATGATGAATGCGTTCCTTTTCAAAGATAAAATGGTAAAGGATAATTGATATGTTGAATTATTTTAATAAATGTTTAGAGATGATTCTTTGATTTGTTCTTTTAATGATCAATTATATTAAGATTGAATAATGGTTATATCTTTATACTAACTAGGAGTTGGTATTTAAAATATCTATAGTGAAGGAAGGATTATTTTGGTTATATGTATTCTTTTTAATTAAATGTTTAGTTAATGAGACATCATTAATTCTTGTGGAAAAATTGGTGTAAATGTTTTAAACAAAGTGATTTTTATTATTTCTCGTAATTATGGTTGAGCGTTATAGTATTTTGTTTTCCCAGAGGAGTTGATTGGTCGTTTTTGAAATATGCTATGTCTATAGTATGGCGACCTTGTTTTGATTTTGTGTGGAAACGTGGAACTCGCAAGTGTGCCTATGTATTACTATTTGGGCAAATTGTGTTTCATATTTATTTAAGTATGTACTTGAGGAATTTTTTCCATGCCAGTTATGTTGTTATGGCTATTTATTGGATCAGTTGATTATGAATCCTTGTGTTAGAAGTTCATGTTCATGCATGATTGTCTTTTTGTTATAATCTTTATGAGGAGTTGTACCTTAGGAAGAGTGGCTTTTGTTAGGGGCCGGACCCAAAAGAGGTTTGTAATGTTCCCCTTTTGGCAGTAATCCTATCAGTGGCTCATCAGCCTATTCCGGAATCCTGTAGGCTTGTTGAGGTGTTTCAAAGGGTTCCAATTTTGGAGGTTTTGTGATCTTTCTTCATTATTTACTATTTATAGCAAATACTATTTTTGGCAGTTAGCAGTTGTCAGCCTTCAGTTCATCACGTCATTAGTAGCAGTATTCAGAACTAAGCCTTGGCCTTTTGGAAATATACTTTTAATGGATTTCTTCATTAATTGAGCAAATGGTTTTAATTCGCAGTTACCCCTTGGCCTAAGGAATTAACTTCAAGTTGTTTTAAAAGGGGGGCTTTAAGGGTGGCGCCACATGAAGAATTCAAAAGGTTTTTTATTTATTTAATTCTTCATTATCTCAAGTGAGGCACCGGCATATTTTGAAGAGTTATATTTCTTTTTTGGAAATTGAAAAAGTGATGGCTTTTGGCGTACCTTCTTGGATGATTTGAACAGTCTTTTCTCTTCCTTTAAAATTGAGGCTTGGCTCCAACATTTGAACATCCATTATTTTGCTAAACTTATGCTGTTGAAATGATTTATCATTTTATGCTTCGAGGAATGCTGACCTCCTAGTTCCTTCTTCAATTTCATGTTTGTAAGATAACAACTAATTGAATTATTGCTGCTTCTCATCCAGACTAGCAGATTGAATTTCAAGGTGAAAATTTGATGTATTTTCCAGTTTTACAGTTGTTGTTTGCATACAGCTGAATGTTGTTTTTGTTCATGACTGAATGCACGAATTTTATATTGTTCTGGGCATTTGAAATTATTAATCCTAAGGTCTAGGCGACCAACTCCTTCAAGTGGCAGATTTTAATTTGAAGTGGCTATTTTTATAATAAGAAATCACCCCTCTCAAAGGCCGTACCTTTTAGCATGCATCGGGAAGTGTGCCACTAATTATTGCAGGTGTTTCGGAGCTAGTGTCTCAACAGGGGTGCGTATCTCCCAATTAACCTTTGCCTTCGATTTCACACCATTCAGAAGTATTTTGATCAAGTTGTGAGCATTTTACATATTTCTGTAGTTGCTGATTACCATTTCCAGAATTGCAGTTTTTGAGACTAAAGCAATTCATTTGCTGTTTCCATATTCTATCTTCTTTCTTATTATTCTCTAACTTGGATTGTATTAAGTGGTGATTAGAAAAATGGTGATGAACAATGTAATTTGCAGCTTTTTACCTTGTACAAACTGTTAACAGTAGTACTGTTTCAGTTTTAGCTTTGCTGCAATTAATTAGTTAACTTCACATTAAGCACCCCTGGATGGTATACCGCCAGTGTGGATAATTCTGTTTTGTAATATCTTTCATGCCCACTTTCAAGTGGTGAATCCCCACTCTTCAGTGGATGCCTGCCGTAGCAGAAGAAGTAATCAATTGTAATCTTTTCCCCCACTGTTTGGTGGTAGCGTGGAAAGCTCTTTGGCTAGTTATCCGCCTTGTTCTTTTGAAATTCATCAGTAGTACTCCACCATATGTTAGCACCTCGCATGCAAAAGGATCTTGAGTGCACATCCTTGGTGTCGAGTTTAATATTTCTCTTTCAGTATAATCTTGTACTTGTTGATTCAGTAGATCATAGGGATCCTTTGACCATATGCTCGCCCCTCCTCCTTAAGTGGTTTTAGAGCGCATTCTTGGTTAGAGTTCTTTCATGTACGTTTTGGTTATGCTAATCTTAACGGGTGATTGATTCTATTGTAAATGTTTGGTTTAAAAAATAAAAAAAATTGAGAGAGAATATTTCAAGGTTGCAGGGGTAACCTATCCCGTATATGAGGTGACACTCTTATCCTAGTACACTTTGTGATCTCTCTGTTTGTGAGTCACCTCTGGGAGTCTTCAATTGCAGTTTATAGTTTGTCTTTGTCTGGTTCTTGAGTTGTCATGTGAGTCGACCTTGTTATTGTTTTGATTCTTTGTGAGGTCAGTATGACTTGAGGATTTGTTCTATCTCCTAGCACGGTGGGTGGGCTTTCAAGCTCCACACGGTTGGGAGGAATGTGCCACAACTCCATTGGGTCCCCCTCAAGTATTTTGATCATGACACGTTTTCTTGGCTGGATCCAGATTGCTCAGTGGTTGCGGAGCTTAGTTCCTTTGGCGAGTCGTGGCGTGGACGTCTTCTTTTCTTCATCTTATTCCTTATTGTATTACACTCATGATGTACATGAGATGCCTTGTATCGATACTTGTATTATTCTGAGATTTGTCACAATCTCAATTATTGTATGTAACTGTTATAATGTTATTGTATATGTATATCTGGTCATGACTTCTCATGAGTGAGTTAATTATATATATGTCTTTTGTATTGTATCGTTGTTATTCATAGTAGCGTAGTTGTGGAACCCTGAAACGTTTATGGTTGTTGTTGTCACATGTTATCTATTTAAAAAAAAAAAATTATTCTGTTGTTTATGTGAATGTCATAACGTTTTCCGGGTTCCACGGCGGGGCGTTACATGCCAAGTGTTTGTAAAAATGCTACTTGGCTGTAGGTGCACATTTCTTATGTAGATGTTCATGTATTTGCATTTCAAAAGACAAAGGAATTGCATTATCATGTTAGATCATTGCCTAGACATTGTAGTGTTGTTTTGCAAGCATTTATATTCATTTGAGATCATTGGAAGGCAAGCAAGCAAACTGAAAATACAGAAACAGCAAGATAAAGGGTTGTGTGCAAAGTGTTCGACAATATTCCTTGAGGCCTGAAATAGTGAATTGAGGTTAGATATTGCAAGGATATTATAGTGGTTTTAGAATTGTGAGCATTGTCATTTTGGTCTATCCTTCTCTTTTAGGTGAAAGATCCTAAAGTGTTAGAGGACATTATCAACCAAGATTTTTTTTTCATGTTTTGAACCTAACGATATTCCTTGAAGGCAAAAATTAAGATCTGAAGTAGCAAGGGATATTACAGTGGTATCAGAGCGGTTTCCTGCCATCTTGTTGGGTAGATTGGACATTGAATCAGCTAGTTAATCATGATTAATTCAGGTACTCAGAAGCAGTGGGACAAGAATATGGAAAAGCATAAAGAAAGTTTGAAAAAGTTGGATGAAAATCAGAGAAAAATAAATGAATTGATCTCAGACCGTGCAACTTGTTGATTACAGCAAGACCTTCTTGACACTCAAGATCTTCTTGACACTCTTCTTGACCTCGAACTCGTCAGGTTGTCGATCATAGCAAGACCTTCTTGACACTCAAAAGAATGAAGTCAATTCCAGTAGCAGAGCCACCAAGGGATCATCCATTGCTTCCCTCTTCTTCAAGAGCTCAACTGAAGAAGAAAGGAAAAGTTCAGTCTCAAGAGGTTGCTAAGGGTACTAGATCAACAAAGAGTGCGAACAAGAGGTTGGACTACACAGGTATTGTTATCCAGGGGCAGCCTATAGCTGAAATAGAAGCCCCTCCACATGAGCCCATACCTCAAGAGGAAACCGAAGATATGCCTTTGATACAAGAACCTTTTCCATCTCCGAGGTCTTCACCAATTCACATTGATTTGGAAGACGAGGAGATAGAGGCCGATGTTGCTGTTATTCCTCCCATGGATGTTAGTAGAGATACCACATCTTGGCTTGAGAGCTCCTTGGGAAGGACAAGAAAAAGGCCTTCTTATTAGGTAAATGTTGATGATCTCAAAGTATATCAGGAAGCACCCAAGAAGAAGGCAAAGAAACAAATCCACTTTGAGAGAAATCCTGATGGTGAAATGGTCATGGAGACAGCTACGCCTCTTGAAGATAGAATCAGGGATGAGGTGGATGTTGATGATTTTATAATGGTCAAAGCAAATCTTGGTAAAAGTACTCGACATGCTGACATGAGTTTGTTCAAGATGGTAACTGAAAATATTCAAGAAAGAGTGCAAAAGGATGGAGAAGACAAGGCAGCCCTCAAGGCTGAAAATCGTCAACTCCGGTTGTGTATATCTAATCTCATTCATGGCACCTCACAAACAACACAGTTGCTGCCCCAAGTTTTAGAGACACCAACTGATCAGCAACAGTTGAGGCAGTTGGTTATTTGTGGAAAAAAAACTCAAGAATGGATTGAAGCGTTCATTATCAGAGGAAAATAGATTCTAGCATAGGTCTTTCAGTTGAGATACAAGGCTCATGACTTACTTCAAGGTATCCAGGATTTTGAGTAGTTGATAGCCGAGTTCAAGCCAATGCATGAAATCATAATTGCAGATTTGGATATGGCTTACGGCTCTACAATGGCAAGAGAACACAAAAGACAAATCTTGGAGTGGAAAGAAGGTCACCTTTTCAAGGTTAATACATATGTGAGAATATCTGAGGAGTTTGCTGTGTATAGGTTAGGAGTTATTGATACTCTTAAGTTCATCAGAGAATTTGTTGCAATAATTCCTTGTCAGTATTGCCTTGAAGATGGTTCATACATTGGGCTTGACGTAGTCCACGTAGAGTTTCAAAGTATCATGCGTGGCAGCGATGGTAGTGTTGGAAGAATGAAGGTGATTTCCATGATGTCAGCAAAGTTCGAGAAAGCAGCCAATGAGGGTGAAGATTTCCTAAGATCTATTGCAGATGGTGGGGAAATCTTGGAAAAACAACATTTTGTTATTAATAGTATTGGCACTCCCACCAAGGATGAAGTTGCCCGCTTTTTAGCGGATGTGATCAGGATTTAAATCAACTTTCTTCTAGAAGCTTCTTTCTAGCTTTCTTTCCATTCTTGTCATGATTCTTATCCATTCTTTGAGGATAGAAAAAAAACGATTGTAATGAGTTGGCATTTTCTATTTTTAGATGCTTTCTAGGTTTTAGATGTTTTATCTTTTCTAGGATTAGAAATAAAGCTTGCATGTTGGCAAGTAGTAGTTGTAAAAGCAAGGAGATTTTTGGGTTCCCTACTTTTTTGTTGGTGTATAAATAAGAGCAGTGTTTGCTCATTTAAGTTTAACGTGCTTGTGATAACAATATTGCTGAGCCTATGTTTTCATGTTTGTTATCGATTAGTGTCAGTTCACTTTGTGTAAGGACAAGTTTGCATGCCTCTTTTAGCCGCAAGTTCTTGTTTAGTACATGTGTCTTGTGTCAAGTGATGATCTGGTTTGATCACTTGTTGCTTGTATTTTGCCACAACTTGTTGTCCTAAAATTGTAACTTTGTGCCAAAAGTTTGAGTAAATAAAGTCCTGAGTGTGTTTTGCTGCCCCGATATAAAAATCTCAGATTTCCGTTTATTATGTTGTGCCTAGAAGTGTGAGGAAATAAAGTCTTGAGCGTGCTTTGCTGCCTTGATATAAAGTATCATTATTCCGTAATGCTTTTATGATCTCTTTTTTAGCTTGCATTGAAATTCAGTAGATGTATGTTGAAGAAAGTCTATTTAAGTATCTTTGTCAGAAAATCAATCTTGTTCATTTCTAACTCTCTTGCTTTGCATCTACTTGAGAGGCTAGAAACGTCAATAGCGTAAGTTAAGTTGTAGTTGTTAAGTTTCATTTAAGGGAAAACTTCGGCTGCAACATCTAGAGTTCTATAACCTTGTGTTCTCGTAGTTGAACCAAAAAGATAGGCAAAATTAGTTTAGTTTACTTTCTTTATGCAACTCAGCAAAAGAGGGAGCTTCCCCTCCTAATTCGAAGAGCAGTTTACTGCACATAGCTGTCCGTTTCCAAAACGCATTCCAGAGGTGCGATTTGGTTCGTCCTGATTTTGAAAAGAGTTTCATTTTTTACTGTTATGCATTGAAGCACACTATGTCGGTGATATTAACACAAAATTTGAATGAAGAGACGGAGTCTGCTATTGCATTCATGAGTAGCAGTTTCAAGGCCAGTGAAACGCGGTATTCTCAAATTGAGAAGAACGCGTACGCGGTGGTCTGGGTTGTCAAAATTTTTAGGTTCTACATCTTGAACTCCCATACAATAGTATACGTAACTGATCCAGTAGTGAAAAGTGTGTTAACACAACAAGAAATGGGCTCTAAGAGAGGCAACTAGGTTGCGAAGGTTCAAGAGTATGACTTGGAGATTCAATGGGTGCATAAATGCTAGTTGTGTCAGTAGTTTGTTGGCAAGATGAAGTTGGTAGCCATTCCTCTCAGGCCAATTATTATAGACGCTCCATCTCAGCAATGGGGCCTAGATTTTGTTGGTCCTATCAACCCGCGGTCTACTAAGGGTCATATTTATGTCCTTACAGCTACAAATTACTTTACTAAATGGGTTGAGGCCATTCCAACTAAGCGAGCTACTTCTGAAGTGGTGTGTGACTTCTTGAAGGAAAATATTGTTTCATGCTTCAGAGTGCCTTGCAAAATTGTGACAGATAATGCATCATGTTTCTCATCAGAGGAACTGCTATAGTTCTGTTTTGATCACGGCATCACATTAGCCCATTCATCAGATTATTACCCTCAAGGTAATGGACAAGCCGAGTCATCAAACAAGAACATAGTCACAATAGTGCGCAAGTTAGTTGATGCTAATCAACAAACTTGGCATAAGAAACTTTACGACGCTCTCTGGGCTGATCGAATTACTCCTAAGAGGGCAATTGGTACTTCACCTTTCATCATCATGTATGGTACATAAGCTATGTTACCCATCACACTGGAGTTGTCTACTTTGCAACTGGCGACCGCGGTGGAAGATGGAGAGTTTGCAGATCCGATTGAAAAGTGCATTATGCTTTTGACAAAGCTTCAAGAGGAAAGAGTGGAGGTGGTAGATAGAGTCACCCAGCATCAGGAACGGGTGAAGAAAATTTTCGACAAGAAAGCTCGCCAGCGAGATTTCGAGGTCGGTGATCAAGTCCTACTGTGGGATAAGAGACATGAGCCCAAGGGAATGCACGACAAATTTGATTCCTTATGGCTGGGGCCATTAAAGATTCACGAGCTCGTTGGGGAGAATACTAATGTTCTCTCGCGCTTAGATGGGAGCCTCCTACCGCTACCTCACAGCGGATAGTACCTGAAGCACTTCATCCTTTCGGGGGCGGAGTGATAAATTTTCAATAAAGCTTTTCTTTTGTTTTAGTAATGTGTTTCCCATTTCTGTAATTTTTCATTTCGTAATGTTGTGTTTCCCTTTCTCGTAACAGTTTTGTTGTGTCCTAGGTGATTAAGAGTTGTCTTAGGTGATTTATAGGGAATGTCCAACTATTAGGTGATTCTAGGAAGTTCGGTCACAGGTGACTTAGGGAAAGTTTTGCAAAAAGGTGATTAGGATATAATGCTGACTCCAATACCCAATGGACAAGGCACTAGTCTAGCGTGAAATCCAAAGATTCTACGGTTCTCCTATGCCGAAAGTATCCGACATAGTCCCCAGATGGAGCCAATGTTGTACCTCAAATTAAAATTTTCGCTACACTTAGGCATTTTGAAGAAATGAGACAAAATACTGTTAAATTTGTTAAAAAGGTCAAAATTGGGATTTGCATGTTTTGCATGGGGGTCAAAATTTGAATTTTTCAAAATCTGACAATCTAGGTCAGTTCAGAACGATCAAACCTACAATACACAGATTTCAGTTTTTCATCCCTAAATTTTAGGAAAATTTCTATTTTTAGCGGTTTTCTAAAAATAGAAACTTTTTCTCGGTTTCTTAAGAAAACGGATACTGGCAAAATTTTCTAAAAATAGAAAGTTTGGCTTCTAGGGTTAAGATTGATTTTGATTGGCTCAAAATACTTCCTCATCAGGCTGGTGTAGTCAGAATCACAAAAAGATCAGTTTTACCCTACTGGGTCTATTCTGCTTTTTAGAAGCTTTTTCGGGAGATCCAAGGTCATCAATGGAGGTTAGTCAGCTGCCAGGTGTCAGAATCAGATGTTCAAGCATCAAACAGAAGCTGTCAACGACGAATGTGCACGAAAAACGGAGAAAGGAGAGAGGAAGCGAAAAAAGTTGAAAAATAAAAAAAATTGTCTAAGGTTGGAGAAGTTAGGCGCCCTTGCTTAGTTTGGGCGCCCAAATTTCAATGCCTTAGAAATTTATCTGTTTTCGGCAACTGAGACAAGGAAGGCATGTCAAACGAGGGAAAAAGTTGAAAATTGCTAAAAATTGGCTAAGTCTGCTCAGCATGGGCGCCCCTAGAGAAGAAGGGCGCCCATCTTTTTGGAGGGTCAGATGATGGAGTCGGAGGTTGGCTCTCCCAGGCAATGTTGTTAAGTTTCTCGTTAGCTTGGTAGCGGATGGCTCCATTAGCTCGTCAGATCACCCAGCCGATGGCAAATCCAGATCAAACAGAGGTCACAGAGGGGTATTTAGAAATTTGAAGGTGAAAAACAGTAAAAATGGCTTAGTCTGGTGAATCTGGGTGCCCCTGGAGAAGAAGGGTGCCCAAGTTTTTGAGGGGTTAAATGAATCAATTTGTAGAAGGTGCCTCTAACATAACTTCGTCAGATTTGATCAAGCTATCCAATGCAATCATTAGCACGTCTGTCGGAGCTGACAGTCATCAGATATCGAAGACTGAACAGAGGAGAAAAGTGAGTGGAACGACAAACGTCAGAAGCAATAGTGAAAAACTCAGAATAAAAACTATCTCTGGAGGAGATGGGTGCCCTTGAAGGAGAAGGGCGCCTAGGGTTTAGAGCCTTTAAATGTCAGTTTCCAGAGATGAAGTATCCAAGAGACCCCTTCCAGAATCTTCTTAGCTATCTAGTGAACCTGACAGCCAGTCAATCTGATCAGTACAATGTCCGAAATCATGAATTCATCTGAAGGTCAGAAAAGCAAAATTTGAAGATCATAAAAATGGCTAACATTGGAGAAAGTGGGCGCCCTTGGTGGAGATAGGCACTCAACAATTTGAAGGGTCTAATGAAGTTTTTGTCAGAAGATGTCTCCAGAACAATGTCGTCAGATTCGATCAGGCTCCGTGATGAAACTTTCAATTCGTCTGTCGGATCAATTTGGAAGTCGGGAGACAGGATCAAACTAAGGTTAAAAATTGAGGAGAAGTTGAAAATAGTGAAAAATGGTTAAGTTTGGAGAGACTGGGCGCCTCACCTCAAGAAGGGCGCCCAACTTGCAATGCCTTGTGAAATTTTTGAAAATTTCAAAGAAGGAAAAAACGCCTAAGTTCATTGCATGAACTTAAATTAGGGTTTGAGAGTTGACAAAAAAAACTTATTTAAAGGCATCTATGTGTTTTATTTTTCATATTTTCTTGCAGGTGGCTTCAAGGAGAGAGAGCAACAACTTCAAACCTATATTTTCAAGATTCAAGAACATAAACTTGCTAGTTTTTTCGTAATTTTTCAGATCAACTCTCAAAGAAGGCTTGCTTTTTCATATTTCTTCATCTAGAACATCAAATTTGTGAAAGAGGCTATTGTTTTCAATTTTCAGCGAGATGGTTTATATTTGTTTTATCTTTTGGACAATTTTTGAAGGATTTTCTCAAGGTTGCAGCAGCTGCTTTTTATTTTGCATGTCAGAGAAAACTTCAAAATTTTTAATTTCTAAACTTCTGGGTCTATTTCAAACCTTCTTTTGGAAAAAACCCATATCATAGCTTTTTCAGAGAAACTTAAAGTGGTTGTTTTTTCAGTCAAAAGCTAGGGTTTTCAACATCTGATCAACTGGGTTCATCCAGAATATGCTTGTGAACAATACCCAGATGCTAGCTTTTTCCGCTTTTTTCGGAAAAAATTAGGGTTTGCTGCTTTTTCAGTCTTCACTCCAAATTTTCAAAAACAGACGATCTTGGTTGGTTTGTAACGAAATTCTAATCAAAACCCATATCTCAGAAAGATTTCCAAAAATTCATTTGTTTGACGAAGAAAAATCAGCAAACTAAACTTAGAAAGTTTTCCAAAACTTGTCAGAACCTAGGCGTGTTCACAGTCAATCTTCGAGTTTTGCAGAATGGAGTACATCCCTACAGAGTTTAAGACCAAATCAGCACTGTACCATGATTTCATAGAAACAACCGAAACTAACTTACACCATATCAAGCCAGTATTCAATTTGCGTGCTTTGGAAGATGCAGGCAATGTCACCATCAGGCATCTTAGTCATTCAGGTCTTCTTGCAGCAGCATCCATACCTTTTCCAGTACAAAGCTTGGAATTCATAATTGCTTGTATCAAGAATTATAATACTGCCACAAGGGAAATCCAGTCAGTAGATGGAAGAATCATATGCAGCTTAAAGCCGGACATGATCGAGAAATGCTTCTCAATTCCACCATGGCCTGGAAGTGTTACCATCAACATAGAAGAATGTGAAAGAATATGGGAAGAGCACCAAGAAAAGTATAGCAAGAAGATCGCACACAGGTGGCTGAAAGAAAAACACAGTACATTGCCAAAGAACATCGGGAGAGGAGAGTTCAAGGATGAATTTTCCATAATAATCACCTTACTCAACCGAATTACTGGTCAAGCGGATGCAACGAAGTTTCAGCCTTGGATGTTCTACGTGATACCTCACATCATGAAGAAGACAGAGTTCTACGACTGGCTTACATTAATCAGTGATTGCCTTCATCATCAAATAACTGAATATTTCAATAGACATGCATTCCATATGATCTCCTACCTAGTCTACTTGGTTGCCTTTCAAGGCAAATTCAAAGGATTAAACACGGAGGGTTCTTTAAATGTACAACATGTTTATAAATACTACACTCAGTTGGAGTTCACTGCGGCATTACATCACTACAAAAGAGTGAATGAAGCATTCCTAATATATACAGTGTGTGACCTGGACAATGAGCTACATGTACGCATTTCATCTATTGCCAGGGCAGCAATGTCAGAATGGGCAGATTAGTTTATTCAGTTTGCTACTTTCACTTACCTAAGGGTTTATGGCTATTCAAGTGCTCCTCTTATGTTACCAAGGTATCTGTTAGATGAAGTTGTGTGTATGGAGTTTCTATGGCAAGTATCAGATGTTCACACTCGTTTGCGAATCAAAAAGAAACCAGCCTTCAGCTTCCCTTTTGAAATGGGAATATATAGGTGTAGATCATCCGCAAATGCTAAAATAATGGGTAATGAGTTAGATAAACTTGGTCTCAAGCCTTTCAGCGAGAGATGATCTTATGATCCCCATGGTGTTTATGCAGCTCGACTTGGTCAAAACTATGCTCATGTGCCCGCACTTGAGGATTTTTGGGCTAATTGTAGAGATGAGTTCGAGGTGCGAAGGCGAAGCAATAGTAGACTCACCCTTCATCAAATCAAAGATTGTTTATCCAAAGACATTGAAGGGTTATCTGATGATGACGGGGATGTATTTCTCCCAGCATATACTAGAAATCAGATTGAGCAACAACCCCTTCCGCAGGTCAATTGGGACAATAAAGAATGCCTCACAGTGGAAGAAAGGACTCGTCAGGTTGTTGATTACAGCAAGACCTTCTTGACACTCAAAAGAATGAAGTCAATTCTAGTAGCAGAGCTGCCAAGGGTTCATCCACTGCTTCCCTCTTCTTCAAGAGCTTAGCCGAAGAAGAAAGGAAAAGTTGAGTCTCAAAAGGTTGCTAAGGGTACTAGATCAACAAAGAGTGCGAACAAGAGGTTGGACTACATAGGTATTGTTATCCAGGGGCAGCCTACAGCTGAAATAGAAGCCCCTCCCCATGAGCCCATACCTCAAGAGGAAACCGAAGATATGCCTTTGATACAAGACCCTTTGCCATCTCCGAGGTCTTCACCAATTCACATTGATTTGGAAGACAAGGAGATAGAGGCCGATGTTGCAGTTATTCCTCCCATGGATGTTAGTAGAGATACCACATCTTGGCTTGAGAGCTCCTTGGGAAGGACAAGAAGAAGGCCTTCTTATCAGGTAAATGTTGATGATCTCAACGTATATCAGGAAGCACCCAAGAAGAAGGCAAAGAAACAAATCCACTTTGAGAGAAATCCTGATGGTGAAATGGTCATGGAGACAGCTACACCTCTTGAAGATAGAATCAGGGATGAGGTGGATGTTGATGATTTTATAATGGTCAAAGCAAATCTTGGTAAAAGTACCCGACATGCTGACATGAGTTTGTTCAAGATGGTAACTGAAAATATTCAAAAAAGAGTGCAAAAGGATGGAGAAGACAAGGTAGCCCTCAAGGCTGAAAATCGTCAACTCCGGTTGTGTATATCTAATCTCATTCATGGCACCTCACAAACAACACAGTTGCTGCCCCAAGTTTTAGAGACACCAACTGATCAACAGTAGCTGAGGCAGTTGGTTATTTGTGGAAAACAAACTCAGGAATGGATTGAAGAGTTCATTATCAAAGGAAAAGAGATTCTAGCGTAGGTGTTTCAATTGAGATACAAGGCTCATGACTTACGTGAAGGTTACTAGGATTTTGAGTAGTTGATAGCCGAGTTCAAGCCTATGCATGAAATCATAATTGCAGATTTGGATATGGCTTACGTCTCTACAATGGCAAGAGAACACAAAAGATAGATCCTGGAGTGGAAAGAAGGTCACCTTTTCAATGGTTAATACATATGTGAGAAAATCTGAGGAGTTTGTTGTGTATAGGTTAGGAGTTATATATACTCTTAAGTTCATTAGAGAATTTGTTGTAGGAATTCTTTGTCAGTATTGCCTTGAAGATGGTTCATACATTGGGCTTGACGTAGTCCAAGTAGAGTTTCAGAGTATCATGCGTGGCAGCAATGGCAGTGTTGGAAGAATGAAGGTGATTTCCATGATGTCAACAAAGTTTGAGAAATTAGCCAATGAGGGTGAAGATTGCCTAAGATCTATTGCAGATGGTGGGGAAATCTTGGAAAAACGACATTTTGTTATTAATAGTATTGGCACTCCCACCAAGGATGAAGTTGCCCGCTTTTTAGCGGATGTGATCGAGATTTAAATCAGCTTTCTTCTAGAAGCTTCTTTCTAGCTTTCTTTCCATTCTTGTCATGATTCTTATCCATTCTTTGAGGATAGAAAAAAAACGATTGTAATGAGTTGGCATTTTCTATTTTTAGATGCTTTCTAGGTTTTAGATGTTTTATCTTTTCTAGGATTAGAAATAAAGCTTGCATGTTGGCAAGTAGTAGTTGTAAAAGTATGGAGATTTTTGGGTTCCCTACTACTCTGCTGGTGTATAAATAAGAGTAGTGTTTGCTCATTTTAGTTTAACCATCTTGAAGGCAATACTGACAAGGAATTGCTGCAACAAATTCTCTGATGAACTTAAGAATATCGATAACTCTTAAACTATACACAACAAAGTCCTCGGATTTTCTCAAATATGTATTAACCTTGAAAAGGTGACCTCCTTTTCACTCCAAGATCTATCTTTTGTGTTCTCTTGCCATTGTGGAGTCGTAAGCCATATCCAAATCTGCAATTATGATTTCATGCATAAGCTTGAACTCGGCTATCAACTGCTCAAAATCCTGGATACCTTGACATAAGTCATGAGCCTTGTATCTCAGTTGAAAGACCTATTCTAGAATCTCTTTTCCTCTGATAATGAACTCTTCAATCCATTCTTGAGTTTGTTTTCCACAAATAACCAACTACCTCAACTGCTGTTGATCAGCTAGTGTCTCTAAAACTTTGGGCAGCAACTGTGTTTTTTGTGAGGTTCCATGAATGAGATTAGATATACACAACCGGAGTTGACGATTTTCAGCCTTGAGGGCTGCCTTGTCTTCTCCATCCTTTTGCACTCTTTCTTGAATATTTTCAGTTACCATCTTGAACAAACTCATGTCAGCATGTCGGGTACTTTTACCAAGATTTGCTTTGACCATTTTAAAATCATCAACATCCACCTCATCCTTGATTCTATCTTCAAGAGGCGTAGCTGTCTCCATGACCATTTCACCATCAGCATTTTTCTCAAAGTGGATTTGTTTCTTTGCCTTCTTGGGTGCTTCCTGATATACGTTGAGATCATTAACATTTACCTGATAAGAAGGCCTTCTTCTTGTCCTTCCCAAGGAGCTCTCAAGCCAAGATGTGGTATCTCTACTAACATCCATGGGAGGAATAACTGCAACATCAACCTCTATCTCCTCGTCTTCCAAATCAATGTGAATTGGTGAAGACCTCGGAGATGGCAAAGGGTCTTGTATCAAAGGCACATCTTCGGTTTCCTCTTGAGGTACGGGCTCATGTGGAGGGGCTTCTATTTCAGCTGTAGGCTGCCCCTGGATAACAATACCTGTGTAGTCCAACCTCTTGTTCGCACTCTTTGTTGATCTAGTACCCTTAGCAACCTCTTGAGACTGAACTTTTCCTTTCTTCTTCGGTTGAGCTCTTGAAGAAGAGGGAAGCAATGGATGAACCCTTGGCGGCTCTGCTACTGGAATTGACTTCATTCTTTTGAGTGTCAAGAAGGTCTTGCTGTAATCAACAACCTGATGAGTCCTTTCTTCCATTGTGAAGCATTCTTTATTGGCCCAATTGACCTGCGGAAGGGGTTGTTGCTCAATCTGATTTCTAATATATGTTGGGAGAATTACATCCCCGTCATCATCAGATAACCCTTCAATGTCTTCGGATAAACAAACTTTCATTTGATGAAAGGTGAGTCTACTATTGCTTCGCCTTCGCACCTCAAACTCATCTCTGCAATTAGCCCAAAAATCCTCAAGTGCGAGCACATGAGCGTAGTTTTGACCAAATTGAGCTGCATAGATACCATGGGGATCATAAGATCGTCTCTCGCTGAAAGGCTTGAGACCAAGTTTATCTAACTCATTACCCATTATTTTAGCATCTGCGGATGATCTACACATGTATATTCCCATTTCAAAAGGGAAGCTGAAGGCTGGTTTCTTTTTGTTTCGCAAGCGGGTGTGAACATCTGATACTTGTCTTAGAAACTCCATACACACAACTTCATCTGACGGATACCTTGGTAACATAAGAGGACACCTGAATAGCCATAAACCCTTAGGTAAGTTAAAGTAGCTAACTGAATAAACCAATCTGCCCATTCTGACATTGCTGCCCTGGCAATAGATGAAATGCGTACATGTAGCTCATTGTCCAGGTCACACACTGTATATATTAGGAATGCTTCATTCACTCTTTTGTAGTGATGTAATGCCGCAGTGAACTCCAACTGAGTGTAGTATTTATAAACATGTTGTACATTTAAAGAACCCTCCGTGTTTAACCCTTTGAATTTGCCTTGAAAGGCAACCAAGTAGACTAGGTAGGAGATCATATGGAATGCATGTCTATTGAAATATTTAGTTATTTGATGATGAAGGCAATCACTGATTAATGTAGGCCAATCATAGAACTCTGTCTTCTTCATGATGTGAGATATCATGTAGAACATCTTCGTTGCATCCGCTTGACCAGTAATTCGGTTGAGTAAGGTGATTATTATGGCAAATTCATCCTTGAACTCTCCTCGCTCGATGTTCTTTGGCAATGTACTATGTTTTTCTTTCAGCCATCTGTGTGCGATCTTCTTGCTATACTTTTCTTGGTGCTCTTCCCATATTCTTTCACATTCTTCTATGTTGATGGTAACACTTCCAGGCCATGGTGGAATTGAGAAGCATTTCTCGATCATGTCCGGCTTTAAGCTGCATATGATTCTTCCATCTACTGACTGGATTTCCCTTGTGACAGGATTATAATGCTTGATACAAGCAATTATGAATTCCAAGCTTTGTACTGAAAATGGTATGGATGCTGTTGCGAGAAGATCTGAATGGCCAAGATGCCTGATGATGACATTGCCTGCATCTTCCAAAGCATGCAAATTGAATATTGGCTTGATATGGTGTAAGTCAGTTTCGCCTGTTTCTATGAAATCATGGTACATTGCTGATTTGGTCTTAAACTCTGGAGGGATTTACTCCATTCTGCAAAACTCGAAGATTGACTGTGAACATGCCTAGGTTTTAACAAGTTTTGGCAAACTTTCTAAGTTTAGTTTGCTGATTTTTCTTCGTCAAACGGATGAATTTTTGGAATTTTTTATGAGATATGGGTTTTGATTAGAATTTCGTTACAAGCCAACCAAGATTGTCCGTTTTTGAAAATTTGGAGTGAAGATTGAGAAAACAGCAAACCCTAATTTTCTCCAAAAAAAGTAGAAAAAGCTGACATCTGGGTATTGTTCATGAGCATATTCTGGATGAATACAGTTGATCAGATGTTCAAAACCTTGGCTTCTGACTGAAAAAACAACCACTTTAAGTTTCTCTGAAAAAGCTATGATATGGGTTTTTGTCCAGAAGAAGGTTTAAAATAGACCTAGAAGATTAGAAATTGAAAATTTTGAAGTTTTCTCTGACATGCAAAATAAAAAGCAGCTGCTGCAACCTTGAGAAAATCCTTCAAAAATTGTCCAAAAGATAGAACAAATATAAACCAGCTCGCGGAAAATTGAAAACAATAGCCTCCTTCACAAATTTGATGTTCTGGATGATGAAATATGAAAAAGCAAGCCTTCTTTGAGAGTTGATCTGAAAAATTACGAAAAACCAGCAAGTTTATGTTCTTGAATGTTGAAGATATAGGTTTGAAGTTGCTGCTCTATCTCTCCTTGAAGCCACCTGCAAGAAAATATGAAAAATAAAACACAAAGATGCCTTTAAATAAGTTTTTTTTGTCAGCTCTGAAACCCTAATTCTTTGAAAACCCTAATTTAAGTTCATGCAATGAACTTAGGCGTTTTTTCCTTATTTGAAATTTTCAAAAAATTCACAAGGCATTGCAAGTTGGGCGCCCTTCTTGAGGTGAGGCGCCCAGTCTCTCCAAACTTAACCAATTTTTCACTATTTTCAACTTCTCCTCAATTTTCAACCTTAGTTTGATCCTGTCTCTCGGCTTCCAAATTGATCCGACGGATGAACTGAAAGTTTAATCACGGAGCTTGATCGAATTTGATGACATTGTTCTGGAGACATCTTCTGACAAAAACTTCGTTTGACCCTTCAAATTGTCGGGTGCCTATCTCCACTAGGGGCGCTCACTTTCTCCAGTGTTAGCCATTTTTATGATCTTCAAATTTTGCTTGTCGTCTGACCTTCAGATAAATTCATGATTCCGGACATTGTACTGATTAGATTGACTGGCTGTCAGGTTCAGTAGATAGCTAAGAAGATTCTTGAAGGGGTCTCCTGGATACTTCATCTCTGGAAACTGACATTTAAAGGCTCTAAACCCTAGGCGCCCTTCTCCTTCAGGGGCGCCCATCTCCTCGAGAGATAGTTTTTATTTTGAGTTTTTCATTGTTGCTTTTGACGTTTGTCGTTCCACTCACTTTTCTCCTCTGTTCAGCCTTCGATATCTGATGACGGCTAGCTCCAACAGATGTGCTGATGAATGCGTTGGATAGCTTGATCAAGTCTGACAAAGTTATGTTAGAGTCACCTTCTACAAATTGATTCATTCAACGCCTCAAAAACTTGGGTGCCCTTCTTCTCTAGGGGTGCCCAAATTCACCATACTTAGCCAATTTTACTGTTTTTCACCTTCAGATTTCTAAACACCCCTCTCTGTGACCTCTGTTTGATTTGGATTTGCCAGTGGCTGGGTGATCTGACGAGTTGATGGAGACATCCGCTGCGAAGTTGACGAGAAAATGAACAACGTTGCCTGGGAGAGCCAACCTCCAACTCCATCATCCGACCCTCCAAAAAGATGGGCGCCCTTCTTCTTTAGGGGCGCCCATGCTGAGTAGACTTAGCCGACTTTTAGCAATTTTCAACTTCTTCCCTTGTTTGACGTGCCTTCCTTGTCTTAGCTACCAGAAATAGAAAAATTTCTAAGGCATTGAAGTTTGGGCGCCCAAACTGAGCAGGGGTGCCTAACTTCTCTAGCCTTAGACAATTTTTTGCATTTTTCAACTTTTTCCACTTCCTCTCTCCTTTCTCCGTTTTTTGTGCACGTTCGTCATTGACAGCTTCTGTTTTACGATTGAACATCTGATTCTGACACCTGGCAGTTGACTGACCTCCATTGATGACCTTGGATCTCCCGAAAAAGCTTCTGAAAAAGCAGAATAGACCCAGTAGGGAAAAATTGATCTTTTTGTGATTCTGAGTGCACCGGCCTGATGAGGAAGTATTTTGAGCCAATCAAAATCAATCTTAACCCTAGAAGCCAAACTTTCTATTTTTAGAAAATTTTGCCAGTATCCGTTTTCTTAAGAAACTCAGAAAAAGTCTATTTTTAGAAAACTGCTAAAAATATAAATTTTCCTAAAATTTAGGGACAAAAAACTGAAATCTGGGTATTGTAGGTTTGATCGTTCTAAATTGACCCAGATTGTCAGATTTTGAAAAATTCAAATTTTGACCCCCATGCAAAACATGCAAATCCCAATTTTGAGCTTTTTAATAGATTTAACATTATTTTCACTCATTTCTTCAAAATGCCTAAGTGTAGCGAAAATTTTAATTTGGGGTACAACAAAACTTTAGTTAGAGCAAGATTGTATATGGCTTCCGTTTTTAAGAGGTCTACACCACAAATCAAAGAAGAAGTGATTAACATATTTGAGGAGTATAGCACTCTTCTTCAACGTGCTAAGAAGAATTGTTCCTTCAAGTGTTACATAGACTTGCACCCGAGTCTTTGCCACAAAACCGAGCTTGCGAGGAAGGAATATCACACTATAGTGCATGAATTGCTTACACATGAAATGGATAGAGAATCTAGACATAAGGTTGATTCAGCTCGTCATGAGAATGTTTTGGCATCTTCAAATTCCGATGAGGAATGCAAAAACTTATATGATGAATTTTATAGACATGCTGAGTTGATTCAAGAACACATTAGGACAGCTTTGGGTAGTGATTTATCTACATCATCCTTTCAAGAGGTTTCCCAAGAAGTTTCTATTGTAGAGGCTAATTCTGATTTTCATGACAGCAATGATGAAACTTTGCATGAGCATGAGACAACAGTGTTTTCACATGTGCAAAATGATCTTATTGAGTTGTCATATGAAAGGACTCAAGAATTGGGTTCTAAGGGTGCATTGTGTGATATGGATTCATGTCATGATGAGTCTGATTTTCCAAATCAGACCTTAGGAAACAATACAAAGAATACATTTGATGGAAATGAATCTCAGGATAATGCTTGGGATGGATATGCAGATATTGTGGAAGACGAAGTGTACGAAGATATGGCTTCTACAACATCTTTCGAGACATCCTATTTGGTACATAGCAGCAGTACCTTAGATGTTGATGTGTGCACTGATGATGTTGTTGATGATGAGGTGAGTGATGTTGATTCAACCTCATTCTATAGTAATGATTTGGGTGGAGAGCAAGAGGTGGTTCAGGAGATGGAGTGTGAGATGATCGACAATCCATTGTTCGAGGTTGATGCTGCATGGTCATATGATAATCCACTCTTCGAGTTAGATGATGATCACTCTCGTGATTTCAACTTGGAGCTGAGCATTGATAGTAGCGTTTGGGATCCTTCCAGTGCATCAGGATTTCAAACAGGACTCATAGAGGAGATTTCAGAGGTGTACATAGCGAGGAGTGCGTATAAATTTTCATTTGATCCCCATGTACATGATTTATTTCAGATGCATAGTTCAATGGCACATGAGTTGTTAAGAAGATTGGTTGAGTAGAAGATTGAGAGGTTCAAGGATGAACTGACTGCAGAAGAGGTATCTATGGGAGAAACATCTAGAAACCTCTATGATGAATTTTTGGCAGTTAGTGACCAGCATACACCCGATCTTATGGAGAGCAAAAATCAGACTTACATAGAGAAAGATGTTGGGCAAAAGACACTTCAGGTTGACTTCAAGATTGGAGAAGAGCAAGTGATGTTTGAAGACAAACCGGTGACATTAGAGAAGCTACATGAAGATCGGGTTTCTTGTGATGCTTCCTTAGGTGAGTCTTGCATTGCTTCATCCTATCATGGTAAAGAATCAAATTGTGGTTCAATGAATGTTATTCATACATATGAAAGTCTATTGGAGGTCCAAGATATTAAGGTGGATGTGAAAGTTGATTCTTTACTTAGTGGAGCAGCCACTAGTCTATTGGAGGTCCAAGATATTAAGGTGGATGTGAAAGTTGATTCTTTACTTAGTGGAGCAGCCACTAGTGTTTTGACTACACATGATGAAGGAGATATTTTACAATGGAATGATGTCATTACTGACTTGTTTGAGGACAGCAATATTATGTCTCAACATTCTCATGAGATAGGAGCTTGTGATGATATGATATCACCCCTTGATGGCAGCCCTACACCATTTGGTAGACATGAAGATATCAAGCATAAGAGGACTGATTTTGTGTATTTTGGCATCAAAGAGGTAAAAAAGTCCGAAAAGATGAACGAGGAATGGTTGCAAAAAGCCAAAAAGGATAGATTAGTGGCTGCCAATGCAAGAAAACATCTTCAAGAAGTGAAAGAAAAGATCAATCTCATCAACATAGCAAGGCAAAAAGGGATAGATAACATTAGAAGACTCCTTATTCAAAGAAAGGATGAATCTAAGGATGCACTTTGTTCTAGTGATGATGAGGTTGATAAGTTTGGTCAATGGAAGGACTTGGTAATGATTCCAGACTTGAGGAAACAAGAACAAATTGTGGTTTCTTCATGTGAGGCGAAAGTTGTTCAGAGCTTAGAGACTAAGTTGAAAGTGAAGGAGGATGAGATTATTGCAGCATTATTTCATCATGACAGTATGCACAAATTGATTGAGGACCATCTTTGGGCAATTCAGTTAGAGAGAAGACAAAAGGGGATTGGAGAAGGGTCTTCTCATGATGATTTGCAGGAAGGTATGGAAACAATGAAGTCAAATTATTTGAACCTCCTTTCAGACAGAGACACCCTTCTTAGCCTTGTTGGGATCTATTCAGATGCCCTGGTGAGGAAAAAAGAGGAGGTTGATAGTCTCTCTCAAGAGCTTGTGGATACTAGGGATTCTTTGGTGAGCACTCAGTTGGCACTACGGGATTCCGAGAGACATGTGGATGAGCTTTGCTTAGAGTTGAGATTGGCTAGATGTACATCATGTACAACAAAGAGTCATTCATCTATGGCAGTCAGGGCACAGGATGAGGTGAGCAACATGAGCGTTCACACTTAGGATACAGGTGCAAAATCTTTTGGGTTGGATCAACAAGAGAAGACAGTTGGTGATGATGACATAGACACATCAACAGATATAGGTGTCATGGGTGAATGGAGTTCACATGACTATTTGGGTTTTCCTTTGGCATAGTCAAGAGAGTCTCATCTCGATTGCATCATGAGGTGTGCTCATCAATTCACTTTCAACCCACATGCACAGGATTTGACGATGACCCTGATGGCACAAAGAGGTGGGTGGAATAAGGAGTGTTCTAGTCAACTCTAGTATGACTTGTTTTCGACCTCATATGGTGATTCTGGGATTGACAAGTTTTCTACTTTGTTCTCTCATGATGATTATCACTTGATTCAGGACTTGGAGACTTGTTGCATTTTGGAGACAGGGGGTATTAGAGTGACACAACGGAAAGCGAAAAGTATTGGTTTTCCAATAGTGGGGTTGCATCAGATTCACCATCACAGTTATGGATTGAGTTGATTCAGTAGGTTGTGCTAGTGTTGGTGTTATAGGTACTATTTGGTGATAGCAGGGACATTACACAGATCTTCCCTTGGGATCCAGGTGGGGAAGAGTTTTCTTTGTAGCCGAGATTGCTTGGGGACAAGCAATTTCAGGAGGGGCGGACTGTAATGTTCCCGATTTGGAGGCAGAGTAATTTAATTAAATTAATTGATTAAGTTGTCCAAAATAATGATATTTCATAAGGATGACTAATTGATTATTTTAATTAAATTAAAAGTGGTATTAAACTATTTTTTTGTAAGGTTATTAAATAAATAAATATTATAAAGTAACCTTATATTTAATTAATTTAATAAAGTGACTTAAAATAAAATATTATATCATAAAGTCACTAAAATAAAATTAGAGTGATAAATATATCTTTTATACCACATTGGCAAGTGAAGTGTGTAAGCTCTCCCTGGAAAAGTATAAAAGGATCTTAAGGGCTCATTTTTGGATATCCAGGAATTGATATGTGTTTTGAAGAATTTGTTTGGTGAAGGAGTCAGCTAGGGTTTCTGCCATTATTGGACCTTTGGGAATGAAACTCTCATTGGTTGAGCAACTTTGAGGCTATGAAACTATTAGCTGAGATTGTTGCTCGTTGTGGGCTTCATTTCAAGAGTTCAACTTGTGCTTGTATTGCAAATTTTGTGGCCTTTGGCCAAATTTGGAGATAGAGGTTCCACATTAGCTTGTTGAAGCAACTTGGAATTTTATCTACAACTGCAATGGTAGAAGATTGGAGGTTTTGTATTGCTATTTGCATTCAAGGACGATTTGCATCGTAGGGAATCGATTTATGCATTACTTTTAGTCATGGAACTTCAAATTTAGAGACCATCAATTTGCATATCAATTGAGAGATCATTGGAGGTCACACTTGCATCGATTGATTGCATTTGAGGAAGAAGTAGAGATTTGATACCAAGTTCCAGAAGTCTGATATATAATTACAGTCATATTGGGTAGCCATTGAAGACCACGATTTCACTCATGGAGGTCTCTTCTAGCATCGATTCTTCCTGCTAGTTTGAGGGCTCCGTTGTCAAAACCCCCTTACAATTTTTTTCAATTTTTGCAACAATATCTCAACAATGCACCTGTCAGCGTTAGCCAAAATCCAAAACCAACTCTTGTACAGTAACCCTACACCAAGAATGTACACCAGGATCCCAATGTTGGGCAAGGTGTGTGCATATGGCGTCGATGATCGTTAGTCTTCAAATCAGGAAAGTACAATGTTGGAAAGTAAATGCATGCAACTCGACTGCGTATTTCAACGGGAGCAAGTTGACGGCTCAACCAATCAACAGTATGATGATTACAATGCAAGTACAATAAGTAAATGGGCGGTTTGCCGACCCCTTCCACTTTTCAGCAGGCAATACAAAAAGAGAAGTGCAGTAAAGAAAGACTAGAGCAAGACCAGTCTCTTCCACAAACGTGGGAATTAAAATAAGAAATTGTAGAAGTAATAAAGGCTGATCAGTACTACTGAAACAACATTACAATGAGATATAAAACCCTGCAAGAGCCAAATGTTGTAGATATTCAAGTGCTGCAATAGTATAGAATGTTTCTCCAAAATTCCAAGTGACTCCAAAACATGAAAAACAAGCCCAACACACCAACTACTGAAATCAGATGCATTAAACCAGCAAACTGAAAAATGCAATTCAACAACTACAAGACACATAAAATCACTCCTAATTCAATAACACTCCGAATGACATCAAACAAAATGCTATAGACTCCAGGAAGTATGGTGACCAAGATGAGATCATGAAACAGCTGCAAGAAGTGATATTTATTTATTTTAGTGCCAAAAGACTCCTCCAGCAAATGGTACGGCCTCCCAAGAGGGGCGACCTACAAGAATAAATCCAAGACACCTCTGAAAAATCTGCAAGTTAGCAAAGAGGGGTGCCTAGGGGAGACACAAACATGGGGTCAATACCTAGTAGAAAATCAGCCAAGGAGCTATGAGCCAAAAACACCTACAACCAACACACAAAACCAACAAAGAACAAACTGAAAAATCACTCCAAAACATTAGAAAACTGCAAATAACTTCTCCACAATAAGCTCCATCTGTTCTTTAGTATAAAGAATAGTCTCACACTTGATTAGTTGCTATCTTTCAAGCAAGAAACCAAGTAAACACACTAGGAGGTATGCATTCCTTGAAGCATTCACTCACCATTTCGGCAGCATAATGATGTATTTTCTCATGGATCAAAAATGAAGGAGCAAGAGCCTCATTATAGAGATTTGCTGTGAATCTCCAGAAGCTTCTAGAAGGGCGCCCAATTTCAAATTACATTTCCCCCCAAAATGGAATCCAAATTCATCTTATTGCTCCAAGTCGTCCTTTTTCATAAGACCTTTGAACTTTATTAAAATTGCAATTAATCTCCAAGAAGGCGTCCCAAGTATTTTAAGAAATACTTTATAAAATATTAACTCCTCCAAAGCTAGGCGTCCCACATAAGCATTAAAATATGACTTTATCCATCTTCAATAATCCAAGCCTTAGCCAATGAAAATATTTAAATATTTTACCTCCTCCAAAGGACGCCCATTAAAACTCCAATTTGCCAGAAATAGCTCCAAGAATGCTGGAAAGACCAACTACCCAATCGGACCTGCCAGAAATAGCTACTGCTGCTAAAAATAGCACTGCCAAAAATAGAACTTACTAAAAATAGCATACTGCTAAAAATAGTAAGTTGTTCCAAAACTCATTTTGAGCACAAATTGAGCAGCCGTTGTAACTTACTAAAAATAGCAAGTTCAAAAAAGTCCACTGCTCCCAATGCATGTCACATCACTGCGAAGCACTTTGAAAACCCAGAAGGAATCCAGGGTCCAAACTGCAAAATTCCAACATGCAAGCCTCCAAAAGCAGCCAAGAATGCAAATCAACATCCTGTCATGCATGCTACCTCATCATGAAGCTCCACCAGACATGCGTTAGAAACTCTTGCATGCAAGACCTCAAAACCTCCTCAGAAGTGGAAACCTTAATTTCAGCTTCCGACTAGCCTGCGAGCCTCCGGGGTAGGCTAACGGTCAACAATACTGATCACTGCTGAGAAGGGGACATTATAGTCCGTCCTCCCCAAGATTGCTTTCCCTCAAGCAATCGCAAGTCTGGATGCTGCAAAATCTCCTCATTCTCCCAAGTGGCATCCTCCATAGGCAAATTCTTCCACTTCACCAAATACTCTTTGATTGTCCTCCTCAAAGAGCGTTCCTTGGAATCAATGATCTCCTCTGGAATCAGAACCAACTGTCCCTCCTCATCCAAAGCAGGCAAATCTGAAGAAGCAACAAGATGGTGTCCCGACGCCTTCTTGAGGCGAGACACGTGGAAGACATTGTGAACTTTGCTACTTGCTGGTAGCTCCAACTCGTAAGCACCACACCAACTCTCCTAATGATTCTATACGACCCATAGAAACATGACTTGAGTTTCTCTGCTCCACTCTTCTTGAGAGTAGACTGTCTGTAAGGCTAGAGTCTAAGGTAGACCATGTCACCAACCTCAAAAGTGTGCTCAACACGCTGCTGATC
The DNA here is from genome assembly GCA_007115665.2 of Sequoiadendron giganteum. Lineage (NCBI taxonomy): Eukaryota > Viridiplantae > Streptophyta > Pinopsida > Cupressales > Cupressaceae > Sequoiadendron > Sequoiadendron giganteum. The sequence continues at coordinate 24,035,454 of CM021102.1, forward strand.
AGCGTACAACTTTTGCTGATTTTGTGCAATCTGGAGAATATCCTTCAAGGACTTCAAGATATCTTGATTCTGCTGCAACATATCCCTCGCTTGAGGGGCTTTGCTATCACCAAACATCAAATCAGCAAAACTAGGAGCCTCATATCCATAGAGCGCCATGAATGGAGACATCTGGATAGACATGTGGAAGGAAGAATTGTAACAATATTCTCCTAAATGAAGCCATCTCACCCAAGCTTTCTACTGCTTCGAGACATACTTTCTGAGATAGCCTTCCAACCATTTGTTCACAATCTCCATTTGCCCATCAGTTTGTGGGTGATAACTGGTGTTTGGAGTGAGCACAGTACCACTCAATCCGGAAACTTCTTTCCAAAAAGTGCTTAAGAACTTGTTGTCCCTATCACTCACAATGTTTTTGGGCAACCCATGCAATCTAAACAGCTCGTGAAAGAACAAATCTGCAACTTGAGCTGCTGAAAATGAACTAGTGATTGCAAAAAAATGAGCAAACTTGGTTAATCTGTCAACCACTACATAGATACAATCTTTGCCTTGAGCCTTTGGCAACCTCGTGATGAAGTCCATTGATATACTTTCCCATTTTTGATTGGGAATTGATAGAGGCTGCAACAAACCAGTTGGATATGTATGCTCATTCTTGTTCATCTAGCAAGTAGGACACTCCTTGATGTAGTGCAAGACCTCTTCTTTCAACCTCTTCCATGAAAATCTTTCACGGATCTGCCTATAGGTCTTGAAATAACCTTGATGACCAGCAAGTGGGATGTCATGGAAAGTTTGCAAAACCTTCTTTTTGAGCTTAGAATCGGCCACCAAGAAGATCCTCCCTTTATAGTGTATCAATCCATCAACCACCTTGTACCTTTCATCATGGAAAGTACCCTCAATAATGTTGGTTGCAAACTGATTTTTGGCATAATCAGCAAGCAACAACACCTTCCAATCAGTAGTAAGTTCACACAATGAATTCAAGTGAGGCCTTCTGGATAGAGCATCTGCCACAATGTTGTTCTTGCCTTTGACATACTCAATGTCAAAATCATAAGCTTGAAGCTCACTCACCCACTTTCGCTGCCTTTCGTTCAAGTCCTTTTGATCCATAAAGTGCTTGAGGCTATTGTGATCAATCTTGACAACAAATTTGCTCCCCACCAAATATTGCCTAAACTTTGCCAATGCATGCATGATTGCAAGCATTTCCTTGTCATAGATGGAGTAGGTCTTCTCAATGCCTCTTAGTTTCCTGCTCTCAAACACAATAGGGTGTTTTTCTTGCATCAAAACAACACCAACACCTTCTCCTGAAGCATCACATTGCAACTCGAAAGGCTTGGAGAAATTTGGTATAGCCAAAATTGGACAAGTGTTCATAATCTTCTTGAATCTATCAAAAACACCTTGTGCCTTTTCTGACCACACAAAGGCCCCCTTCTTGGTAAGATCAGTAAGAGGAGCAACAATTTGTGAGTAGCCCTTCACAAATCTTCTATAGAAGCCACATAGACCCAAGAACCCCTTCAAATGTGTCAAGTTCTCTGGAGGTGGCCAATCCAAGATTGCCTTGATCTTTTTTGGATCAACTTTCACTCCTTCAGCACTGATTATGTGACCAAGGTAGAGCAGCTCCGTCATGCCAAATTCACATTTGGACTCTTTTGCAAAGAAACTTTCTGACTCAAGAATGCTAAGCACTTCCTCCATATGCTTGAGATGTTCTTCCCACATCTTGCTGTAAATGAGAATATTATCAAAGAATATTAACACAAACTTCCTCAACTGATTCTGAAATATTTTGTTCATACAAGACTGAAAAGTGGCAGGAGCATTAGTCAACCCAAATGGCATGACTAAAAACTCAAAGTGACCATAATGGCATCAAAATGCCGTCTTCTCAACATCTGATCCCCTCATTCGAATCTGATAATAGCCTGACCTCAAATCAATCTTTGGAAAGAACTTGGCTCCATGTAGCTCATCAATGAGCACATCTATCCTAGGAATGGGATACCGGTTCTTGATCGTGCTTTGATTCAAAGCACGGTAGTCCACGCACATGCGGATGGTGCCATATTTTTTCTTCACCGTCACAACAGCTGAAGCAAAAGGACTCTTACTTGGGTGTATGAGACCCATCTCCAAGAGTTCCCTTATGTTTTTCTCAATCTCATCTTTTTGCTTTTTAGGATATCTGTATGGAGTTGTGATAATCGGCTTGGCTCCTTCCTTGAGTTCAATGACATGCTCAAACCCCCTATCAGGAGGTGGCCCAGGAGGTAGATCAACAAAGACTTTACTCTTCTTTGTGAGCAAAGACTGAATATCAGGTGGATAATGTCTCTTTGTCTCCATTGGATCAGTTGGTAGGACCATACATTCTGCTGCTCACTCAACTTGATCATGTTAGATCAGCCTCTCCATGCTTTTGAAAGATACTATCTGTGGACCTCCATTTGACATTCCTTTCAACACCACCATCTTTCCATCTGAATGAAACTTTAACTCCATGGTTTGCAGATTTAGAGAAATTTCTCCAAGAGAACGTAGCCATTGAATGCCAAGAACAACATCCGTATCTCCAATGTTAACTACATAGAAGTCATCTTTGACCTCATGATTTCCCAATTGCAAGGACATGTTGGACACCTTTTGATTGCAAGAAATATGAAATCCATCTGCCACCATGACTTTGAATCCTTCAAACTCTTCAGTCTTGAGTCCTTTCTTCGCAACCACTTCTTCATCAATGAAATTGTGCGTTGCTCCAGTGTCAATCAAGGCAATAATACGATGCTTTCCAATCATGCCACAAACCTTGAAAGGTTCATTCTTTTGAAAACTAGAAAGTTGGGCAAATGTGCCCCCACCTCCTTGCTCATCCTCAGACTCTTCAGGATCTTTTTCTTCCTCACTTTCAGAAAAATCAGACCGTTGCTCCGAGTGATCAGATTCTGATCCAAATCCAAATAGGCCTCCATGTGGTTAGAATGACCTCTTCCATAGCATCTATGCTCCTTTGACCAAGGTTCTTTGCAAGTGTAACATTTCCCTTCTTTTCTAAGCTTCTCACGGAGCTCATCATCCATCTTAGAAGGAAACTTTTTATGCTGATTTGAAGAATGCCTTTTATCATGCTTATGAGGGGAAAAGGCTTGGATGCAAACTTCGGCCTAGGGGCAGACAACTCCATGCTTCTAGCTTTCTTGACGGCTTCATCAAGTCTTGGAGGGTCAAAAGCCTTTACCCATCCCTTCAATGGTTCCATCAAACCTTTTGAAAATAGCACTAGTCTTTTTTCTGTGATGTTGGGCACCATCACGGAAAGTCTTTGGAAGTCTCCAATGTATGCTTCCAACGAGCCATCTTGTTTCAGCTGTGTAAGCTCCCTAAACTTCACCTCGGGGTCTTTAGTATCAAATCTTTCAATCAGCTTGTTGGTGAACTCTTCATACGTACGAATGAGGTTGTGGCCAGGAGTAACCAAACCATGGTGCCACCATTCATGGGCAACTCCTTCCAAATTCAAGGTTGCAAACTTTATGGCGTCCTCTTTTGGCATTGGTCTCAAAGAAAGGTAGTTGTCAAGCTTGTGCACCCATGACTTGGCTGTACACGCATCACTTCCATCGAAATGGGCCAAGGTCATCTTTCCAAGGGCTTGCTGATAGTCAGTTCTAGGACCCATAGGAGCACGATAGTCCATTCTTCCACCGTTTCTTCTATTTTTGTGATTCATGAATTGATTGAAGGATCATTGGTCTCTAAGATCAAGAGGTAAAGAGGCGTACTCCATATAAGCTTGTCTTGCATCATCTGCAAAAGGTGCGACGACCTCAGCTTGTGGTTCTTCCCTCTGTGTGAATGTGGGGAAAAGTGGTCTAGAGGCTGATCCTTTAGAGGTGGTCTCATGTTGACCGATAGGTCTGTTTCTCCCATTGCCATTGTTTCCATTGACACCACTATTTTCTCCAAAAGGGCTGTTTTGATTTTGGGGCTGATTTAGAATCACTTGCTGATCCAATTTTGCTAGCAAGCGTGACATCATATCTAGCATATTGTCAATCTTCTTTTCTGCTCTAGCATCTCTTTCCTCCATGGTGAGTCTAGGACCTTCTGACATGTTTTCAACTGCTGTCCTATCAACTTCAACTGCTTTACCCATCTCCCTCAAAGCCTCTGAAGGTGTCTCTGCCTCTGGAATGGGTGGATTCTGATTCTCATTTCTGGCATGCCCTCTGGTGTAGTATCTGGCTTCTCTGTCACTCATCTGACAACTGAACTCTGACTTTCACAGGATGGCAGAATCTTGGCTCTGATACCACTATAAAAACCCTATAAAAACCCCTTTACAATTTTTTTCAATTTTTGCAACAATGCACCCATCAGCGTTAGCCAAAATCCAAAACCAACTCTTGCAAAGTAACCCTACACCAAAAATGTACACTAGGATTCCAATGCTGGGCAAGGTGTGAGCATATGGCGTCGAGGATTGTTAGTCTTCAAATCAGGAAAGTACAATGCTGGAAAGTAAATGCATGCAACTCGACTACGTATTTCAGCGGGAGCAAGTTGACGGCTTAGCATCAGTAGTATGATGATTACAATGCAAGTACAATAAGTAAATGGGCGGCTTGCCGACCCCTTCCACTTTTCAACGGGCAATACAAAAAGAGAAGTGTAGTAAAGAAAGACTGGAGCAAGACCAGTCTCTTCCACAAACATGGGAATTAGAATAAGAAATTGCAAAAGTAATAAAGGCTAATCAGTACTACTGAAATAGGATTACAATGAGATATAAAACCCTGCAAGAGTCAAATGTTGTAGATATTCAAGTGCTGCAATAGTATAGAATGTTTCTCCAAAACTCCAAGTGACTCCAAAACATGAAAAACAAGCCCAACACACCAACTACTGAAATCAGATGCACTAAACCAGCAAACTGAAAAATGCAAACCAGCAACTACAAGACACATAAAATCACTCCTAACTCACTCAATAAGACTCCGAATGACATCAAACAAAATGCTATAGACTCCAAGAAGTATGGCGACCAAGATGAGATCATGAAACAGCTGCAAGAAGTGATATTTATTTATTTTAATGCCAAAAGACTCCTCCAGCAAATGGTATGGCCTCCCAAGAGGCGACCTACAAGAATAAATCCAAGACACCTCTGAAAAATGTGCAAGTTAGCAAAGAGGGGCGCCTAGGGGAGACACAAACATGGGGTCAATACCCAGAACTAGTAGAAAATCGCCCAAGGAGCTACGAGCCAAAAACACCTACAGCCAACACACAAAACCAACAAACAACAAACTGAAAAATCACTCCAAAACATTAGAAAACTGCAAATAACTTCTCCACAATAAGCTCCATCTGTTTTTCAGTATAAAGAACAGTCTCACACATGATTAGTTGCTATCTTTCAAGCAAGAAACCAAGTAAACACACTAGGAGGTATGCATTCCTCGAAGCATTCACTCACCATTTCGGCAGCATAATGATGTATTTTCTCATGGAAGAAAAATGAAGGAACATGTAATGTCCCCTTCTCATCAGTGATCTAGCAGTTGGCCGTTAGCCTATTCTGGAGACCCGTAGGCTACTCGGAAGTGGAAATTAGGGTTTCCTATCTTCGTGGGGGTTGTTTTAGCTTTTTCTGAGGTTTGCCCTTGGAATTCTAGAGTTTTGATTGTTGTTTCTTTCTAGGTTTTCAGAGAGCTTCGCAACGATATAGCATGCATGTTGATCTGAGCAACTTCTTGAATTTACTATTTTTAGTAAATTCTATTTCTGGCAATGGTCCTGTTGGCATCAATACTTTTGGCTTCTCTCTTCTAGCTATTCAGTTGGCTGTATTGAGTTTTGCTTCTGGATGCATTTTTTGGGAGATAAATTATTTTAATTAAAATAATGTTATATTTTAAAGTCCCTTGGCCTAGCTTGATGACTTTTAAGTTGTTTTAAAAAGTGGACTTCATGGGTGGACGCCTCATCAGGGGGCTTAATTGAAATATTTGCAAAGTGATAAAGTGGACTATGGAGGAAAAAGGGATGCCGACTTATGAGGAAGATTATTAATTTAAAAAGTGAAAATATTTCATCTATTGAATTGGGACGCCATCTTGGAAAGGGAAACGAGTCAACCTCAGATTTGAAAATAGTTTGACTTCTTGGTTTGGGCGCACCTTTTAGAAACTTCTGGAGTTGCTTCTGAGAACTTATAAATGGAGGTCTTGGCTCTTCATTGGATTATCTTTTGTCTACTGCAAAGTTATGTTGCCGGAATGGTGATTGAGTGCTTTGGGAATGCATACCCCCTAGCTTGGCTTAGCTTCTTGCTTGAGAGATAGCAACTAGTTGAGATAGTGATGTTCTTAGTCTTTGATGAGTAGTTTGAGCAGGCTGTAGTTGAGTTTCTTGTATTTCAATTAGTTTTGCAGTTGCTGGTCTTAGTATAGCTGGAAGTCGTTTTCACATAGAAGTATTTGTGTGATTTTTATTTTGTTTTGGGTAATGAACTAATGTATTCATCTGCTAGGGGAGACCCTTCTTGCCAACTTGCAGATTTTATTTTGGAGTTTCAGATTTTATAATAAGAAAATCACCCCTCTTGAGGCCGTACCATTTTGGGTTGTCTTGGGAAGCGTGCACAAAAATATACTTGCTGGTTTAGTGTGTATTCTTGCTTTGGATTTGGGCAACATCATCTCTATCAACTTTTGCATCTAATTTCAAGTCATTTGAGTGAGTATAGAGAGAGTTACAAGCATTTTAGTGAAGTTCTGGGTTGCTGGTCTGTGCATTTTCAGTCATTGTTCAATCATATCAGATTGTTTAGTTGGTCTGTTTGAGTGAGGTTTGAGTTCTAGAAGTCAAATTGAGTGTGAGAGAGTTATTATACATTATTGCAGCAATGATAGACTTCTAATCTTGTGTTCTTGGCAGGCATTCTATCTCATTGTAAGGTGAACAGTAGTACTGTCAACTTTCTTATATTCTTGCTAAGCACTTTGTAATCCCCACGATTGTGGAAGAGACTGGCCTTGCCTCAGTCTTACATTTCAGTCTTTACTTTCGTTGTACCACCCGCTGAAAAGTGGAAGAGGCCGGCATGCCGCCTAGTTACTTTCTGTAATGCATTTTAACATCATGTTGTTGATCGGCTGAGCCATCATCTGGTTCATGGATCCTCTGACCATATGCTCGCCCCTCCTCCCACATCGGGTCTTAGGGCGCATTCTTCGTTAGAGTTACTTTCAGTTCAACAGTGCATAGGGATCCTTTGACCATATGCTCGCCCCTCCTCCCACATCGGGTCTTAGGGCGCATTCTTGGTTAGAGTTACGTTACTGTAGTTTCAGTTCTATGCTAACAATCCCCTTTCGAGTATGCTCTCACCTTGCCCATACTGGGATCTGGGCTGATCAGAAAGAGGAAGGGTTCCCTTTAGGTGGTTTATGATTTCACTAATGTTAATGGGTGAAATTAGTTGTGTTAAAAATTGAAAAAAATTGCCCTGCATATTTCAGTGGTATCTGAGCCATGATTCTGCCAACTTGTGTTCAATAGAGTTCAGTTAACAGATGAGTGACGGAGCCCACAGATACTACACCAGAAGTCAGGCCGAAAATTTGTAGTTTCAGTTTCCGTCTACACCAGAGGCAAATACTTTTTTAGAGGCCCTCAGAGAAATAGGGAAAGCAGTTACCATGGTAAAGCAATGGAAGAGATGACAAACAGTCTAAGCAGGCCATGGATGAGAGAGATGATAGAATGGAGAAGTTTGACAGGATGATTGACTTGATGTCTCATTTGCTTGCAAAAATGGATCAGCAGGCTGCTAATAATCTGCCCCATAACCAAAACAACACCAATGGTGAAAACAGTGGAGTTAATGGGAACAATGGCATTGCGAGAGACAAAACTATTGGCCATAATGAGGCCACTTCTAGAGGATCAACCTCTAGGCTACTTTTTCCCACATTCACACAGAGAGAAGAACCACAAGTTGAAGCTGCAACACATTTTGCAAATGATGCCAAATAGGCTTACATGGAGTATGCCTCCTTCCCTCCTGATCTTAGGGAATAGTGGACCATTGATCAGTTCATGAACCAAAGAAATCGGAGAAATGGTGGAAGAGCTAAATATTGAGCTCCTATGGGTCCTAGAACGGATTACCAACAAGCTCTCGGGAAGGTGTCCTTGGCTCACTTTGATGGAAGTGATGCCTGTACAACCAGGGTGTGGGTACAGACGCTGGATAAATACCTCTCCTTGAGACCTATGCCGGAGGAGGATGCGATAAAATTCGCCACCCTACATTTGGAAGGAGCTGCCCATGAGTGGTGGTACCATGGTTTGGTCACCCTTGGCCACAACCTAATTAGAACTTATGAAGAATTCACCAACAAGTTGATCGAGATATTTGACACTAAGGATCCCGAGGTGAAGTTTAGGGAGCTTGCACAGCTGAAACAACATGGTTCATTGGAATCATACATTGGAGACTTCCAAAGGTTTTCCGTGATGGTGCCCAACATCACTAAAAGAAGGCTAGTGGGGCTGTTTCATGAAGGACTGATGGAGCCATTGAAGGGATGGGTAAAGGCTTTTGACCTCCCAAACCTTGAGGAAGCCATTAAGAAAGAAAGAAGCATGGAGTTGTCCGCACCTAGGCCAAAGTTTTCATCCAAGCCTTTTCCGCATAAGCATGACAAAAGGAATTCTTCAAACCAACACAAGAAATTTTCTTCTAAGATGGATGATGAAGTTCGTGAGAAGCTTAGGAAGGAAGGAAAATATTACACATGCAAAGAGCCTTGGTCAAGGGGGCATAGATGCTATGGACGAGGCCATTCTAACCACATGGAGGCCTATTTTGACATGGGATCAAAATCTGATCACATCGAGCAACAGTTTGATTTTATTGAAAGTGAGGAAGAAAGAGATCCAAAAGAGGCTGAAGATGAACAAGGGGGTGGGGGCACATTTGCCCAACTCTCTAGTTTCCAATAAAACGAGTCTTTCAAGGTTCGTGGCCTAATAGGGAAGCATCGCACAGTTGCTTTGATTGACACTGGAGCCACGCACAACTTTATTGATGAAGGAGTTGTTGCAAAGAGGGAACTTAAGACTGAAGAATTTGAAGGTTTCAAAGTCATGGTAGCTGATGGGTTCCACATTTCATGCACTCACAAGGTTTCCAACATGTCCTTGCAATTGGGTAACCATGAAGTCAAAGATGAATTCTATGTTGTTAGCATTGGGGACACAGATGTCGTTCTTGGCATTCAATGGTTGCGTTCCCTTGGAGAGATCTCTCTAAATCTTCAAACAATGGAACTCAAGTTTCAATCCGATGGGAAGAAGGTGGTGCTAAGAGGAATGACAAACGGGGGTCCTTGGATTGTCTCCTTCAAAAGAATGGAAAGGTTGATATGGCATGATGTAGTTGAATGGGCTGCGGAGTGTATGGTTCTTCCAGCTAGTCTAGTTGAAACAAAGAGGGATTATCCACCCGATATTCAATCCTTGCTCACCAAAAGAAGTAAGATGTTTGCTGATCTACCTCCTAGGCCACCTCCAGATAGGGGGTTTGAGCACATCATTGAACAGAAGGAAGGAGCCAAACCGGTCATCACAACACCATACAAATATCCTAAGAAGTAGAAAGATGAAATTGAGAAAAACATAAGAGAGCTCTTGGAGATGGGTTTCATTCGCCCAAGTAAAAGTCCCTTCGCTTCAACAGTTGTCCTTGTGAAGAAGAAGGATGTCACCACCCGCATGTGTGTGGATTATCGTGCCTTGAACCAAAGCACAATCAAGAACTGATACCCCATTCTCAGAATAGATGAGCTCATTGATGAGCTACATGGTGCCAAGTTTTTCTCAAAAATTGATTTGAGATCGTGGTACTATCAGATTTGGATGAGGGGATCAGATGTTGAGAAGATGGCATTCCGATGCCACTATGGTCACTTTGAGTTCTTAGTCATGCCATTTGGGTTGACTAATGCTCCGGCCACTTTTCAATCTTATATGAACAAAACTTTCCAGAAACAATTGAGGAATTTTGTGTTGATATTTTTTGATGATATTCTCATTTACAACAAAACTTGGGAGGAGCACCTCAAGCACTTGGAGGAAGTGCTTAGTATCCTTGAGATAGAAAGATTCTTTGCTAAGGAGTCCAAGTGTGAATTTGGCATGAAGGAGTTGCTCTACCTTGGCCACATCATCAGTGCAGAAGGAGTAAGAGTTGATCCGAAAAAGATCACGGCAATCGTGGATTGGCCACCTCCAAAAAATTTGACTCATTTGAGAGGGTTCTTGGGTATTTGTGGTTTCTATAGGAGATTCGTGAAGGGGTACTCTCAATTTGCTGCCCCCCTTACTAATCTCACCAAGAAGGGAGCATTCTTGTGGTCCAAGAAAGCACAAGGTGTTTTTGATAGGTTCAAGAAGATCATGAGTTCTTGCCCAGTATTGGCCATTCCAGATTTCTCCAAGCCATTCGAGCTGCAATGTGATGCTTCGGGGGAAGGTGTTGGAGCTGTTTTGATGCAAGAGAAGCATCCAATTGTGTTTGAAAGCAGGAAATTGAGAGGTGTTGAAAGGACCTACTCCATTTACGATAAGGAAATGCTTGCAATCATGCATGCCTTGGCAAAGTTTAGATAGTATTTGGTTGGGAGCAAATTTGTTGTCAAGACAGACCATAATAGCCTCAAGCATTTCATGCATCAAAAGGATTTGAACGAAAGACAACAAAAGTGGGTGAGTAAGCTTCAAGCTTACGATTTTGACATTGAGTATGTCAAAGGAAAGAACAACATTGTGGCTGATGCTCTATCTCGGAGGCCTCATTCGAGCTCACTGTGTGAGCTTACTGCTAATTGGAAGGAGTTGTTGCTTGCTGATTATGCCAAAAATCAGTTTGCAACTAGTATTATAGAAGATACTTTTCATGATGAAAGGTACAAGGTGGTTGATGGATTGATACATTACAAAGGGAGGATCTTCTTGGTGGCCGATTCTAAGCTCAAAAGGAAGATTTTGATGACTTTCCATGACATTCCACTTGCTGGTCATCGAGGTTATTTCAAGACCTATAGGCAGATCCGTGAAAGATTTTCATGGAAGGGGTTGAAAAATGAAGTCTTGAGCTACATTAAGGAGTGCCCTACTTGCCAAATGAACAAGAATGAACATACACATCCAGCTGGTTTGTTGCAGACCCTACCCATTCTCAATCAAAAATGGGAAAGCATCTCAATGGATTTCATCACAGGGTTGCCCAAAACTCAAGGGAAGGACTGTATCTACGTAGTGGTGGATAGATTAACAAAGTTTGCTCACTTCTTTGCCATCACTAGTTCGTTTTCAGCAGCCCAAGTTGCTGAGTTGTTTTTTCATGAGGTGTTTAGGTTGCATGGCTTGCCAAAGAACATTGTGAGTGATAGGGACAGCAAGTTCCTAAGCACTTTTTGGCAAGAAATTTTCAGGTTGAGTGGTACAGTGCTCACTCCAAGCACTAGTTATCACCCTCGAACTGATGGACAAACAGAGATTGTGAACAAGTGGTTGGAAGGCTATCTCAGGAACTATGTTTCGGAGCAGCAAAAGGCTTGGGTAAAATGGCTTCTCTTAGGGGAGTACTGCTATAACTCATCCTATTACATGTCTATTAGGATCTCCCCATTCATGGCTCTCTATGGTTATGAGGCTACTAGCTTTGCAGATTTGGTGTTTGGGGATAGCAAGGGACCTCAAGCCAAAGATATGTTGTAGCAAAGTCAAGATATTTTGAAATCCTTGAAGAACAACATCCAGATGGCACAGAATCAGCAGAAGTTGTACGCTGATCAGCAGCGTGTTGAGCGCTCTTTCGAGGTTGGGGATATGGTTTACCTCCGTCTTCAGCCTTACAGACAGTCTACTCAAGAAGAGTGGAGCTGAGAAGCTCAAACCCCGTTTCTATGGGCCATTCAGGGTCATCAGAAAGGTTGGAGCAGTGGCTTATGAGTTGGAGTTACCAACTAGCAGCAAGGTTCACAATGTCTTTCATGTGTCTTGCCTCAAGAAGGCGCTTGGGCACAACGTTGTTGCTTCATCCGACTTACCTCCTTTGGATGAGGAAGGGCAGTTGGTTCTAGTTCTAGAAGGGGTCATTGATTCAAGAGAACGCTCCTTGAGGAGGAGGTCCATCAAAGAATACTTGGTGAAATGGAAAAACTTGCCTTTGGAGGATGCCACATGGGAGAATGAGGAGATTTTGCAGCATCCAAGCTTGCAATTGCTTGAGGGCAAACAATTTTGGGAAGGGCGGACTGTAATGTCCCCTTCTCATCAGTGATCTAGCAGTTGGCCGTTAGCCTATTTCAGAGACCCGTAGGCTACTCGGAAGTGAAAATTAGGGTTTCCTATCTTTGTGGGGGTTGTTTAAGCTTTTTCTGAGGTTTGCCCTTGGAATTCTGCAATTTTGATCGTTGTTTCTTTTTGAGTTTTCAGAGAGCTTCGCAACGATATAGCATGCATGTTGATCTGAGCAACTTCCTGAATTTACTATTTTTAGTAAATTTTATTTCTGGCAGTGGTCCTGTTGGCATCAATACTTTTGGCTTCCCTCTTCGAGCTGTTCAGTTGGTTGTATTGAGTTTGGCTCCTGGATGCATTTTTTGGGAGATAAGTTATTTTAATTAAAATAATGTTATATTTTAAAGTCCCTTGGCCTAGCTTGATGACTTTTAAGTTGTTTTAAAAAGTGGACTTCATGGGTGGACGCCTCATCAGGGGGCTTAATTGAAATATTTGCAAAGTGATAAAGTGGACTATGGAGGAAAAAGGGAAGCCAACTTATGAGGAAGATTATTAATATAAAAAGTGAAAATATTTCATCTATTGAATTGGGATGCCATCTTGGATAGGGGAATGAGTCACTCTCAGATTTGAAAATAGTTTGACTTCTTGGTTTGGACGCACCTTCTAGAAACTTCTGGAGTTGCTTCTGAGAACTTATAAATGGAGGTCTTGGCTCTTCATTGGATTATCTTTTGTCTATTGCAAAGTTATGTTGCCGGAATGGTGATTGAGTGCTTCGGGGAATGCATACCCCCTAGCTTGGCTTAGCTTCTTGCTTGAGAGATAGCAACTAGTTGAGATAGTGATGTTTTTAGTCTTTGATGAGTAGTTTGAGCAGGCTGTAGTTGTGTTTCTTGTATTTCAATTAGTTTTGCAGTTGCTGGTCTTAGTATAGCTAGAAGTCATTTTCACATAGTAGTATTTGTGTGATTTTTATTTTGTTTTGGGTAATGCACTAATGTATTCATCTGCTAGGGGAGACCCTTCTTGCCAACTTGCAGATTTTATTTTGGAGTTTCAGATTTTATAATAAGAAAATCGCCCCTCTTGAGGCTGTACCATTTTGGGCTGTCTTGGGAAGCGTGCACAAAAATATACTTGCTGGTTTAGTGTGTCTTCTTGCTTTGGATTTGGGTGCCATCATCTTTATCAGCTTTTGCATCTAATTTCAAGTCATTTGAGTGAGTATAGAGAGAGTTACAAGCATTTTAGTGAAGTTCTGGGTTGCTGGTCTATGCATTTTCAGTCACTGTTCAGTCATATTAGATTGTTTAGTTGGTCTGTTTGAGTGAGGTTTGAGTTCTAGAAGTCAAATTGAGTGTGAGAGAGTTATTATACATTATTGCAGCAATGATAGACTTCTAATCTTGTGTTCTTGGCAGGCATTCTATCTCATTGTAAGCTGAACAGTAGTACTGTCAGCTTTCTTATATTGTTGCTAAGCACTTTGTAATCCCCACGATTGTGGAAGAGACTGGTCTTGCCCCAGTCTCTCATTTCAGTCTTTACTTTCTTTGTACCACTTGCTGAAAAGTGGAAGAGGCTGGCATGCGGCCTAGTTACTTTCTGTAATGCATTTTAACATCATGTTGCTGATCAACTGAGCCGTCATCTGGTTCATGGATGCTCTGACCATATGCTCGCCACTCCTCCCACATCGAGTCTTAGGGCGCATTCTTGGTTAGAGCTGTAATGTTCCGTACCTGTCTTGTCTTAGGTTCGCTCGTTGATTAGGTTTAGAGTTTCTTCTTCCCAAAGGAATGTTCTCCTAGTTTCAATAATCCTAGATTTTGAGTCCTGTATTTGACATATTAACAACATATCTATTAGCATTAACATCTAGTATCCCAAATAAGACATAATCAGAAAATACAAATTAACAAAACATAAGAAGAGTTGCTTAACCCATCAGGATAGAAGAATCCCTAAGGGCCAACGGTCTACCACCTCTTATTGCCCAACCCTTATCTTAGGCCAACGTGGCAATAACCATATGTGGAATCCTCCATCCCTCCAGGACCCAATCCTTTGCATAGGGCCAACGGGGCAGTATGCCCATTCCTAGCTTCAGGCCAACGGGGCGGAAGCCTAGACGGGGTTTACAGACAAACCATTTAGGTCGTGACTCAGCTCTCCTGGTGGAATTGTTTATCTATATATATCCAGAGTTTATTCATAGATACTGTTCCCAAGTATGCTGATGACCAGGTCGATCAGTCATAAGTCCAGGTTACACAGTCCAATGCTTTCCGTTAGTCTCACCCAGCCGCACTAGGCATGCACCCAGTTGCGGTTTTAGCCTGGGAGTGTTTGTTCCAAGATAGAGTCCAAAAGTTGTGTCAAGCATATAAAGTCTCGTATTCACATTGCTAATTTATTCAAGGAATGAAATACTACATATCAAAGTTACATCTTTCTTATAAATGGAGTCATTCAACATGGCAGACAATTAAAACAAGCCTTATTCTAAGTCATTCACATATTAGATAGGATGATTAAAGATAAACAACTATTTTATACTAAACCAATCATGACGTGCAGACAATAATGCTTACAAAGTTGGAATGATCAGTCCTCTATCATTACATGATTTATAGGTTCTAAAACTAGGAGTTCTAGACATTAATTACTAAGTGAATTACTTCACCTGTTTTGTTGTGTCTAGTATTAAGTTTCATATTTTTGGCTCCTCTCGGTTAATATGCTGATATTGTATACATTACATAGGAATGTCCTTGTTCTCCTAAAATATCCTTATTCATTATTCTTCCGAGTCTGTTTTATATATCTCTCACTGTTCCTTCGTTCTTTATCTTTTCATCTAAATGGCGGTGTCTTTTCAAAAGGAGACGACCCTTGTAAAAGAGAGATGATTTTCGATTAATTACTATTCATTGGAATCTTTAATCGATGTAATATAAGAAATCATGGTTGTTCCCCCAGCCACGTTCTCTACTTCCTACCCTTTAATATGTCTATGTTGGGAGAGGCACGACTATTTTATGACAAAGCCACGTCTTTTTCTCTTAACTACCTGATGCCTTTAACTAACATCATTCTCCCTAAATATATCGCTGCATCTTAATCTCAGTGAATTTGTTCTTGTGTAAAGATTAAGTTATTCTAATCTCCTTATATTAGTTAGACAGATTAATGACGGATTGAGTCTGCATAAGGGAATTGTTCTCATAAGAGGAAAAATTACATTTAAAGCATACGTATGGAAAGTTGACATAAGTCTCGAACCACCCTCCATTAGTCTCGGCCACACCCTGTCATTTGGATGCTTGTTTTTCTTCCCAACGCCCTCTTACTTGGAGGATTCTATAGACGACCATTCCTTGTTGCCAATGTGAGAAGTCAAACTAGCGAATCGGCCAAGGCTAGTCGAGTATCTGCCGCCGCGACTATCATAGTTGGGCGTTACATGCTACCAGACGGGTCTGAGAAGATATAATTGCGATTGATCTGAATGCTGGAGGTTCATGTGATTTGTATTGATCATACATTGTCATCTGAGGGTTATCGGTGGACCGCTTTCACTAATTCGTGATACTCTATGCTGGCGGCGGGACAAATCAATTGCTCTGAGGCATTGTCGTTCCTTGTAATGTCTCATGTAATTAAGATATTATAAGGATAATTATTTTATATCCCATCTTTGGTCTGTATTGGTTCGATGTATTTGGTAGCTTTATGTTTAATTATTTACCCAAGGATGTCCGTTATTATTTTTATTATTTATTGGCTATCATCTTGGATTTTATTTATTATTATAATTAGTAACATTATAATATTACTTATATTGGTGTTTTATATCTATAGTATTTGGATTGTTAGTATTTGATATTATAGTATTTATTTAGGATATTTAAATTGTTAGTTTGTTCAACTTTTGTAACTACAATTATAATATTACCTTTTGGTAATTATAATTGTAATATGAGTGATGGCAATAATATTAAGTTGTAATGATTTATATCTGTATTTTAAATACGTATTTTATTTACTTGTTTTCCAATATCACTGATTTCAATTGTTATTGGTTTGGGGACATGACAGTTACGTTACTGCAGTTTCAGTTCTATGCTAACGATCCCCTTTCGAGTATGCTCTCACCTTGCCCATACTGGGATTTGGGTTGATTAGAAAGAGGAAGGGTTCCCTTTAGCTGGTTTATGATTTCATTAATGTTAACGGGTGAAATTAGTTGTGTTAAAAATTGAAAAAAATTGCCCAGCATATTTCAGAGCAAGAGCCTCATTATATAGATTTGTTGTGAATCTCCAGAAGTTTCTAGAAGGGCGCCCAATTTCAAATTACATTTCCCCCAAAAATGGAATGCAAATTCATCTTATTCCTCCAAGCTCTTTTTCATAAGACCTTTGAACTTTATTAAAATTGCAATTAATCTCCAGGAAGGCGTCCCAAGTATTTTAAGAAATACTTTATAAAATATTAACTCCTCCAAAGCTAGGCGTCCCACATAAGCATTTAAATATGACTTTATCCATCTTCAATAATCCAAGCCTTAGCCAATTAAAATATTTAAATATTTTACCTCCTCCAAAGGACGCCCATTAAAATTCCAATTTGCCAGAAATAGCTCCAAGATGCTGGAAAGACCAACTGCCCAATCGGATCTGCCAGAAATAGCTACTGCTCTGGGCTGCTGAACTGCTGCTAAAAATAGCATTGCTAAAAATAGAACTTACTAGAAATAGCATACTGCTAAAAATAGTAAGTTGTTCCAAACTCATTTTGAGCACAAATCGAGCAGCCGTCGTAACTTACTAAAAATAGCAAGTTCAGAAAAGTCCACTGTTCCCAATGCATGTCACATCACCACGAAGTATTCTAAAAACGCAGAAGGAATCCAAGGTCCAAACTGCAAAATTCCAACATGCAAGCCTCCAAAAGCAGCCAAGAATCTAAGTCAACATCCTGTCATGCATGCTACCTCATCACGAAGCTCTCCAAAAACCCATAAAGCTCCACCAGACATGCGTTAGAAACTCTCGCATGCAAGACCTCAAAACCTCCTTAGAAGTGGAATCCCTAATTTCAGCTTCCGACTAGCCTACAGGCCTCCGGGGTAGGCTAACGGTCAATAGTATTGATCACTGTTGAGAAGGGGACATTACATCCATCCTTGAGACCTTGTCAATGATGTTTGATGTTTTTGAAAGTGTCTAGAGGCTGCAAATAATTTATTATCAGGAGTTCAAAACATAAATAGGGGTGGTTGGAGTAGGAGTTCGAGCTGGCTTCAAGAAGACTCCATTCTATGCACAAGGGTTTGCCATATCTTCATCAATCATAGGAGCTTTATTGCATTAGGTTCTTTCGTGTTTTCTATGTAGTTTTGCATTGTCATATTGATTGCATCTGAGGCTATTGTAAGAGATCATTTATATCGGATTTGGCATTGTATTAGAAAAGATTGTAATGCCAAGAGTCTTGGTTCTTCATCCTTATCAGCATTGTAAGGAGATAACATAGCAATAAAGGAGAATGATGTGCATGCCAATTGTTTGATGTAATGCTTATGTTGATTAGCTGTAGATTATCAATTGAGTATGCATGCCAAGTGTTTGTAAAAATGCTACTTGGCTGTAGGTGCACATTTCTTATGTAGATGTTCATGTATTTGCATTTCAAAAGACAAAGGAATTGCATTATCATCTTAGATCATTGCCTAGACATTGTAGTGTTGTTTTGCAATCATTTATATTCATTTGAGATCATTGGAAGGCAAGCAAGCAAACTGAAAATACAGAAACAGCAAGATAAAGGGTTGTGTGCAAAGTGTTCGACAATATTCCTTGAGGCCATAAACAGTGAATTGGGGTTAGATATTGCAAGGATATTATAGTGGTTTCAGAATTGTGAGCATTGTCATTTTGGTCTATCCTTCTCCTTTAGGTGAAAGATCCTAAAGTGTTAGAGGACATTAGTAACCAAGATCTTTGTTTCACATTTTGAACCTAACGATATTCCTTGAAGGCAAAAATTAAGATGTGAAGTAGCAAGGGATATTACAGATGCGTTGTTGGCTGTAATGTCCCCTTCTTAGCCAGTGGATAAGTTTTGTGGTTAGCCTACGACTATGGTTCCCGTAGGCTAACATGGTGTTAAGGGGACCCTTTCGAGGGTGATCCATGGCTCTTCAACAAGCCTTTTGGTACTCCGTTCAGTACTCTTCAACTCAGTGTCTCAGTTTGTTTGTGGTGTGCCTTTTGGAGGCCATTCTGGATGTTTTTACCCACTTACTATTTTTAGTAAGTCACTTGGATGTGTTGCTCATACTTACTATTTATAGTAATTCATGGTATGGTTAGCTATATTCACGCCTATGTGTGGAAAATGTTGATGGACTACTCCCATTAGTTGGTGTTGGTATTTATTGGGGAGTTGATGGTTTAATTTATATTATTAAAGTTAAGTTTAACTTTAATAATATTATTTATAATGGATGATTTAATAAAGTGGTATTTAGAGGGGTGTTATAAGGCTTTGCATAAAGTATTAATATTTAAATGATTAAATCCCCTTAACTTTATGAGATGAGTTATTTAACGACCATCAAAAGCAAATAGTAATAAAAAAGGTATTATTTGGCCAAGTGGGACATGAGGATTTGGTGGAGATATAAAAAGCACACATAATGCTTTTTCTTCATCATTGTTATTTGCACAAAATTTGAGAAGAACTGAGCAAGGGTTTTCTGGTTGAAAGCTATAGTTTTTTTGAGGATGAAATTCCTCAAAAAGGATAGTATTTGTAGGTGTGAAAGATCACCTAAGGACACTTCATTGGATAATCTCATTCAGTGGTTATCATTGGGCTTCATTGGATTCGGAAGATATTCAAATCAAACATTTAGGGAGGAATGATATAGATTTTGATATTTATTGATGTTCTTTAATGCTAATCAAACACCTTCAGCTGTTACGTGGGGTTTCAAGTAGGCCGTACCACTTGCAGTTGGGTGTGAGAATTTCCTAGGGTCAAATGCTTAGGGTTTTGACTTGAAAATACCTCCAAAGTTGGCATCTAGGGCAGAGAAAGGGTTTGCATCAGTTTCAAAGCAAGATTGTAAGGCATTGAGGAGTGGTGTCTCATTATATGAATTTCTAGTTTGTTGATTATGCAATTTTCAGACCTACAATCTTGGCATATTGTCTTCCAGGTATGATTCCAATGTATTTTCTAAAGCAATAATTAAATTTGAGTTATTTGTTTCATGCATTTGCTTGGTGTTTATTTATTTTGCAAGTATTTGCGATTTCCACATTACCTGGCAAAAACCAAAAAAATCAAAAAAGCAATTAAAACAAAAAAAGTAAACTCAAAACTGGGGGGATATTATAGTGGGATCAAAGCATAGTATTTCCTGCCAGTCTGTGCAAAAAATTACATGAGTGAAAAGAAATAGGTTTATAACAAAGGATAAGGCCAGTGGTGTCTCCTGTAGTTACCAGAAGGTGAAACTATATTTGGTGTTTTGGGTATTCACAAGTCTCCAGGTTTACACAAGAGTTCATCTAGTGATAGTGAGAGTATTACAAGAGCCATGGATGAAAGAGAAAAGGGTCAATCTAGTTCACTCAATCCTCATTCTAGAGCAGAGCAGAAGTTTGACAACATGATGGATATGATGGCGCAACTCTTGTCCAAAATGAACTAGAATATGACTCCTGGACATATAGGGCGTTTGGGTGAGATCGATAGCTCCAACACATAGCCGAAAGTCAGGAAAGAGATTCCTACCTCCCCAACGTCTAGGTCCCTGCAACCAACCTTTACTTGCATAGTGGAGGCACGTGTTCACTAGGAACAACCTCCTAAGCCATAGGCATCTATGGTTGATGAGATTAGGATGAGTCATGCTGAGTATATCTCTCTTCCTCTTGATATTAGGAGTATGTTGACCTTTGAGCAATTCCTGAACCAGAAGAGGCAGAGGTCAGTTGCAGCTGGCAGAGTAGAGGCCAAAACACCATAAATGTCGAGAGACTTCTAGTAGGCAGTGAGTAAAATATCCTTGGATCATTTTGACGGTAGTCATAGAACTACAACACATGCCTGGGTACAAAAAATTGATAATTATCTCTCCTTGAGACCTATGCTTGAGGATGAGGCGATTAGATTTGCCACTCTACATCTTGACAGTTTGGCTCATGAGTGGTGGTACCGCGGATTAGTCATGCTTGGGCACAATCTGATTACTACCTATGATGATTTTACCAATAAAATCATCAAGCATTTTGATAAAAGGGATCCGGAGTTGTACTTTCATGAGCTTGCACAACTGAAACAATTGGGTTCTTTGGAGTCCTACATCTCTGAGTTTTAGAGGTTATCCGTAATGGTTCCCTTCATTTTAGAGAGAAGATTGGTGGTTATTTTTAGTGAAGGTCTCATAGAACCTTTATGTGGGTGGATTAAGGCATTTGATCCTCCCTCTTTACAAGATGCAATGAAGAAAGCACGTAACATGGAGCTTGCTGCCCCAAAGAGTAATTTTCCGTCAAAGACATTCACCTCTTCAAAAGATGAGTTTCGTCATAAAGTTTCAAAATTTTCAGGAGGTCTCTTGTGTTGGTACCCTGTAGGTCGATGCCTTAAGAGATGGTACTATAAATCTCCTAGGTTGACTTAGGACCCTGGGATCACTTGTGGTTTCAATTTGGATCAGCTTGATGATTGTAGGGTTGTATTGGCATTCCTTGAGGACAAGCAATTTCAGGGAGGGCAGATTGTAATGTCCCCTTCCTAGCCAGTGGACAGGTTTTGTCGTTAGCCTATGACTACGGTCCCCGTAGGCTAACATGGTGTTAAGGGGACCATTTCGAGGGTGATCTATGGCTCTTAAGCAGGCCTTTTGGTATTCCTTTCAATACTCCACCTTAGTGTCTCAGCTTGTTTGTGGTGTTCCTTCTGGAGGCCATCCTGGATGTTTTTACCCACACTTACTATTTTTAGTAAATCACTTGGATGTGTTGCTCATACTTACTATTTATAGTGAGTCATGGTATGGTCAGTTGTCATCATGCCTATATTTGGAAAATGTTGATGGACTATTCCCATGAGTTGGTGCTGGAATTTATTGAGGAGTTGATGGTTTAATTTATCTTATTAAAGTTAATTTTAACTTTAATAATATTATTTATAATGGATGATTTAATAAAGTGGTATTTAGAGAGGTGATATAAGGCGTTGCATAAAGTATTAATATTTTAATGATTAAATCCCCTTAACTTTATGAGATGAGTTATTTAATGACCATCAAAAGAAAATAATAATAAAAAGGTATTATTTGGCCAAGTGGGACGTGGGGATTTGGTGGAGATATAAAAAGCACACTTAATGCTTTTTGTTCATCATTGTTATTTGCACAAAATTCGAGAAGAATTGAGCAAGGGTTTGCTGGTTGAAAGCTACAGATTTTCTGAGGCTGAAATCCCTCAAAAATGACAAGTGTTTGCAGGTGTAAAAGATCACCCAAGGACACTTCATTGGATAATCTCATTCAGGGATGCTTCATTGGATTCAAAAGATATTCACATCAGACATTCAGGGAAGAATAGTACAGATCATAGTTGAACCACTCGCCAAAAACTCGCGAGTTTTTGAAAAACGAGTTTTTACGAGTTTTACTCGCCAAAAATACTCGCCCGTACTTTTCCCAAAAACTAGCCGTTTATTTGCAAAAACTTGGCTGCTCAGCAAAAAGACCCCCACGGCCAGAATAAAGGCAATTTCGATTCATTTTTTGCCTCCACCAATTGCTCTTCCTTAGCAAAAGCACTCTCCCATGAAGGTTTGTGTGGTTTTGGAGGTCTTAATTTGGGCTTGGTGGCAGTGGCTCTGCCCCTCGACCCCGCCCTGTATTGCAATAAGGAGTGCGCCCAGGGCGCTGCCCCTCGACCCTGCTGGGGGCGTTGCCCCCAGACCCCCATGAGGGGCGTTGCCCCCAGACCCCGTTGGGGGCATTGCCCCTAGACCCCCATGAGGGGTGTTGCCTCTTGACCCCATTAGGGGCATTGCCCTCAAAGTCAGATTGAATTCATTTGGTTTTCTAGGTACTCTCCATGTCCAAGTTTCCAAGTTTTCCTACAAGTCTTCATCTATAATATCGTCTAGTTCTACCTCTCCCCTAGTTTTCACTAGACACGGGAAGAGGAAGATATAAATTTGTAAAATATATTAATATAGTATTTACTTTCAATTTTACAAAAACAATTTGCTATTTTCATTTTGTTTTAGATTATCAGTATCAGCACATTCCACATGAGGATGCCATTTTGTACCCAATTTGCTTTCAAATCAATCAAATACAACTAGACTCAACTTGAAGTTCTATGTACTCATTTATTGACTCATTGGATGCATCTTATCATTGAATTTTGCAAAAAAAAAAAGCGTTTTTAATGAAGTTTATGCAATTTTTTAAGTTGCTGAGTTTTTTTGCCGAGTTTTCATCGAGTTTTTTCTGAGCGGAGTTTTTTGGGCTTGCCGAGTACTTGTAATTGACGAGGTTTCCAACTTTGATAATACCAAATGTTACATACTAGAAATCAACAGCGAAAGCATACAACCAACACTACCCATACCATACTAACCATCTACATATGCTATTAACTATATACCATTGAAACTAGAGAAAGAAAACAACATGAATAACACCTAAAAATGGGTGTAGTTGTGCCTAAGAAACCATACTAAAAAAAGATACTAGACTAAGAACACATATACCATCAGAGAATTAATGTACAATGTAGACACTGCCCGCCCATTGAGACCAAACCTTGGTGGAGGGAAATTCCATATTTATTGTGCATGAGAATTGATGATAGTGCTAGACACATTGATAGATCCACAAACAACATTTTAGGTCCATAGCCACATCCAAACCTTGATATTTAATGCCTTTTAGTAGGTTTGTTGATGCAAGGGATGGATGATCATTTCATGCTCTAGAATGAGGAGTATAGTTGCTTTCAGCTTCTAGAACCCCATTGTGATGAGTGACCACTAAATTTAAACACAAGGTTTAAGTATTTACAATAAGTGTCTTGAAACCTTAAATGTTTCATTAGGGCTAGAATTTTGTAATATCCTAGGGAAAATATTCTTGGCCAGACACTTTCGGCCGAGTACGAAGAGTACAAAGAAAGAGTATCAGAAGCGAACGATACGTCAGCCCACAAGTCCGAACAGGTACGAGGTGAAAAAATTGTGTCAGAACTAAAAAATAAAAAAAAAAGTAGAATTAAAAATTTTAAAAATGAAGAGAAAAAAGAGACAAAGGAGAGAGAAAATAAAGACTGAGAAAGAAGACAGAGGAGAGAGAAAAGAGATGGAGGAGAGAGAAAACAAAGACAAAGAAGAAAAAAGTGACGGAGGAGAGAGAAAAAAGACGAAGGAGAGAGAAAGAATGCAAAAGGAGAAAATTAAAAGAATTAAAAGAAAAGTGTTGAGTGAAGAAGAAAATATTAAAGTGGGAAGTGTTGAAAAATAAAAAATGAAATGGCCAATTAAAATAAAGAAAATGAAAATTTGCCAAGTCCGAGCCAACAAGAAGACACAACCATTTAAGAAAATTGCCGAGGAAAATACACTTCGGCAAGCAAATAAAATCGCCAAGGAAAAAGTTCGGCGAACAAATTAAAGATTACATAGTACGGCCATTTAAAAAAATTGCCAAAGAAAAAGTTCGGCGAAAAATTAAAAATTACATAGTACGGCCATTTAAAAAAATAGCCAAGGAAAAAGTTCGGTGAAAATTCAAAGTAAGGAAATTCACGATAAAAGGTTGGGCCACTAGGACCATACAGCATAACAAGCAGAGGGAAAGTTTGGCAAAAAAAGAGAAACCTCGGTAGAGAAGAGTGAAGCTCGATCCCTACATCGTACGACCTGAGGAAGAGAGAGAGAAAGTAGGTCCGTACGTCATACGACTAGAGGGAGGAACAAGAACAGTAGGCGTACGATCTGGCAAGGCAACAGAAGACCAAACACTGCCTGGTGAAGAGTTAAGGAAGCACGTACAAGGAGAAGGCCACATCGTACGACTTGGCCAGAGGACAGGAGGCATCATACGACCTGACAAAAGAACAAAAGATTACATCGTAGTAGGTGATTCCATCGTATGACTTGGCAGTAAGGCAGGAGATTCCATTGTACGACCTAGCAGTAAGGCAGGAGGTTCCATTGTACGGCTTGGCAGAGGTTCCATCGTACGGCTTGGGAGAACCACAGGAAGGTGCATCGTACGGCCGGGCAGAAGCATAGGAAGCCACATCGTACGGCCTGGCAAAAGCTCAGGAGGTTATGTTGTATAGTTTAGCAAGGAAACATGAGAACTCGTATGGCTTGGCAAGAAGAAAGGAGAGCACATCGTACGGTTTGGCAGAAGACTAGACAAACACATTGTAGGGCCTGGCAAGGGGAGGAAGAACCACGCCGTACGACCTAGTAGGAGACAGTCCGTACAACCTAGTAGAAGAGAGGAGTCCGTACGACTTGACAGACACACTACACGACCTGACAAGGGGAGGAAGAACTACGCCGTACGACCTGGCAAGAGGTAGTCCGTAAGATCTAGTAGAAGAGAGGAGTCCGTACGACCTGATAGGAGGAAGCACTCCATACGACCAGGCAAGGAGGAGGTCGTACGCTTTGAGGAGGCCGTACACCCAAGCAAAGAGGAAGCCCTACGCTTGCATCAAAGGAAGGCCGTACGGGTGGATCAAAAGAAGGTCGTACGGTTGAAACAGAAGAAGGTCGTACGCTTTAAACAAGAAGAGGTCGTACGCATAAGGAAGGAGGTCGTACACACAATGGAGGAGGAGGTCGTACATGTCAAAAAGATCGTACCAAATATCGAAGTTTGTAAAAGGCAGGCCGTACCAAGCATCAACCTCGAGAAAGTAAAGTCTAAAGAAAACAATGCAAAATTTGTATTTTCCAGCTTCATCAACACTATTTAGAACTTGTGGAAGAGTCATGAAAATGAGGTGCATGATGCAATTTCAAGTGGTTTCAGAAGTGTTAAATTGGTCCTCGAGGGGTGCTGCCCCTCGACCCTGCTGAGGGTGCTACCCCCAAACCCCCTCGACCTCGCTAGGGGCGCTGCCCCTAGACCCCCGCAAGGGGTGTTGCCCCTTGACCCCGCTGGGGGCGTTGTGCCCAGACCCCCATCAGATTTATTGGAATTGCCAAATTGCAGTGCCACCAACCATCATAGTATAGGAGCAGTTGGTTGCCGAGCAGACAAGAGTTGCAACTCTCGAGGAGAAGTTGGCGGAAAGAGATGGAGTATTGGGTGAGAGTGACAATTAGTTGGCAAAGAAGGATCAGTTGGCATTCTTGGTTTTCAATCGTCTAGAAGACGACTACTTTGTGGGGTGGATGATGTAGTCGGCCGTGAGTCAATGTAGTCGGCCGAGAGTGTATTTGGTCGGCAGTGAGTCATAAGTAAATAAGACATTAGTTAATATTAATAATCCATGTACTTATGTACGTTTCACGTTGGCTAGTTGCCTCGGAAATTAAGTTCCTAACGAAGCAATTAGTTATAGTGAAGGGACGTGACGGTTGGTACCTCAACCATCGCCAACGTACTATATGTACTTGAGTCATGTAGTCGGGGAACATGATGGTTCTACTATGCTATGCTATGTTCTGTCTGGAGACATTATGATGTACTTGCCAAATACTGAATAAAGCAATATATCTATGTTCTGTGCAATTGCCATGTGATTATTATATGCTGTCAATGTTATTTTATATTTTCGTTTACTCTGTACGTCATTGTACCCGTAGCAAGTAAACAAGTAACACTTACATAATTGCACATAGTCACACTAGGACAGCTAGTAGAGTGACTCCTAGGCCTCTTATGCCTCAGTTTTTGGGAAGTCAACCTGTTGGTAATCCAGGACAGCAAGCACAAGGTAAGGGTTTCACTGACTATTTGAGGGAATATTAATCCCTTGGAAATGAATTTCACGCAGCCATGTGTGATGTACCACACTCCGTTGATGCTATTAACACTGAATTTGTAGGTCTGATTTTTTGTTTGTCTTGGTGTTTTCTCTTATGCTTTGAGTTTGTTTGCTAAAAAATACGAGAATGATACATAAAGAGCGGATGCATACCATGAAAGCTTCAAATAAACTAAGCTACTGAAATAACTTGAGTACATTGTTCATTTCTGTGTCCAAATATAGTTTCTTCATTACATAATAATAAGCTTACAACATATGACTGACATCAGATTTGAAACTAAATATTTTATAGACTATACTTTTACTTACAGCCATACAGCACTGTGAATAGTGATTTGCTACAGTAGCAAACCCTAATGAAATGCTGATTACTCTTTTAATACGAACTTCTCCCACCAAAAACCGAAATAGAAAGCTTCCTAGGGTAAGGGCGCCCCCTTTAGGTGAAGTTGCAGCCTTTTAAGATAGGCGTTTCTTTTCCTTGTGCTGATATAAACCCTCAAGAAAGGGCGGCTGACTGTAGCTCTCCAAAACAGCTCCAAAACACCACAAAAAGTAAGTAGCTCTTGTGCAATCGTGATTGGAGACAACGGCAACCCAAACCACTCAAAACCAAGCTCAAAACAACCTGCAAACAGCAACATAGATCTCCAAAAGAAGCAGCAAATAACAGATCAACAACCTTAAGGTGGTGTTTCACACCCTCAAACAGCTCCAAACGAAGAACCAAGCCCCACCAAGCTCACCCACTACAAGAAATCAGGAAACCCTAGCCTCCTTCTTCCTCCAAGCTTCACTCCAAAGTTTTCTTCAAGCAAAATGTTCATCATATGAAGAGGGTCGAACTTTCTCACTTGCCTTTTATAATTTTACAAAGGAAACACTATTCATTAAAGTGAGCACCATTCACTTAAGTTATAACCTTTTCCACTTTAGTAATGAATAGTAACTTTAAAATATAAAGTGACCCCTTCATAATAAAGACACATGGCCCCTATGTTGAGGATGGTGAAATAAAAGGTGAATATCATTAATTTAAGCACGAGTATCATGCCAAACGCAACAATTCATCCTGCCACCATACTCTGGAGATCAACACTGAGATTTGACGATCAAGTGCCCGTCCAAGTGACCCTCTATCCAGAACCATTAGCCTACGAGGCTCGACATGATAGGCTAATCCACTAACGTCTGAGTGTCTAATTAGAAGGGGACATCACACCATGACCTTACAAGATTTATGTGCTATAAAATATAGGAATAGACCCAAAGATCACAATAGGGCCCCTCAGAATTAAGATTTGCAGCGTAAGGTGGGCAAACTTTCTATTCCTTCATTTGATGGTTCCAATAAGAGCACAGCTAGATCATGGGTTCAGAATTTGGACACTTATTCCCAACTCAACCCTATGTTGGAATTAGAGGCAATTAAGTATGCTACCTTGCATGTGGAGGGTGAGGCCCATGAGTGGTGGTACCATAGCCTAGTTACTTTGGGCCATGCCAGTATCACCTCGTATCTAGATTTTACTTAGAAGCTGATGGACATATTTGATCAGAAGGATCCAAAACTTTACTTCAGAGAGTTGGCACAACTCAAGCAGAGTAGTATAGTAGATGCATATATTTATGAGTTTCAGAGGCTCTCGGTTATGGTTTCAGAGATCTCAGAGCATAGGTTAATCATGTTGTTCATTGAGGGTCAATCCGAGCCACTTCGTGGTTGGATTATTGCCTTCAAGCCAAAGTACCTTCAGGATGCTATCATTTGGGCTCGTGATATGGAGCATTTAGTGCCCAAGAGCAAATTTGTATCCAAACCTTTCATATCTCAGAAAAACAAGGATTAAAAACCCTTTCAGAAAAAGTGGCCTAAGAAGGACAAACTTGATGAAGAGGCTTGTAAGGAGCTGAGAAGAAAGAAGTTATGTTATCATTGCAAGGAACATTTGGAGCCTAGTCACAAATGCATGGGTAAGGGTAAGGTTCACTACATTAAGGTTATGTTTGACAGTGAGGACGATGGAGAGGTTGGGCAGGTTTAGGGCAGCGATGATAGTAGTTCGGAGGATGAGCAACCACTAGTGGAGACTAAGAATGGTGCCATTGCTACCATCTCAGGTACTCCCAGGTTTGATTCCTTAAGAGTTAGGGGGATTTTGCAGGGACAACATGTTAGAGTGTTGATCGATAGTGGGGCAACCCAAAACTTCATTGATTTAGTCTCAGTGGCTACGAGGGGTATACCTATAGAGAGTTTTGAGGGATTCAGTGTAATGGTTGCAGATGGGTTCAACATGTCATGCACACAGAAGATTCCTCAGTTGGGTGTCACCTTGTGTAACGACACGGTTACAAATGATTTTTATGTGGTAGACTTGGGTGATACGAATGCTATCTTAGGTATATAGTGGTTACATTCGTTGGGGAAGTATTCACAGAACTTCCAGACTATGGAGCTCAAGTTCAAGGCAATGGATGGTAAGGTGGTGTGTTGGAAACATAGTTGCCATTGCACCAAAATATCAACCTATTAATGGCTGATACAACTGTGAGAGTTAATGGATCCACGGGAGGTGGTTAAGCCATGTCACGAATCCCGAGGGGAGCACTGACCATATGCCAACAATCTCCCCCTCAGCGTTACCCAAGGGGATTCGAACCCGACACCTTTGGCTCTGATACCAATTGTTGGAAACATAGTTGCCATTGCACCAAATGATCGACCTATTAATGCTCGATACAACTGTGAGAGTTAATGAATCCACGGGAGGCGGTTAAGCCATGTCATGAATCTCGAGGGGAGCGTTGACCATATGCCAACAAGGTGGTGCTCAGAGGTATGACAAACGTGTCACCAAAGATAGTGTCAGCTAAGAGGATGGAGAGCATCTTCAAGCATGGGGATGTTGCATGGGCAGCAGAGTGCTTAATTACTACTAAGGAGACTCCTAATAGTGACCAGCCTTATCATGTGGATATCCAGTCGTTGCTGGGTAAGCACGATAGAGTGTTTGGAGAGATTCCCCCAGGGAGACTGCTAGACAGAGGATTTGACCACACCATTGAGTTGGAGGGGGCCAAGCCTGTCATAACCACCACCTATAAACATTCTAAAAAGTTTAAGGATGAGATCAAGAAAGCAATCAAGGAATTGCTTGACATGGGACATATCAGATTGAGCTCCAGTCCTTTTGCTTCTTCTGTTATTCTGGTGAAGAAGAAGGATTGGACAATGAGGATGTGTATTGATTATCGAGCTCTAAATAAGAAAACAATTAAGAACAGGTACTCGATTCCCAGGATTGATGAGTTACATGGGGTTGTGTATTTTTCGAAGTTTGATCTTCACTCTGGGTACGATCAGATTATAGACTGTGAACAGGATATCCCTAAGACAACTTTCAGGTGTCACTATGGGCATTATGAGTTTCTGGACATGCCTTTCAGATTGACCAACACACCTGCCACTTTTCAATCATGCATGAATCATATTTTAATAAGCAGTTGCGTAAGTATCTTTTGGTGTTCTTTGATGATTTGCTCATTTACAACAAGACTTGGGATGATCACTTGAAATAGTTGGATGAGGTTCTGGGTATCATGGGAGAGCAGTCCTTATATGCTAAGGCCTCGAAGTGTGAGTTTGGCCTTAAGGAGATTTTATATCTAGGTCACGTGATTAGTGCACAGGGTGTACAGGTTCATCAAGAGAAGATCCAGACAATTCTTGACTAGCCACCGCCTAGGTCCCTTACTAAGTTGCATGGGTTCTTTGGGCTATGTAGCTATTATAGGCATTTTGTCAAGGGTTTCTCATAGTTGGGGGCACCGTTGACAAATCTCACTAAGAAAGGGGCTTTCAAATGGTTAAAGGAGGCACAAAGAGCTTTTGATAAGCTTAAGGAGGTGATGAGTAGTTGTCCTGTATTGGCACTTCTAGATTTCACTTAGCCATTTGTTTTGGAGTGTGATGCATCTGGTGAGGGCATAGGAGCAGTGTTGATGCAAAATAGGCATCCGATTGCGTTTGAGAGCCGTAAGTTGAGGGGGCTTGAGAAGTGTCCTGTATTGGCACTTCTAGATTTCACTTAGCCATTTGTTTTGGAGTGTGATGCATTGGGTGAGGGTATAGGAGTAGTGTTGATGCAGAATAGGCATCTAATTGCGTTTGAGAGCTGTAAGTTGAGGGGGCTTGAGAGATTGTATTCCGTTTATGATAAGGAGATGCTCGCCATAATGCATGCATTGGCGAAGTTTAGGTAGTACCTAGTAGGTGGGAGGTTCGTGGTGAGGACCGACCACAACAGTCTCAAGTATTTCTAGGAGTAGAAGGATTTGAACGAGAGACAGTAGAAGTGGGTTAGCAAGATACAGGCCTACAATTTTGACATAGAGTATGTAAAGGGCAAGAACATAGTTGCAGATGCCCTTTCCAGGAAACCAACAACTTGCTCACTCACAGAGATTTCAACAGATTGGAAATCTCATCTTCTAGTAGAGTACTTCAAGAACAAATTCGCATGCGAGTTGATGGACGAACATGTGCAGGATGACTGTTACAGGGTAATGGACGATATCATTTTCTATAAGGACATAATCTATCTAGTGTCAGAATCCAAACTCAAGGAGAAGATTTTGAGGGCTACTCATGACACCCCCTTAGCAAGTCACCAGGGCTACTTTAAGACATACTGACAGATTCAAGAGAGGTTCTCTTGGAAGGGCCTCAAGGATGATGTATTAAGGTATGTTAGGGAGTGTACGACTTGTCAGCAAAACAAGTCAAAGCATTCACATCTGGCGGGCTTGTTGCATCCATTACCCATCTCAGAGCAGAAGTGGGAGAGCATTTGGATGGATTTCATCACCAGTTTACCCAAGGTTCATGGTAAAGATTGTATTTATGTGGTTGTAGATCGGTTAATAAAATTCTCACTTCTTTGCAATATCTTCGGAGTACAAGGAACCTCAGGTGGCATAGTTATTTTTTAGATTGCATGGGTTGCCAAGGTACATAGTCAATGACAGGGACAATAGGTTCCTGAGTGCCTTTTGGTAGGAGCTATTTAGATTAGCAGGAGCAGAGTTGACTCCGAGCATGAGTTACCACCCTTAGACAGATGGCTAGACTAAGATCGTGAATAAGTGGGTTGAGGGATATCTACGTAATTATGTTGCGGGACAACAAAGAGCGTGGATTAAGTGGTTGCACTCGGGGGAGCATTGCTATAACACCACTTACCACATGTCGATCAGTATGACTCCCTTTTGTGCATTGTATGGTTATGATGCACCATCATTTCTGGATTTGGATTTTGGAGACAGTAGGGCTCCTAAAGCTAAGGACTAGATACAGGAGAGCCAAGACATTCTTAAGGCTCTTAAAGAGAACTTACAGGTGGCACAAAATCAACATAAAACCTATGTAGATAGGCATAGGGTTGAGCATAGTTTTGAGGTGGGAGACTTGGTTTTCCTATGATTGCAGCCCTATAGACAATCTTCGCTGAAAAGAAGCGATGTAGAAAAGCTTAAGCCACGGTTTTATGGTCCTTATACGATTACCAGGAGAGTGGGAGAAGTAGCCTATGAGTTGGAATTGCCAGAAAACAACAAGATCCGCAATTTGTTTCACATTTCGTGCCTCAAGAAGGCATTGGATAGAAGGTTACTTGATCATCAGAATTCCCTCCGTTGGATGAGGAGGGACTTTTGGTACTGGTTCTTGAGGAGATAGCTGATACCCGGGAGAGGAGATTGAGGAACAGGGTGATTAAGGAGTATTTGGTCAGGTGGAGAGATTTGCCGACAGAGGACGCAACTTGGAAGGGAGAACAGATACTGCAGCATCCCAATTTGCAATTGCTTGAGGGCAAGCAATCTCAGGAGGGGAGGACTGTAATGTTGCCTTCTCTATGATCACTTAGGATGCTAATTTAGCCTTTTAATTCCCGAAGGCTAAAGGAAAAATAAGGGAATTCATTTATTTAATTATTTAATATTACCTAGCGGGAAAAACAAAAGTTAAAAAGGTAATGTTAAGTGATTAATTAAATATTTCATAAAGTGACTTTAAGTGAAATATTTAAAAGGTAACTTTATATTATTTGAGCAGGAAATTAAAGTGAGAAATATAAAAGGGGAGTTTTGGAGGCTCATTTTTGGTCATGCTTGTTTATTTCTCACTTTTCATTTGGAGAGCTCTTGAAGCTTCTTGGTCTTGGGGACTGGTTAACCCTAGGGCATCCGGTTTTGGTGGTGAAACAATTCCACCCTAGCTGGTCCGTTGAGGAGATCAAATCAGGCCTTCTACTTGAGCGATATTGGCAATTTTTATGAGTCTCAATGTGGAGATAAGAATTGGTGAAAGAGTTTATATTCAGTTTGTGGTTTTCTGGCAAGGGTTTGATTTGGGATGTCATCCCTTCATGAGCATATCTGCAGAGTTAAAACTTTCCTCTTGTTGTGTTGGTCGACTTGCAATAGAGGGATGTGGAGTTGTTTATCACACCAGCTGAAGCTATTCTAAACATCTGTGCAAATTCGTGACCTATTTGCATGAAGGCGAGTTACATACCAAGGTGGACGACTCAGTAAATGTGCATTTTCAAGCCTATTACCAGCCACGCAGGAGTCTCAAGAAGGACATGTAAGTTGTGAGACAAAAACATGATCATTTCCTGTAGAGGCGCTGGTCCTGGAGAAATCGTGGGCTCTAATCTCAGCCTTCTGAGCACACTATGAAGGTCGACTGAGGGTTTATAAGCTGGAAGCAGATTCATCTATCATTCTGTGCATTCTTTGGAGGGTTGCTACTCAGTTTCTAAGTGGCGTGAAGCTACAGGACAGTGAGGTTGATCGCTGCTATTGTTCATGGAAAAAAGCTGTCTCATGCTTGAAAGCACACACACTCCCAGGCCTAACGTGTAATCCAGGTTGGAGTTTCCTGTTGCAGTATCATTCAATGTTATGTATTTGATCAGAAATGAATATAAATGCCTCTTAGAGTCTATTGTAGTGAATACTGTGCATGCAATAAACTCTTAAACTCGTTCCAGACTGCTGTTAAGACCTTGGTCACACTTCATATTTGCTGCTGTAGTTTTCTGAGCAACCTGTTAGCAGAAATCAGTCGGTATCATACTCAGAAATTACTACTGTAAGTTCCCTGTATTGCTGTTCTCAAGTTCTGTGTTCAGTGAATGTTGTAAGGCATGATAATAGAATCTTATACTGTAACATTTCCTGAAGATCATTAATGCTATTAGGCACAATATCAAATCAGAAATTGTATTCCATGATCTGAAGCATAACTCTGTTCATTTTGGACTAGTGCAATCAAATAGAAATTCTGCAGCAGTTATCTGATTGTTATTTCGGATTTCCTGTCAGTTGAAGTTAATTCTTATGTGCATGGCAATCGCTAGTTTGATAATATGCTTAATCTATCAAACTAAGAAAACTATCGAAAATTTCTACAGCATCCAGAAAGGCATTTTACATCCTGTACTCTAATTGTGGGTACTGCAAGAAAAATCTTCCTCTGATTTGTATCTTTTCAAGGCCTGGAAAAGTGTTAGCTTGTACAAGGGAATATACTAGGTATGATGTGATATGAAAAGCCTTCATTTCAAGGAATTTTATTAGCTGAGAATAGATTGAATCACTAATTAATTACCAAAACCAATCAAGATAAGCTTTTCCTTCACATATGAGATTCATGGTATTGAACATCCAAAATTTGGAAGTCCTCACCTCCTCCTGCCTTGTTAGTCTATTCAGCATGGTAATCATATTTGAGAGGTCTTCGTTGAAGTCAATTCGGTATGTTAATTTTGGCAAATGATCATATCTTTTGTTTGGTATAAGTAGCCATTTCTTATTCAATTGTTATTGATATTATTGAGTATTGCTCTCCCACTGAAGTTTGCAATCTTCTAAATTGACAACTTGTCTTTCTTCATAGGGCTGCAAACTGAAGGGCAATTCAATGGAGTTTGCATCTAGGCAACATATAACCTTGTTATCAAAAGAGAAGATTTTTCTTACATTTGCATCATAGTGATGAGCAAGAGCTATCACAAAGATTAGGGATTGCACAGTGACGGGAAAGGATGCCCCTTTTATGAGTCCACTTTCAACCAGTTTGTGAGGTAAATTACTTATTTCTCTCACACGATCTTCTATCTTCAGGTTTGTGATGTTTATGTGCCATGGTACCATATCCTGGACATGGAATATGCCATTTGCCACTGGATTTTTAGGTTGTGTAACACCTTCACATAGCTTTGTGATGTCAAATTGTCTTCTTCGCTGTTGTAACTCAGAAATTAATGATTTTGAACGGATGTAGTTGCTGGAATAGTCTAAAAATATGATAATTTGCAGCAGTCGCTGTAGAAGCCTGAAAAGTAATGATTTGGTATGCGTATGTCACTGCAATAGCTTGGAAAATAATATTTTGCAGATACACTCGCTGTTAAAGTGAGAAAAATATGATTTGGCAAGTGTTTTGTCACTGTTACAGCAAAAAAGGCACTTGAAAAAATAAAGGAAATTGCTGGAAACTATGAAACCTGATGTGGAACAAACTTCAAAACCCTGCTGCATTGTTTTGCTGAGAAATTTGATGACAAATGGAGTTTAATTACTGTTGCAAACCCTTTCACTTGACTGAATAGTGCCAAGTACTGATTTAAAACCTACAATCAATCAATTCTATGCCTAGAAATTGAAAGAACAGCACCTGCAAATTGAAATAAATGTTGAAGAATCAGCTCAACAGCCTGCTGGGCTGATTTACTTGAATGAATGGCCCCAAATACTGTTGGTTTATTTGTCAACAGTCAAATTTGTGCTTGGAAAAGTGATGGCAAAGTGTTGTAGACTGATGAGGTATGATGAGGAAGAAGCTTTAATACTATCGCCTTGGTTTTTTGTCTTGGATTGCATGGCGACTTGAACTATAACCTGCAAAAAGAATGACTATGGCAGCTTGGTGTGATGTGCAGCAAAGAATCTTAAAGTTATCCTAATATGAAGTGAATCTTCATGGTTAAATACACAAAATCTAATGCTTTTAACTGTTTTCTTCATATCCTTAGGCTTAGACATCTAGGCTTATTGGTGCACTCAATTTGCTTTCATTCCATTTGTTGATCATCAATTAAAACATTCTAATTTGATCCTTTGTGGATCTTTTCTCCCTTGGCACCAGAAAGTGAGAGTTTCTTAAAATTAATGCTAGGGGGAAGTTTCTATTCTTGACACCAAGTGGAGATTTTGATCACTTAATGCCAAGTGGAACTTTCAGAACTTGATGCTAAGAAGAGGTTTTGCTCATTGTTTGCCAAGAGGTGGAACTTTTGTGTTTTAGATGCTAAGAAGTGGAAGTTTTTAACATGGCAATCCATTAGGAAAACTCCACAACTTGGCTTCAAGTGGAGAAATCTCCACTTGTTGCCAATTTGAAGGAATTTTTGAGTGTTTAACTCAAAATTTAATCTTCTTTTAAATTTTTTCCATTTTACATTTTCGAACAGTTTGTCAATTGACTTCGATGAATTTTCCTTTTCTTGTTCCCTTTCTTTCATCTGATTTCCATTTTCAAATGATGAAAGCCTAAATCTGCTCTGACAACTTTCCAACCTTGTCATCCATTGCCATTTTCTAAAAATAAAATTCTTTTTTTCCTGAAAGTATCAATAGGAGCTCCCAACGAGCTTAACCACTTGCCAATATGTTGGGAAGCTTCTTTAGATAATTCCACTGGTGTGGTAAGGGAAGGAGGTGTGGTTATTTCCTCATCACCTTCATTGTCTCCTTTGGTGGGTTTTTTTCTTCTTTGGAGGATAATTCAGCTTGGGTTCTTTTGTGTTTTCTCGAGTTTTGAATAGTTTTTCCTCTCTCCCCCTTTCTCTCCACTATCTGAATGCCGAAATATTTCCATTTGAATATAGAGGGCCAAGTAGAATCATGGCCTATATTAGACTGCAACTTACCAACTACCAAGGATGGTACCTGTGTATACACTGCATCCAGAAAAAGTGCTATAATATACCGTGTCATGTAAAATCCTTTATGCTTAAGGATAAGAATTCTTAAAGTCTAATTGAGATTAGTTTTTCCCAGTTATAAATCTCCTCTAATCTTGATCATATACTCTATCAATTATCATCTATACTACATTATCTGAAGCTTTTGTGCCTCCTGTCAACTTGCCTTGGATAAGGCCTAGGATACATTGCCACTAGCTGAATGCCCAAATATTTCCATTTGAATATAGAGGGCCAAGTAGAATCATGGTACCTGTGTATACACTGCATCTGGAAAAAGTGCTATAGTATACCGTGTCATGTAAAATCCTTTATGCTTAAGGATAAGAATTCTTAAAGTCTAATTGAGATTAGTTTTTCCCAGTTATAAATCTCGTCTAATCTTGATCATATACTCTATCAATTATCATCTATACTACATTATCTGAAGCTCTTGTGCCTCCCGTCAACTTGCTTTGGATAAGGCCTAGGATACATTGCCATTCATCATTGGGCAAGTAATCTGTTTTTAGACCCCTATTCCCTTTTCTTATCAAGTTATTTCAACATAATGCTTGAACAACGATTCTTTCTGTGCTTGACTAACTTTAGTGGTGGGTTTTAATTCTAAAAGTCCTGAGCATGGAACCTCAAACACTCTAGAAAAATCAGTGGGAGTATATTTGATAGTAATTGCTATGTCCGTGTTGTAATGTTCCCAATCAAGAAAACTAGGAAAGCATGCTAACCTTTTCTGTATTTTTCAATTATATAAAATTGAAATGAAATGCAAAATAATTAAAACCGTATGCTTACTATAATCAGCAATAAATTTTCAGAATTTAATTCAAAATCTATCAATAAACGATTGGAAAATTATATCAATTAAATATAATTTCGGATCTGCCCTAGAATATTAATAATTATTTAAAACCCTAGAATATTAAATAAATATTCAGTTTGGGCACCTAGATAAACCCTTAATCATCAATAATATAGTGAATAACCAGAAATTATAAACCCAAGAGACTCCAAATCAAGGTGGCAATATCAGATCTGATTGTTAGCAGCAAATAATGCCAAAACCAACAATTATGAGATCAAACAACAATTAATAATAATCTAGCAATTAAATCCAAAGCAAGTTATGACAAGAGATAACAGCAAATCAGGCATAGAACAACGACAACAAATCAATTTAGAATCAGCCAACTTATAGGTGGCTGTACAACTTGTACAGCAAGCGAAAAATGTTGCCAAATTGTTAAATAGAAGTACAATATTAGATGCAGGGTTGGAAACAATCAAAAGCCAACAAGAATTGGCTGTGATAATGCTGATAAGAGCTGGAAACAACTTGAAAACTCTAGGCGCAGTAGTATGGCTAATGAAAGAAAGACATAAAAACAGCTTGGAGGCTGTACAACTGATGTTAGGGATGCCAATAGGGCTGAGAATGATACCAAAACTAGGTGCAACACTAAAACGTTGAGGCATAGCCAATATGTGATGGAAATCTTCAATGAATATGCTGATATGTTTGAGAAACTTTGCAAAAATTGTTGTTTTGCGGATATAGGGCAAATTGTCTGCCAAAATGAGCCAAACACTTTCAACAATACACACAAATATGATCCTTGAGTAGAATCACCACAAATGGATGTGATGGTTTTCATCCCCATATTCAAAATTGAATCCAAAAGGGTTTTCTTCTTTTATAATTTGCCAACGAAGGGTTTTCATCCTTGAGTGTTTAAATTTGAAAGTTTGAATTCAATAATGATAAGAATGGATAATCAATTTGGACACTTGCCTTTTTCATATAGGTGCCTCACTTTGGGCCCCCTTAATAAATTTGTCTTTATTTTTCATTTTCTCATTTCATAACGTAGAGAAGATCTAGAAACAACAAATTTATCTAACATGAAAGTAACCATCATATCTAATAAAATGAACAATTCCTGGTTCTTTTCATTTTCTGGGAACATGTTATATAAGAAATAGGGGGTTCTAAAAGGAAATCGAGTTCATGTATGGAAAAATAATCGGAACACTTACAATGGGTACACTTCAGTAGACACTATATTATAGCTTCAAATTGTTGCAAATGCTTTTTGTCATACTTCTTTCTAATGGGATTTCATTGACATTTGGGTATCTGCAGGATGCTACAGCTAACAAGAAGCAGCATATCTTGGGGTTGATTGAGGTAACATATTAGTATGACTGAGTGTTATATATCCAAGCAGCAGGAGAACTTTTATGAAGTATTCAACCTATATATGCTATAAGAAATACTCATTAATTTTGTCTTCTTCTACTGGTTGAACTGCTATCTTTTGCCTGAACTTTGATGACATACAAAAATTCAATGCTAATGTATGTTGAGTCATAAAAAATTACTAATATAAACAATTTTATTTGTATTACATGTGATGATTTCTTCATTCTGTAGTTTCAGATATTGTATTGGAGTGAGTACTGAATGCTTGAATAGACATATGACTATGAGTATGGTAGTTATCCTAGTTCTTATACATATTTCAATAAGTGGCATGTGCCACATGCATGTGCGTTTTATTCATAACCCTATTTAATCTAGTATCGGGACCATGTATCTTCAGGTACTAGAGGCATGCAATCCCACAACTAACCCTGTTGATTCACCCTTTCTATCTGGCTTTTGGTCGCTTCTTTATACTGCTCCTACAGATGGTAATCTTGTTTTTTTAGCATCCACTTAATTTTCTTTTCATTTCTTATCATTTGATTTATTATTGGAGCATGATCTAATATGTGTTTAGTGATGTACTGCACAGCAGAAAAGGTGGACAAGTATGCAGGAACTGAGGAAGGCCCCTTTCTTGCAAGGTTGAAACCCTTCTCCTATGGTACAGTAAGGCAGACTGCAAGTTTTCAGGTTAAAAATCTAACAATATGACTTAGAACAATTAAGCTTCTCTTGGATTAAAGTAGACACTTTGAATCTCATTCATATTTAAGCACTTAAAAAACAAAATCCAGGAAAATTGAACATCATTTAATAGGCAAGGAAAATGGTGTATTCATCTAGATAAATTTGAACTAAAGTAACAGTAAGAAAAGAGCTGGAAATAAATGGTGGACAATGCTAGCATTTTAATTTGGACCTTTTAGTGCA
Organism: Sequoiadendron giganteum; assembly: GCA_007115665.2. NCBI lineage: Eukaryota > Viridiplantae > Streptophyta > Pinopsida > Cupressales > Cupressaceae > Sequoiadendron > Sequoiadendron giganteum. The sequence continues at coordinate 24,075,059 of CM021102.1, forward strand.
CTATAAAATGAAACAAATGTCTGGTAGAATTGATCTTCGAATTAGGAGGGGAAGCTCTTTGTAAATAAAAACTTCCCTAATCTGCAAAATAAACACTTGTTATTTACAATTTGTACAGCTTTTTCAGAGTGATTTGTGCTTATGCTGAATAAAATTATTTTTTTGTCTTTTTGGATTCACCAAATACAAAAAGCTAAGATGCTTTTCAACTCAAGAAAAATGGTTTTTATATTTTTGATTGAAAATAAATGCTATGAATAAATGCTTATGTTGTTTAGCCAAAAGTAGAAATACAAAGCCACAAATGCTTTAGTAAATACTTTAACAATACAAAGCCTGCAATTTGTTAAAGGAATTTGATCTCCCTCAACATACATAACGAAAGTTTTAATGGCAATTTAAAACAAGATAAGCATAATGAATTCTATTGAATTAATATGGAACTATGGATTAGCAATAACAACAATGTGCAAGGGTGATAATTGCCATTCTATTCTAAGTGCAAAATAAGACTTATGTAAAATGTTTAAAAATATTATTCCATTAGAAAGAAAGAAAAAGCTAAATACGAGTACTCTAAGAATAACTAATTACATGAAATCCAATTTTACCATGCAACCTCTAATTAAATTGTAGATTGAATTTATTACAAACTATGACTTAATGTTCACATCTCTCACACGGCAAAAGATCTAAAGATAGATAGTCGAAACATAGTTGACTTTGGGCTATAAGAAGTGAATGCTAAAAATGGCATGGGATTCTCAAGATAAAAATAGAGACCACTAGAAATAGATGTAGCTAAAATAGAAAATCCCAAAATATACTCTTTTCTCTAAAAATAATGATGGCTAAAAGTTAACTATTGGATGGGTCGCTTTGGATGACTTTGATAATTCTACAACTTTTCCTTTGTTATGGATAACCCTTTAAAGACGACTAAAAAGACCTTGGAAATTGACTTTTTATGTTTTGATTCCCTTTGATAGGCATGCACTTTTGTTTTACACATGCACCAATATACTATAAATTAGGCTTTGAACTTGTATTTTTTATTTTCATTGTATGATTGTCCACTTCATCACTAGGTGAGCACTTGTGACATACTTTTTGGAATTCAAAATATCTCTTTCGTGAGGTGCACACTTGCGCCTTGGACATGCCCTTGACAATTAGATCTGAATGTTTTCTTGGTGATGTATGCATTTGCATCCTAGATACTCACCTAATAAATGATTTTTGAGTATTTGATTTTCCTTTATTGAGATGCACCCCTAACCGTTAGATGCACACTTATATATTGAATTCAAGCTTTGCATTAAATTTGTCTTTGAAGGGGTGTGCCTTTGCTCCCCAAGCACACCCATATATTGTAATCTACACTATTTTCCCTTTGTAAGGCACACCTACAACCTCTTATGCATCCCTAATAATAACCGCTTGAACACATGATTTTACCCTTTGTAAGGTGCATGCCTTTACACCTAAATACCAAGTGCTCCCTTGTGAATTGGTTCCTTTTCATTGGTCAACTATGTTTTCATTTTGACATGTGCACCTAGGAATAGGGCAGTTTGAAATTAGTTTTTCACAAGCAAGTTTGCTCATTGTGAGGCACATGCCTCACTACCAAGTGTGCACTTGAATACAAGCCTCTAATTTTGACTTGTAATGTTCCCAATTTTTATGAGTCAACAAATAATTAAATAATTAATTTTTAAGTTGTCGAAAAAAATCACATTAAAAGACAACTTAAATCAATTATTTTAATGGTATGACTATGTAAAAGTAACTTAATTTTTGGAACAAGTGAAAATAAATAAATTAAGTTTCTTTTGGGTGTATTCTAAAAATAATTAAGTCTTCCCACCATCCCCGTGGTACCTGAGGGCGTGTTGCGCTAGTGCTACCGGTCATGTGAAAAAAGTTTACCGATTCCTACAGTCTAAAAAAAAAAATTTCTAAAAACAATTAAATTAAAATCTATGTTCCACCGAGTTTCCGATACGGGGGGAAGGCGGGATGCATTTCCGGGATGAGATTTTTTTAGGGGATTTTTGGGGACGGCAAAGGGGACGGCTATATATATATATATTAAAAATATAGGAAAATTTCAAATTTCAAATTTCAGATAATTCATGAGTAATGATAATCATAACAATGAACATTGATAAAGTTGCAAATGTAATCATATTGACATATACATTATAGAATCGAACAAATTAATAGTAATACTACAGCTACTTAATTGCTTCTATAATTCATGTCAAAGAATCAATGTGCATATGATATAAAATTGTAAAATACCATTCCTGATGTCCATAGTTTTTGTGATGGTTTTCAGTTTGATAGATGTACCATTTTATCAAACTTATCTCATAACAATGCATATATTATGATAAGGCTCAACATAAGATGCATATATTATGATAAGGCTCAACATAAGATGCATATACAAATCTGATAACCAACTTGCACTTCATTTCTTTCACATATGACCGATATACAAAGATATTTATTTGCTGATAAACAGATATAGTCTTATACAATCCAAACTGAGTGAAAGATAGGACTGATTTATGAATATGGGAAACTCAGGAATCTATTACAGCAAGATAACTTTCAATTTCTTAACAATCTGAGTACAAGGAATAACATAGAGGTAGAGCTATCTTAGTTTGAATACAAATCTTGACAGAGTATATGACTGAACAGGAGCTTACAGTAGCAAATAGTCTTAGAAATTATGCATGTATATGGCAGATGAAACACACAAAAATAAATACCAAGATTGATATATGATGCCAGAATGTCGATATCAGCAACACCAATGACCATATTCGGTTACTCCATGCGCCCAGCATTGGACCTCGTAAATAGCAGCTTTAGAATGTCTGAGATTTCAGATTGCAACTCCAATGATAGGTGATGATTCCATATTCAAACCTGTGTCTATTTTAGACCTCACATTGTGGCCCAGACAAGCTTTAGCGGCCTCCTAAACTGCCTCAGACTTAAAAACAATAAACAAAAAACATTTTTTAAATCCAGATTGTTTTTTTAATGCAAAAAGTGACTAGAAAAAAGGGGACGGCCAGCCATCCCCGGGATAGTCGGCTGTCCCCTTGCCGTCCCCGAGACGTCTTCCTCAATCTAAAATGTACCCGAAAAAAAAAATATTTTGGGAACGCCTAGGAAATGTTCTCGAGGCATCCCCCGTCCTTGGGACGGGTATGGGGGCCAAAACCCCAGGGGACGCATCCCTTGTACCATTGATTAAAATTGAAAAGGCAAAGAGGAGAATTCAAGAAGATGGGAGGACTTACAAGGACGGGGAGAATGTCATGTCCCCATTTTCGATGTGATCACCATTCAGTAGGTTGATTAGCCTATTAGCCATTTTTGTAGGCTAATATGTTTGGAGAGGGAATGAGTTACTATACTTTTTAATATTTTGGCCATGGAAAAATAAAATAAATAATAATAATATTATTTGGCCAAGGAGAAATTTAAATATTACTTTATTGAGCCTTTATAAAATAATAAAGTGACTTTCAGAGGGAAAAAGTTAAAAAAGGAAATTAAAATAAAATAATTGTTTCCCAAAAGTGGACGCCTAGAGTTGGAGGGGAAATAATTTATTAAAAATCATTTATGAAGTTTTGGGGGCCAAAAGTGGTTTAGAAAATTTCTATATAAGGCCCTCTTTCTCCTCCAAGGTTCTCATTCTTGATTTAGCATATTTTGAGATTTCTCCATTTTTAGTTGATCACTTTAGGTGTAACCATTTCTGAGGACGAAAACCTTTAGGAATCAATAGGTTGGACGAAATTCCAACTCTACTTTGTGAAGTGATGTAATGTCCCCTTCTCAACAATAGTCTCATCAGTTGACCGTTAGCCTATCTCAGAGGCTCGTAGGCTAGTCGGAAGTGGAAATTAGGGTTTCTTATTTTCTAGGTTTTTTTGAGGTTTTAGGGGTTTGCATGCAAGAGTATTGCAGAGTGGTTTTTGGGTCTTTCTAGGTTTTTCAGAGGGCTTTAGAATGGTGTAACATGCATGTGCATCAGGTGACTTTTTCAAACGTGCTATTTTTAGTAAGTTGCGACGGCTGCCTGGTTTGTGCTTAAAATGAGTTTAAAGTCACTTACTATTTTTAGCAATATGCTATTTTTAGTAAGTGTTATTTTTGGCAGTGCTATTCTTGCAGCAGTTCAGTGCAATGTCTATTTCTGGTAGGGCAGCATGGGGCAGTTTGGTCTCCAACATTCTTGGAGCTTGTTTTGGCAAGTTTAGTCCTTTGTGTGTTTTCATATTTGGACGTCTTTTGGTGAGTATAATGTTTTTAAGTGAAATATTTACTAAGGCAAAAGTGGACGCCTAGTTTGGGAAATATTTGAGTATTATAAAGTTATTTCACTTAAGTGTTTTTAGACGCCTTGGTCAAGGAGGTCAAAGATGAAATTAAAATGCAAATTAAAAGTGATTGTTTCATCTTCATTTAGGCGCCCTATTTGGAGGGAAAGGAGTTTTGAATTGAGGATTGAGAAAAGTTATAAATAAGAGGCCTTGTCTTCACTTTTGACTATCCAATTGCTTATCATAACGAAGTGCTGTCGAAATTGCTACAAAACCCTTGCTTTGAGGAACGCATACCTACTAGCCCCTTTCAGTTTCGCACTTGCAAGATAGTACCTAGCTGATTTAGTGATTGCGCTTCACTTAGAGGTGCAAATTGAGCTTATTGGAGATGGCTTTCTTTGATGTTTGATTGTTTTATGCTTTTGGAGTGTTTTTATCAGTTTTGGAGTTGCTGGTTTGGTGCTTGGCTAAAGCATGTTTTGCATCATATCTCACTGAGGGATTTTTTGTTGGTTTTGGGTATTGGCTCTGTGTATTCACCTACCTTGTGAGATGTTCCCCACAATTTTTTTTTCAAATTTAACACATCAATTTCACCCGTTAACATTAGAGAAATGATAAACCAACTGAAGGGAACCCTTCCACTTTCTGATCAACCCAGACCCCAATATGGGCAAGGTGAGAGCATACTCGAAAGGGGATCGTTAACATATAAACTGAACTGCTGGAAAGGACAATGAGAGATGGCTCAGCCGATTAGAATGAAATAAGATGCAACTCGACCACTTATTCAGCGGGAGTGTATTACAAGAATGAACATGAAAGACGACTCAACCGATCAACAATATGAGAGATGCAACTCGACCACTTATTCAGCGGGAGTGTAATACAAAGTACTGAAAGTAAATGTTTGGGCGGCTAGCCAACCCCTTCCGCTTTTCAGTGGGTAGTACAAGAAAGTAAATTGCTGAAAGTAAAAAACGACGAGGCCTATCTCTTCCACTAGGAGTGGGAATTACAATATGTAAATTGCAGAGAGGTAAAGAGCTGATCAGTACTACTAATTCAGCGTTACAATATGAGATATAATCTGCAAATACAACGAGATATAGATATTCTATGATCACCAAATTGTTAGAGCATAATCTCCTAACAAGTACTTGATATCCAACAAATGAAATGTGGCCAAAATAACTGAAATAATAGGTCTGATATAAAATTGCGGCAAACTGAAAACTCAAACCAGCAAGTACAAATTTCACCTTTATGCTCGTAACTTCACCAAATCTCCACCGAATGATGTGAAACTGAATGCAAACGACTTCTAGAAGCTAGGTGACCAAGTACCAAGTGAAAAACCTCTCCTAACAACTCCGATTTATTTAGTACACATCCCGAGACATGAACAAAAATCAACATAAACCCTTGAGAAGGGCGACTTGTCTAGAAAATCAAGGACTCCACTAAAAATCATGAAAGTTTGAGCAAAGGGGCGCCCAAGGCAACTGCATCCATGAAACCAATACCCAGAACCACGCAAAAATCGAGCAAGGAGCTATGAGTGAAAATGTGCTACAGCCAAACTTGAACCAGCAAAACCAAAATATGAAATATCAATCAAATAACCAACTTGAAGCTCAATCTGCAACCTCTGGATGAAGAAGCAGTCTCAACAGCTAGGTACTATCTCTCAAGTACGAAACTGATAAGCTAGGAGGTATGCATTCCTTGAAGCAACATGTCTGAAATCATTTCAACAACATTTCGTTAAGATAAACAATGGATCCTGCAAATGAAGGCCAAGGCTCATATTTATAACTTTTCTCTTCAATTCAAATCCACTTTTCCCTCTAATTAGGGTGCCCAAATGAGATTCTCATTTCACCTCAATTTGCATTTGAATTCCAACCTTTGACTCCTTGACTTTAGGCATCCAAAACATATGATGAATAATACATTATCAAAATGCAAATATTTCATAACATAGGCGTCCAAGTATATTTAAGTGAAATACTTTATAATTTGCAAATATTCCTCCAAACTAGGCATCCATTATGCCAAGTTAATATTTCACTTAAAACATTATAATTCACCAAATAAAGTCTCCAAAATGACTTAATTAAAAAATCACTTATCTCTCCAAGGTGGCGTCCCAATAGCCTTAGTATAAATATTTCACTTAAAATAATATTTTCATCAAATATCAAACTTGCCAAAATAATCACCTCAAATGTTGGAGACCAACTGAATATACTGCCTTGCCCGAAATAGCCATAATACCAAGTTGTTGAAATACTGCCAAAAATAGCACCAAGGGTGTTGGAGACCAAACTGCTCAAATTGACCTGCCAGATATAACCACTGAATTGAATTGCAGAAATCCTGCTAAAAATAGCATTGCTAAAAATAGTAAGTTGTTCCAAACTCATTTTAACCACAATCTGAGCAGTCGTCGTACTTACTAAAAATAGTAAGTTTGGAAAAGTTCCCTGATTTAGTTGCATGTCATACCACTGCGAAGCTCTCTGAAAACCCAGCTCGCAACCAATCTGCAAAACTCCAACATGCAAACCCTTGAATCCTCAAAAGAAACCTCCAAGCAGCAGGAAACCCTAATCTTGCCTTTGACTAGCCTACGGGCATCCGGGAATAGGCTAACAGTCATTGGAAGGTGTAGTGCTACGAATGTGGACATTACAGCTTGAGCGCCTCATTACTCTAAGTTTCATAATTTTTGGTTAAGGAGCTGATTTACTAGATCTAGTCGCCCTTTCCAGAAAGGCTGCCCTTCTCCATTGAAGTGCATTGGGAAACGTGCTTAAAAATGGAGTTGTTTGGAGGGGTCTATCCATTGGTACTTGGTCGCCTAGCCTCTTGGAGTTGTTTACCTTCAGTTTCGGGTCATTTGGAGTTGTTTTGACGAAGTTGCGAGTGTTTTGGTGATATTTGAGCTAGTTGGTCTGATTTTCTAAACGTTGCAATTTCATATCAGACTTGGTGAATTCTTCCATTTTGCCATATTTTATATGTTTGATATCTTATACTTGTTTGGAGATCATTCCCTAACATTTTGGTGATCATTGGATATCCTCATCTTATTGCAATGCAGATAATATTTCATGTTGTAACACTGAATCAGTAGTACTGATCAACCTTCTTTACATTTTTGCACTTTACATTCTTGTTATACCCGTTGAAAAGTGGAAGGGGTTGGCTAGCCACCCAGACATTTCATTTCAAGTATTTTGTATTTCCACTCCCGTTGAATAAGTGGTTGAGTTGCTTTCATTTCAGTACTTTACTTTCATTGTAGCCCGTTGAAAAGTGGAAGAGGTTGGCTTGCCGCCTAAGTACTTTCATTTCCTAGTTGGTCGGCTGAGTCGTCAACACTTTGTATTTCTAGCTTTCAGTATTTCAGTTAACAAAATCCCCTTTACACTGTATGCCATCACCTTGCCCACACTGGGATTTGGGTGATCAAAAAGTGAAGGGTTACATTTCAGTATTGTACTTTAGTTTTCATATTTCATCTAATGATCCCCTTGCATTGTATGCTCTCACCTTGCCCTGATTGGGATCTGGGTGATCAGAAAGTGAAGGGTTGCATTCCAGTTGGATTATCTTTCATTTACCTAATGTTAACGGGTGAAGTTCTTGTGCTCAAATTGAAAAAAAAGTAAGGGGTATTTCAGTAGAATTAGAGCTGATTTTCCTACTAGCCTGTGTGATTTCGGAGTTTCAGTTGTTAGATGAGTGACAGAGAGACAAGATACTACAACTGAGAGTTGAAAAGACAACAGTATCAGATTCCACAAGTTCTTGGAGGGGACACTTTTTTAGAGGTCCTAAGGAACTGTGAGCCTATAGTTGAGACAATGGCAGATAGAGAGAAGGGACCAGCCCATGAAGAGGAGGATAGAGATACTTGAATTGAGAGGAAGTTCGACATTGTGTTGGACATGATGTCTCGGTTGCTTGCTAAGATGGATCAACAAGTTACTCCTACTCAACCAAGGCAAGAAACTGATTCTAGTGGTTCTAACATAACCAAGAGGGAGAACTGTCGGTCAACATGTCACAAACACAAGGGGATCAGCCTCTAGACCGCTTCTTCCTACCTTTACTCAAAGGGAGGAACCACCAGTTGAGGCCGAAGTACCTATGGTAGATGAAGTAAGACAAAGCTACATGAAGTATGCTTCTTTACTTGCTGAAATCCGTGAGATTTTGACTTTTGACCAATACATGAACTAAAAGAAAAGAAGAGGAGGCGGAAGAATTGATAATTATGCTCCTATGGGTCCTAGAATGGATTATCAACAAGCTCTTGGAAAGGTTACTCTGGCTCACTTCGATGGAAGTGACAAATGCACTGCAAGATCATGGGTCCAAGAGTTGGATAACTACCTTTCACTAAGACCGATGCCTGAAGGAGATACCATCATGTTTGCTACATTGCACTTAGATGGGACTGCCTGTGAGTGGTGGTATCATGGTTTGGTCACCCTTGGCCATAACCTTATTCAAACATATGAGGAGTTTACCAAAAATTTGATTGAAAGATTTGACACTAAGGATACTGAAGTGAAGTTTTATGAGCTTGCACAACTGAAGCAACATGGTTCGCGTGACTCCTATATTGCAGATTTTCAGAGGTTTTTTGTGATGGTTCCCAACATCACTGAAAGGAGACTTTTTGTTTTGTTTTAGAAGGATTAATGGAACCCTTGAAGGGGTGGGTTAAAGCATTTGATCCACCAAGTCTTAATGAAGCTATCAAGAAAGAGAGAACTATGGAGTTGGCTGCCCCAAGGCCTAAATTTCAATCCAAGCCCTTTGCACATAAGAAAGAAAAGAAACATCCTTCTCATCCTTCCAAAAAGTTTCACTCTAAGTTAGATGATGAGCTTCCTGAAAAGCTTAGAAAGGATGGTTTATGTTACACATGCAAAGAACCATGGGCTAAAGGCCATAGATGCTATGGAAAGGGTCATTCTCACCACATGGAGGCCTATTCTATTTATGGATCAGAATCTGATTATTCAGAACGACGGTCTGATTTTGCGGACAGCGATGAAGAAAGAGGCCCAAAAGAGTTCAATAAAGAGCAAGGAGGTTGGGGTGCATTCGCCCAACTCTCTAGTTTCCAAAAGAATGAGTCTTTCAATGTTCGTGGAGTGCTTGGAGGGCAACGTATTGTTGCTCTAATTGAGATGGGAGCAACTCATAATTTCATTGACGAAGGTTTGGTTGGAAAGAGAGGGCTCAAAATGGAAGAGTTTGAAGGTTTCAAAGTAATGATAGCTGATGGTTTTACTATATCTTGCAACCGAAAAATCTCTAACATGTCTATGGAATTGGGTAATTTTGAAGTCAAAGATGATTTCTATGTTGTTGGCATTGGAGATACTGATGCAATGCTTGGTATTCAGTGGTTGCGATCTCTTGGAGAGATCACCTTAAATTTACAAACCATGGAGTTGAAGTTTCAATCAGATGGGAAGAAGGTAGTGCTAAGAGGGATGTCTAATGGAGGCCCTCGCATTGTTCATTCAAGAGGATGGAGAGGTTGATCCGTCATAATCAAGTTGAGTGGGAAACAGAGTGTTTGATCATGCCATCCGATGCAATGGAAGATAAGAGATGCTACAATCCTGATATTCAGTCATTGATCACCAAGAAGAGTAAAGTATTTGGTAGCATACCTCCTGGGAGACCTCCTGAGAGAGGGACCGAGCATGTCATAGAGATCGAAGAAGGAGCTAAGCCAGTCATTACAACTCCTTACCAATATCCAAAGAAGCAAAAATATGAGATTGAGAAGGCCATAAAAGAACTCTTGGACATGGGTCACATTCACCAAAGCAAGAGTCCCTTTGTTTTTGCAGTTGTTCTAGTCAAGAAGGGTGGCACCATGCGCATGTGCGTTGATTACTGTACTTTGAATTAAAAGACTATCAAAAAACGATATCCCATTCCTAGGATAGATGAGCTACATCGAGCTAAGTATTTTTCTAAGATTGATCTTAGATTGGGCTACCATCAAATTAGAATGAGAGAGTCAAATATTGAGAAGACTGCGTTCTGATGTCATTTTAGGCATTTCAAGTTTCTAGTCATGCCCTTTGGGTTGACTAATGCACTCGCTACCTTCCAATCCTGTATGAATAGGATATTTTAGAAGCAATTAAGGAAGTTCATGCTTATTTTCTTTGATGACATCCTCATCTTCAGTAAGTCATGGGAAGAGCACCTCAAGCACATGGAAGAAGTGCTTAGTATCTTGGAGTCTAAATGTTTGTTTGCTAAGGAGTCCAAATGTGAATTTGGAATGATGGAGCTGCTTTACCTTGGGCATATAATCAACTCTAAGGGAGTTATAGTTGATCTTGAGAAGATCAAGGCTATCTTGGATTGGCCTCCTCCAAAGAACATGTCACATTTGAAGGGGTTCTTGGGTCTATGTGGTTTCTACAAAAGGTTTGTGAAGGGATATTCACAGATGGCTGCCCCTCTTACTGATCTCACTAAAAAGGGGGCAGTTGCATGGACAAAAAAGGCACGAGTTGTTTTTGACAAGTTCAAGTAATTCATGAGTTCTTACCCAGTGTTGGCTATACCCGATTTCTCTAAGCCATTTGAATTGCAGTGTGATGCTTTAGGAGAAGGAGTTGGGGCTGTTCTAATGCAAGACAAACATCCCATTGTCTTTGAGAGTAGAAAATTAAGGGGTGTTGAAAGGACATATTTTATCTATGACAAGGAAATTATTGCAATCATGCATGCATTGCCCAAGTTCAAACAGTACTTGGTTGGGAGAAAATTTGTAGTTAAGACTGATCATAACAGTCTTAAGCACTTCATGCATTAGAAAGATTTGAATGAGAGGCAACAAAAGTGGGTGAGTAAGCTCCAAGCTTACAATTTTGACATCGAGTATGTCAAAGGGAAAAATAACATTGTGGCTGATGCACTATCCAAAAGACCCCATTTGAGCTCTTTATGTGAGATTAACGTTGATTGGAAAGAGCAAATTATTGCTGATTATGCTAAAAATTAGTTTGCAACCAGCATTGTTGAGGGCACTTTGCATGATGAGAGGTATTAGATGGTTGATGGTTTGATACAGTATAAGGGTAGAATCTTCTTGGTACCTGAATCTAAGCTTAAAAAGAAGATTTTGCAATCATTTCATGACATTCCACTTGCTAGTAATCAAGGATATTTTAAGACATATAGGTGGATTCATGAAATATTTTCATGGAAAGGGCTTAAGGATGAGGTCCTACACTACATCAAGGAGTGTCCTACTTGCCAAATGAACAAAAATGAGCACACATTTCCAGCTGGTTTGTTGCAGCCCCTACCTATTCCCGATCAGAAATGGGAAAGCATCTTGATGGATTTCATCACAGGGTTGCCAAAGGTGCAAGGGAAGGATTGCATATTTGTTGTTGTGGATAGATTGACTAAGTTTTCTCGTTTCTTTGCCATAACCAGATCATTTACAGTAGCTCAAGTTGCTGATTTTTTCTTCCATGAGGTGTTTAGGTTGCATGGGTTATTGAAGAACATTGTAAGTTACAGGGACAACAAGTTCCTAAGCACTTTTTGGCTAGAGATCTTGAGATTGAGTGGTACAGTGCTCACTCCAAGCACTAGTTATCACCCACAGATGGATGGGTAGACAGAGATTGTGAACAGAAATTATGTTTCAGGGCAGCAGAAGGCTTGGGTGAGATGGCTTCATTTGGGAGAGTATTGCTACAATTCTTCCTACCACATTTCTATCAAAATGTCTCCATGGCTTTGTATGGTTATGAGGCTCCTAGCTTCGTAGACTTGTTGTTTGGTGATAGTAGAGCCCCTCAAGTGAGGGATATGTTGCAGCAGAGTCGGGACATTTTGAGATCATTGAAGGACAATCTTCATCACACACAAAATCAACAGAAGCTGTATGTTGATCAGCAGCGTGTTGAGCGCACATTTGAGGTTGGTGACATGGTCTATTTGAGACTCCATCCTTACAAACAGTCTACTCTCAAGAAGAGTGGAGCAGAAAAGCTCGAGCCATGTTTCTACGGACCTTTTAGGGTTATCAAGAGAGCTGGGGAAGTGGCTTGCGAGTTAGAGCTACCAACAAGTAGCAAGGTGCATAATGTCTTCCATGTGTCACACCTCAAGAAGGCACTTGGACACAATGTTGTTGCTTCATCATATTCACCTCCATTGGATGAGGAAGGACATTTGATTTTAGTTCCTGAGGCAATCATTGATTTCAGTGAGCGCTCTTTGAGGAGGAGGCCAATCAAAGAGTATTTGGTGAAGTGGAAGAATTTGCCTATTGAGGATGCTACTTTGGGAGGATGAGCAGATTTTGTAGCATCTAGACTTGTGATTGCTTGAGGGCAAGCAATCTTAGGGAGGGCGGACTGTAATGTTCCCTTCTTAGCAGTAGTCTCATTAGTTGATCGTTAGCTTATCCCAAAGGCCCGTAGGCTAGTCGAAAGTGGAAATTAGGGTTTCCTATTTTCTAGGAAGTTTCTTTTGAGATTTCAAGCGTTTGCATGCAGGAGTATTGCAGAGTGGTTTTTGTGTCTTTTTGGGTTTTCAGAGGGCTTCAGAATGGTGTAACATGTGTTAGCTAGATTTTGGATCCCTCTCTTAAAATTGACACTCCCATGTCAAAATTTGGTTAAGTCTTAAGCCGAGTGGTGTTTTGTTAAGTAACACTAACTTGGGTAGTGTTTTCTCTAGGTCGTCTATCTTCCCATCTTACCACCCCTTTGTTATTTACTTCTTTGTTTCCTTAATGGCGGTGTTTTAAGGCATGAATGTAACTTCCTGAATACTCTAAGTCATTCATTTGAAAGGTTGGCAGTTCGTACTTAAGGTTCATGAACTCGTTGAAAAGACTGTCAGTGACAAGTTTCAAAATCTTCCAAGCCTGAGTAGTAGTTTAAGTGGTTTCATTAATCGTGGGCAGTGTTTTGTGCCGCTTTATGAACTCTCCATATCACCGCCCAAGTACATTTTCAAAAGAAATTAAAGAAACCACAACACGGTTTATTTCATCAAGACACATTTCAGTTAAATAACTAACTCATTGATACAGAAATGAATAACTGATGCCATCCAGATATAGTAAATGTAACCAAATCAAAAGACATAATTGCTCATGAGAAGAAGATCAACACTAGAAATATAAAATGGTATATTTTATTATATATATATGTTGGTGGAAATACATAATTCATTGTCGATTACAAAAGGGGGTTAGATAGTATCAAAACGATCATTCCTTCAGGCTCAAAGAGCAAACATTAGCACACGGATTGCTTCCACCACCACCTAGAGACGCTCTATCTGGGCCAATGATAACAGGTTCTCATGAGATTGCAGGAATTGGGCAAACAACCCCATGTTATTCCTCACCAGCCTTGCATGGAGAAGGGTCGCTACTTCCTCGGTGCCTTCATTTTGGGTCATGGTTGCAATACAGATGGTGTCGCCCACCAGTCCGCTTCGCGAGTAGTTGTTGAGACCGACAATGGCTACATTGACTCGATGGAGAAACTCAGGCCGAACCAGTTGCTTCGCTGCTCTCATCCCCCAGTCATGATGCCCGAAGGTGCGAATAACAGTGTACACAAAATGCTCCAGGAGCGTAGCGTTGTGCACATGCACTTGGTTTAGAAATGCCTCTCCCAATATGCTACACAACACCTCTTCTTCAACTTCGCTTTGGATAGTGAAGACCTTCAACTGGTCAAATAAACGCTTGAAGAGGGGGTTGCATTCGATCTCTTCAATGACAATGAAGTTATTCATGGACACTCCGTCGCTTTAAGCACTCGCCATGTTTGACACTTCAGGTTGGCGAAGTGTGGTGGCGCCTATTGAATTTATAGAAGGTTGATGAGACATTGGGTTGAAGATGATCAAGGTGATAGGATGGCAATGCGGTCATAATTAATAGTTGATATGATTGGAATTTAAGTTATATTCCCAATTGATCTTTCGGCTGGACAACTTGCACATACGTTTCCATTGCACCCGTGCGACAGTTATTTAATGCTTAATTTGTGAGATGTGCAAACCGCTCAAGAATCAATGGCCACTGGGCAGGAGTTAAATCAAGAAATACTCAGAAATCACCTGAAGTATTATCATTAGCAATGTAATCATTCCAGCTATTTATTATTTCCCGGCTATTGGTTTTTAAGATGAGCAGTTAGGTGGCAAGAAAGCATTACTACAACTGATTGGTAACCGTCAAAGAGAGGAAGAAGACCCCTATATCTGGGTGAAGAACGACTTAGAAAAAGTCCGATTCCTAGAGATGTAATATTCAGCCTGGTTTGCACTTGTTTTTTGTTTTTGATGAGTGTTTTGAGATGTTTTAACAATGGTTCATACAACAATCGATTGCAGCAAAAATAGAAGATATTGCAATTAAACTTTCACTCAAAACTGAACATTACATAGAGGGTTTACAACTGAAAATTCTAGATTTTTCTACAAGCTTAAATATTGAGTTTTTCATCCAAATAATGATAACCCAGTTCATAAAATATCCCCTTATATCTAAATCAACTATACCTAGAAAATTTGGGAGTTACAATTTTCAACTCACAGGAAAATTATGCTTGAAGAACCCTCTAAAATGGACGCCGGCTGCAAGAATCACCTCCAATGGCAGAAATGTTGCAAGCACAAAGCTCTCCAACCTTGGATGACCCCAAATGAAGCATTACAACCTCCAAAAACCCTAGCCACCCTTGCAAACGATCAACCCTCTCTCCAAGATGTTTGGCCAGCCTAGGAAGATGGTACAACCAGCAATAAAGGCAATGAAACTTTTTAAAATCTGTTGCCGGTGTATTAAAATCTGCCCTACAATATGAACTCTCCAATCTGAAATATAACTTTGATGCCCAAACTGTAAGTCTCAATCTGCAATGAAGCTCACTTGTGATTCTTGAAGTGAAATCACCAAGAATTCTCCAAACTGTATCTTTCAATAGCGTAGAGAATGTTGCTTGCAAGGGTTTCCATCCTCACAAACCTTGAGAAGATAACTCTCCTCCAAAACCAAAACCAATTTCAATATCTTCATCCAGCTTAATGAAAGAATGACCTAAAATCCTCTTATAAATCCACTCCAAACCCTAACGCCTCCTTTTAGGGTTTTAAAAGATTTAATTTTAAATTATTTTCCCCCCTTATGCCTCCCTAGGCGTTGCACTTCAAGTTATAACATTTTATAATTTAATTTTCACTTATGTCTCCCATGGCCCCCTTTGGGAAGTCACCTTTTTCAAATATTTAAACTTTAAACTTTATTTTAACTCCTCAAAGTGGCGCCCACAAATAATAAAAGGTCCATACCTTTTAAATTTAAATACTTCACTTTATAATATTTTCTTATGACTCCCCAACTTTAATTTATAATTGAACTCTTATTTCCCCTTAAAAAGTGATTTTATTAAATATTTAACTTTTTTTGGCTTAAGTCACTTTAACACCATTAAATAATTAATTTAAGTTGTCTTTTCAATTTAATTTTATTCGACAACTTAAAAACTTAATTATTTAATTATATGTTGACATTATAAAAATTGGGGACATGTTGGTGTACGATTTATCATTCACCGAACATTTTAGAATAAAAAGTCCATAGACAATTTATCCTCTCTTGAACAAAATCACCGCGTATGTTAAGATTGTTAGAAGATCATATGGCGATTCCAAGGTTAGTTTTGTCAGGTCTTGATGTGTGGATAAGCTCAATGGGCGTTGTGATATGTTGGTAATACACAGGGACTTACGCTTACAAATCATTCACATGCTAAGACTTAGGCGACTTTAACAGTAAATGTTCTTCTTTTTGTGGATTTTTGGTTTTTTAGATTTCAAAAAAAGTGCAAAAGGATAAGGGTTTAGAAGCTCTATGCTATTTCTAAGAATTCAAGAGACGGTAGAGACTAGGTGAAACTAATAACAATGCTTTGCTTCGCCACGCTAGGACAACTACACAAAGTAGGTGCAATCTTCAAGGGGTGTGCTTATGATTTTCACGTTATCAAATAACTACCATCAAATCGAACAATATTCATCCAGACAGAAGTTAAGCATCCACAATAGAAGCTCAGGCTAACTTCACGCGTGAACAAAAATCATTTATTCAAAGAAAGTATGAGCAAGAGTTTCACCAATCTCTACTATCAAATCTTTCATTCATCTAACAAACATGTAAATCAAATTCTATTCTAAATCTACTCAATGTTGAAGGAGATATGCAACCATGCAACCACTTGACAATAAGAAGGATTCAAAGCAATCTTGCAATATGAACTTTTATTATCCAAAGTAGCTCTACGCAACAATTTCATAAAACTCTCTTCACAAAATGAAAATGAGAGAATAAGAGTTTATATAGAGTTTTTGAAAGCAAATGAGAGGCTGAGATCAACTCAAGATTAATGGTCGAGATCAAGACATAACAACCCTAATTAGGGTTTCCCAAAATAACACCAACAACAAATGCATGGAGAACAAGTGGCACGAGGAGCTATCTTCAAGGGAGTGCATCCTAATCCTCTCGAGCGGCAGTATGTTCGATGAATTTGGACACAATCGGGATGACCTCCTCCATCGTGACATGTGGCAGCATGTTCACCTTGAATTCCAATCCGTCCAAGTCTTCAACACACCCAGCAAAAACACTTTCCCACTCCAATTCCTATTTCAGGAAGGCATCCCAGACAGACAAGAAGTTCGAAGGCTTGGTTTTGCTCAATCTCAATCTTTCCACAAATGTAGCCACTTCTTCGCTTTTACTCACCATCCACTCCTTAGTTTCTTTAGTTGTGACCATCTCTTCTTCAAAATCTTTGACCGCTTCCTGTGAAGAGTTTAAAAGTGGAGGAGCTACTGCATCGCCCTGATTGAGAGGTTTGGTTAGGTGCTGAATGTATTCCTTCAGGCGTTTAATCTCCTTTTTATATTCTCTTTTCTTTGTTACTTCCTTTTCCAACCTCACCTTGATGGAAGTGACTGAATTGTCCAAGTCCTCAACGTCTTGACCTTTTGTTGTTGGACCTAGGTCGACAGTAGTGACGACATACTCATGGGGAGCAATATCCTCCTTTGACTTATCTACTGCAGGCACGGAAATTTGCATTGAACGGCGGCCGATATCATCTTTCTGGATTGTGGAAAACATCTTGGCGGGCTTCTTTGCAGTAACTTTTTCTAACTTGGCCAAGAAATCTGCCGTATCATCCTCTTCTTGAATCTCCACTGGTACTTTTATCTTCAATCTTTCTTTTAACCAATTAGGAATTGTAGGTTGTTCAATGCCTTCCTCTTCCTGAGTATTTTCTCCACATGGAATATCCTGAATTCCTCTAAGAGCGGAAATCATTCCCTCGTGAAATTCTTCATCCGGGATATCCATCTCATTCTCCGATTCGAGTATCTTCGTGTTTGTAGGAGATGGGGGCTTGTCATCATCTGGCTAGATTGATTCAATATTCCCCTCATGGATTGGAGAAGGAATCCTCATTTCGGCCAATGACTCATCGTCAATAATTAACACCCTATTCACATTCCTGGATGTGGCAGAATGGGATGGCTCCGATCTTTGCTTCTTCTGAATAGGTTCCTTGTTTATAGGTGTCTTCCCTTTTGACCTGATAGGGTCATCAACTGCCTCCTTCCTTTTCTTGGAATTGGTGCTTTCAATCAATTTAGCACTTTGAGATGCTCCTACATTCGAGGAATATGATTCCATCTCGCCCATTAAGTCATAAGTGAGAGTCGATTTTCTTCGCCTTGACTCCTGGATTTGCTGATCAACCCACCACTATGAATACTTAACAACCGGCCTCACCAAGGTAGCTAGATCTGCGAGCTCTGGTTCTAACCATTTCACAGGAGGAAGAGGCCAATTCTCATCATAGTGCGGCTGAACATATTCTCCATCATCCTCTAGCTGATCAGGCACATAGAAAAGTTCGGTTGTTCTAATCAAATTCATTGGCAATCTGGACCATAATCTTTTCCTGATATCATATTCATCTGCAACACTTGCCCAAAAATTCTCTAGGTCTACCTTATGTTTATACTTCTTTCCATTCACGGTCCCAATATGGTTGTGAGGATCGAAATCGGCCCTGGACTGGTAAGATGTGAATGGATACCATTGCATCTCCAACTTGGCACTTTCGGCTGCTTGTGCCAACAGACAAGACTCCAACATATTTCTGATGAAAAATGGGAAGGTAATGGCTGCCTATTGTTTTGATCTCTGGAGGCCTTGGTATGTCTCCAATTGTCTAAGGACCTCGAGCAAGACCATTCTATTGGTAGGGTAAATTGGAAGTTGGTAAGGACATCCGGTGAATCCCTGAACCCTCATATATGTGAATCTTGGAAACTGGATAAACCAAGATCCATACTTGCTGATCAGGCTCTTGGCCTCATGAGTAAGCCTCTGGTGAGTTCCTCCCTGTAATATTTTGGTGATATACATCAAGAAGGCATTGTTTACCAGACTGAAGTGGGTTTTCTCGCTGAGCTGCAGCTGTGGGTAACAATCATAGGACTTAAATTCACTTTAACCATTGCTTACCACGCCTCTGCTGATCAATCTTGTGTATCTGTAAGTTTTAGCCAATAAGTAGACGATGTAGGAACTCGTGTAAAAAGACTTTGTCCTTTCCAAATTGATGAACTGTTCATTGAGATTGTCACTAATCATCCGGGACCAAGTGAACATCTTGACGCCTGAGGTGATCTCATCAATGAAGTAATACATCCAGGTCTCAAAGGGCGTGCCTTGGGGGTTGCCCATTACTCTGTTCAATAGCAAAATGATATCTCCATACTCCTTGAAATCAGTACGAAGTAATTTCTTTGGCATTTTCTTGACAAAAGGCCCCTCGACTTCTCTAACCACGACTTATTAATATTTGTTGTGCAAAGATCCAGATGGTCTTCATAAAGTCTTTTGGCATCCTCTTTGGTTTCTTATGAAGTCCAGTTATAACTCGGTATGCCAAATGCTTCTTGAATGGCTAACTCTCCAAGGTGAGCCAATACTCTCCTGTCTGGCGCAATGATTTGTCTCTCCTACGCATTGTAGTGTATGGCGCACTCAACCATCAATTCAGCACACTGCATAGCTAGTGGAAATCTAGCTGCCTCGACAATGCCATTTCTCATCATCCGGCGAGCAACAGGTGTCGGCAGGAGTCCATCTTGTCCATACATTCTCTTCTTGAAGTCTTTAAAATCTACGTGTCCAAGATTGGTGTTTGTTATGTTTTTCCATTTGGAGTTGATTTTTGACTCCGGCTGCAGCCCTTTACTAGCGAACTTCATTTGGGCTTTTCTCGAAGGTTCTCCTCTAGTGGTCATTAACCTGCAATAAACATGAAAAGAATTGACATTAGTTTGGAGATTTTAATTCTGATTTTTCTAGACCTTTTTTCGAAAAATTTCACTTTCAGCCTGTCAAAAAGATAAATTTTGTGAAAAATCAGACTGAAAATGGACGAATTTGGCTAAGTACTCAGCAAAATTTTGCTAGAATAAGTGAATGAGACAGAAGAAAGAGAGAAGAATTCAGTCAACTCAGATTTTGAACCTTCGAAAGTATCCTTTGACTATGAATTGATCTTCAATTCTGAAAATTCACTCTAAAATTCAGAAAAAACGCTTGATTTTCTAGAAATTACGCCCTTCAGCTCAGAAATTTCACTTTATTTCTTCAGAAATCTCCCTTCAAAAATCTATCTTTCACAACTCTGAGAGAGAAAAAAAACTTTTAACATCGAACTGTGGAGAGAATGATTTGAAAATGACAAGTTAAACTTCTTATAAAGCTGGAGAGTTCGAATGATTTTAGCAACTTCATGCTTTCTTTAAGATTCGTTGAACCCAGACTTGTTTTATTTTCTCCAAAATAGCAACTTAATCTTTATCAAAAATCTTTTAGAGAAAGTTTCTAATTTTCCATGGCGCCATCCTTAGCCAAAATCCTCTATATTTTTCTTTGAGTTCGAAATTTTTTTCTAAGTGTTGAGTATTTCAAAAATTTCTTCTGAGTGTTGGATATTTTTCTAAGTGTTGGAAAAATATAAAAATATATCCTAAGTATTAAATTTTCCAACCTCTTCCAACCCTTTAAATCATTTAATTATGGCGAAATTTTATTTACCCATGGCCAATTTATTATTTTCTATGTCATTTTTCACCTTTATCCTTGCCAAGGGTGGACTTTGGAGCTAGCTAGACGTTTTTCTCTTGGTGGGCGGACTTCACAGTCTGTTGGACATTCTTTTCTTCATTGGGCGGACTTTGCTTATGTTTAGACATTCTTCTAGCTTGGGCGGAGTTGGCCAACTTTATGCTAACTTCACTTGGACTTTATACTTGCTTCGACATCTCAATTTGTCTAAGGTAGACTTCATGACCCCTTTGCCATCCTTCCTAGGGCGGACTTTGAGGTTTCTTGGACATCTCAACCTTTGGTAGGTGGACTCCATCATGTGCTCGCCATCTTTCCTCGAGCCTAAGGCGGACTTCATAATGCCTTAGACATTTTCATCAAACTTGGGCAGACTTTGAAGATGCTTGGACATCTCATATGCTGGGCAGACTTTGACTTCTTTATGCCTAGGGAGGACTTCACAACTTCCTTGCCATTCTTTCATGTTGGAGGGCGAACTTTGCTAATGGCTTGCCATCTCCCTGGGCGGACTTTACCTTGTGCCGGACCATGCTTACTTCAAGCTAGGGCGGACTTGGCCAATGGCTCGCCATCTTCTAGGCTAGTCTCATGCTTATCTGGAACAAAACCTTTCCTGGAGATTTTTCTTGCTTTTTAGACTTGGAGACATCAATTTTTTTATTTTCAAGATATGAACGTTATCGCCATGACATGCAAGACCCAATCCTAGATCAATTTTCGTAAAAGCAGAAAAAAGAAAAAAAGCAAAAAGCAGGCCAAAAAAGCTGCTTCTTGGATTGGTCCCAAAATACCAAAAATAAAGAAAACAAAATCCCTAAAAAATAGGAAGTGTCAGATTGACTCAAAGCAATGGTGTTCCTTGTTTCTCGGGCCTTCTAAGCACTTTGGTGATGTCCAAACTCTGTTATGGGCTCGAATTCCCCACTTGACTCGGATGATTTCAAAACTCTAACTCCAAACTCTCAAAATAAATGGTCTTATGAAATTGCAACGCTACGATAAAACCCTAAAAAGAAAACTACTGGGGGTCCCCGTTTGCAATGGGGCGATGTTGAAATAGGTCACAACATCTGGCGACTCCACGTGGGGAATGTTCTTGAACATTCCAAAGATAGTACCCACTTCAAACCCGGAGTCTTAGATTAATTCCAAGTAGCTTACCCGTTGGCTAAGAAGAGTACTCAAAAGGGAAGAGGGATCCTAAACTGTATCAAGATATTTTATCCTTCAGTCACGAGTGTGTGCAAATGTATTTATTTCCGTCTCATAATCTAACAATATGTCTCTTTGGTTCCATCATGGCAATTTGTGTAATTTTTCTTAACTGCAAAAGCATCCTTGGATAGAGCCTCATTGCCAGCGAGCGTCCATAGCCCCGGCGAGGTTATCTTCTATAATCTCACGGAGACTGCTCTACTTCCCACGATTTATTTTCTTTTTATTGAGTGTACACCTGTAGAGATGTCTGCACACCCGAAGCCAAGTGCTTTGATCTTTCATTTTTTTTCTTTTTATTCATTTTGATATTCTTTTCTTTTCACATATTCCACACTTTGTCTTGTAAGCAATGAAGCTCACATGGGCTTGAGCATTATAGTGGCGCGGAAGTAAGACTTTTGATTATTTATTTTTCTTTTGCTTAGCCATGACTTCACCTAGGAAACCATAATGACTTGGAGAATTCCTTAAGTGTGCAAGATATAATAACTGCAAGATTCAATGTCAAGATACAATAGATGATTCCCTTTCTAGTCAAGTACTGACCTTAACTTCAAGATACTTTATAAACAATTAACCTAGGATTCGAAGGTTCTCCACAAATATTTATCCAAAGAATAGTCCCAACATAACCTAGCAGGGTCAATCCAAAGTGTGTGAGTAAACAACACCATGCTTCTCACAAAATGGGAATCCATCTTTATTCAAAACTAACCTAAGCAATCTAAACCTAAGACAAAACGAAAGCAAACTAACCTAAAATGAAAGCAAGCTAATCTAAGAAAACAAAGACAACTAAACTAAACAAACAAAAGCAACTAAACTAACAAAACAAAAGCAACAAAATTTGAAACAAACCAAGACTCAAAAAGAAGCTACTCTAACTATGTACAGATAAGCCCCATCAAGGAACTCGGGGTTGGAAATAATGTTTCAGAAACTGCTCGTTAATGGGCAATGGGATGTCTTCCCCTGTGAAAGTTTTCAACCTGAATGCATTTTCCCCCAATATCTCGGCGATTTGATACGGTCCTTTCCACAGGTTGTCAAATTTATCATGGTCCCCTCTCCGTTCATGAGCTTTATCCCAATAAAGGACTAGATCGGAGATCCTGAAGGACTTTATCGTTGCACGTCTGTCAAACCATCGTTTAACAACCCCTTGATGTTTTGCAAAATTCTCGAGGGCTTGATCCCTTTGTTCTTCCAGTAATAGGAGTTGTGAAAGACGAATCTAAACTCTGTCTTCCGGGTCTAGGTATTCTTGCATGAATTTCAGTGCTGGAATCCTCAGTTCAATGGGAAAGATAGGGTCTTGCCCATAAACTAAGTGATATGGGGAGGTTCCTAATGACTTCTTGGCTCTTGTTCTGTCTGCCCATAGAGAAAACCTGAGCTAAGAATGCCAATCTCTTAGATTCTGCTCTAGCAACTTCTTGATCACATTAAGCAAATTCTTGTTCGTGGACTCTGCCAACCCATTACCCTGGGGGTAATAGTTGGAGGAAAACTTCAAAGTGATCCCGTAGTCGAAGGCCCAGTTGGAAAACTTCAAAGAAGTGAAAGTTGAACCATTATCACACACCAAGGCCTTGGGACAACTGAATCTAGTGATGATGTGCTCTTCTAAAAATTTGATTACCGCATCTGTCGTGCAATTCTTCAATCCTTGTGCTTCAGACCATCGGGTGCAGTAGTCTGTTGTAGTCAAAATATATCTATGTTGTGCTGAGGATGGTGGATTTATCATGTCGATGAAATCAAGTCGCCACATCGCGAATGGCTTTACCTCCATGATTGGTTGTAGTGGCATAGCAGGATTCTTTTCACGGATTGCCGTAATTTGGCATGTGTGGCAAGTTTTGATATGCTCATATGCATCTTTGAAAACAGAGGGCCAATAGTACCCTACTCTTAGAATTTGGTAAGCTGTAGCCTGACTTCCTCCATGGCCTGTCCTAAACTTACAATGAAAATGTTCCATGATTCTCTTAGCTTCGTCATTTCCAACACATCTTAGGTAGATTCCTTCATGATTCTTTCTGTAGAGTATAATCCTTGAAGCATATAGCATTGGCAATTGAGCCTGAAGAGTCACTTCTGTGCTAGGTTCATTGGTGTAGGGTACTTGTGATTTATCAAATATGAAGCAATGTCATAATACCACTCCTTTGGGGAGGTGTCGGTCAATACGTATGTTTGTTGCACCAGGTTGGGCCCTTTAATGGCTATAGTCTGAGTTAAAGCTTGCCCATGGACTAGCTTCATTGACTGTAATTCAATGTCATATTCTTGGATAGTGGCGACCCACTTTCATCTTCTCTCTCCTAACTCATTTTGCATCAGGAGTGTTTTGACAGCTGCATCAGGAATGATGGCGAAAACTTTGCTCCTCAAGATATAGTGTCTGAATTTTTTGATGGCCTTCACCAATGCATAGGCTTTCTTTTCAATACTGGGGTACCTCAATTCTGCATCCTTAAGAGGCGAGCCCATAAAAGCTATGGGATGCTCATCCTTCTCTTCTGTTCGCTGAGTAAGCATTGTGGCACAAGAATGTTCTGATGCAAAGGAATATAGGTAGAAAGGTTTTGTGTAATCTAGACTAACTAGGACAGGAGCATCAACTATGGCCTGCTTGATCTCTTCAAAGGCTCCCTTCGCTGGTGGTGTCCATTCCATCTTGGCATCCTTTTTCAACATTTCATTTTGTTAAGGATCGAACATATTGAAACAGGTCTGATTATTTTTGTCAAAGATATTTTCCAGATTTCTTCTCTTGATGTCGAATGTGCTAATTGCAAAACATTAATAGATTTCGATGTTTGCATATCAATGGGAAGCCACCATAAGTATGATGGAGACTCGCCTCTAAGAGGCACGTCTCAAGAGAGGATGTGTCTCCACAAGTGGAGACCCGTCCGCTCAAGAGACGTGTCTCTTTGAGCACGCGGGTCCCTTCACTCTCAATGACAATTAGTTAGTGTCTAAACACACACAAACCAAGGTGGCGGATATGTGCAGAATTCCGAATTTATTCAAATACAGAATTTTAACATCATTTAATATATATATCGAATTTTATCAATGCTTATAAATTCGATTTCACTTATTTTCCTAATTTGATTATTCTGAAGAATAGCCGAGATCTTAACTGACCGAAGCTATCATTCATCAACACTCCCTCTTAGCTGGGGAAGATATATCAAATCAAATAAGTGGAGATATCACCTTAACACGTGATATCTAAGACATGGTATGATTTCTCAATATTGTCAAGTCACATGACATTCTTCATAACACATCTTTATTATTCAACACTCCCTCTTTAACTAGGAAGGATAACTTCCAAAAGTGATATCACCTAACTCGTGATATCAGAAGATATGGTATGCTTTTGAAAGTGTCAAGTCACATGACATTCTTCATAACACATCTTCTTTATTCAACACTCCCTCTTCAACTAGAGAAGATAACTTCTATCAAGTAAAATTGATATCACCTAACTCGTGATATCAGAAGATATGGTATGCTTCTGAAAGTGTCAAGTCACATGACATTCCTCATAACATATCTTCATTATGGTATGTGCACTGACATCAAGTCACATGATGTCTACCATAATTCATGGCATATCCACGAATATATAAATATCCACCATGATTATCTCTTAAGGATCACAATGATCTTCAGATGACATCAAGTCCCATGATATCCATCAAAGTGTCCAAGAGATACTATCATGACATGTCCACAGATATCAAGTCACATGATATCTATCATGATAGTTTATCATTGTAGAGTCGTCACTTTACAATGTCAAATACAAGTGTTCATTATTAGAAAGATCGTCACCTTTCAATGATGTACACAGGGTAGTAGGCCCATAAGGTCATGGAGTCACACACATGACAAAAGAGTTTACACATTAAACATCTTTATATATTAGTACAACTTATAAACAAATTTGAATTTCAAACATAATATCAAATTACATACCAAGTTTTCTTCCCGAAGAGTTCAACCTTAACTCTGGAGAGAAGTTGTTGAGTATGTCCGCTGTTTAAACATTTGAACTAATATACTCCAACTGGATCACATTCCTTTCTACCATGTCTCATAATGGTAGGGGATCTCAATGTGCTTAGATCAAAGAGTCTCACAAGCAATTTACGAAGCCAAACTGCTTCTCTTGCTCTCATAAAGGCTGCAATGTATTCAGTTTCTGTCGAGCTTTGTGCCACAAAAGACTGTTTTCTGCAGATCCAAGAGATCATAGCCCAATCTGAATTTAAAGTTTCCAGGTTGATCTAGTTGGTCTTTTCTGTAAAGAAGACCATATCCAATAGTGCCGTGAAGATATCTCAATATGTGTTTTACAACCATAAGGTGAATTTCCTTTGGCTCACACCTGAACTGGCTTAAAGCATTCACTAGGACTTTCCATTTGTTGCTGGAGTGCTCTATCAACTGAGCTATTGGCCTCTTGTGGCCAGCCCATCATCAGTCCGGGTGTGGCTTATATCCAACACTCCCCCTTTAAGCCACACAGCGGATGTTTGGGGCTCTTCTGAAGTTAGATCCTGGGACCTGTCGTCATGGAGTCTCTCAACATGACGCCTCATCTCAGTCTCAAAGGGCTTTCACCTCATATCTCTCTATCTCAGAGAATTATGCATTACAACAAGTGAAGATGTGACTCCCTCTGAAGCTTTAATTACTTGCATCAGCCTCCTGGCCTCCTCATCCAAAGATTGTCTGTAATACTTGCTTTAGAGAAATGGTTTCCAACTCACACCTTTGTAGGGATTCAGGTTGGTCTCTTCAACCTTTTCCCAGATCACTCTATTCAGAATAGGTTTGCGGAGCTACCAATGTTAAAATCCAAGTTGACCTGACTTGATGTAATTCAGAACCTAACTGCTGAAGAGGTACTTCAACAATTTAGCATCCGGCCTTGCAACACTGCAACCCTTATTTATTCTCAGTGAGTCATAGAACTCCCTCCTAAGGTTAATTCTTCCTCTTCTAATAAGGATGTCTCCAGCTAATCACTTAGTCTCATAGCTACAAGTAGAGTCTCCATCCTTCAACCTATAGGATGCATCAAGCTCTTCTTGAAAGAAATCTCTTACACTTCTAGATTTATCCTAAAAGCATTTAAGAAGAGATTACTAATAGATCATGGGACTCAACTATCTCAAATAGACGTACCATAACTAGGAGCATTCATAATTGACCATCTCAAGGTTATAGCATGAATTAATAACTACATAAGAAATTTTTCGTATGAAATACTTATCTCTTTATGTTGGTCAATTCTACAGATGCAGTCAGGCACTTGTCTTGTAGTTGTTAAATGATTTCTCTTTATATGCTGCACTTAGACCTTCGTGTGCAAGCTTCAATGCTTGAAGATCTGGGAGAGTGATTAACACAGCGATCAGGCCGAGCCAAGGCTCTGGCCGTTGCTCATATTCTGTCACCAAGTAGTAAAATGGGTTTTGCTGGTTGAGGCAGATCTGGACTTCGAGCTTTTGTTCTTCCATATGGTAGCGCCCAGATGTGGACCAGTTATTTGCAGCCAAGGTATATATTGACACCAAATTCGTATTACAGACCCCCGTGAATGAATGTAACAACATCAAATATTCACTTTCAATGAATGTAACGGCACCTGTTTCTTAGATTTATCTATCTCAACTTCCAGTTCAATACTCAAGTGATAAACCAAACCTCTTTCACTTTGTTTCCCGTAAATAGACAAATGAAAGAAGGGTCGGTTACAACAGAGATTATCAGCATAAATAACACATAGAGCTGACCCGGCAATGTGCTTGAAACCATGGAACGGTACAAATATTAGTTTTCCACCTTTAATGCTAACAGTACGTGTATTTATTTCTCTTGAAGTCCAATTGAAATTCTCATTGCCACCTATTCAAATAAGAATCCACTTTGTGATATAAAGCCAGCTCCTGCACAATCAACTTCCAATCTAGTATTCAAAGACTCCCAATTTGTTTCACAATTTCCATATCCTTGGAGTTTGATAATTGGTGCAATGACTTCAAACGCAAAGATGGAAGACTAGTCATAAATTCTGTACATGTTGCTGCAAGGTGGTGCTGACCGAACCCAAACGGTTCTCAATCTTTCTTTGCTCTGTTGTTTTCTTCCCCTTAGGCAAGTCATGCATAGTATTGGTGACACAAGGGATCAACTTCACCTTACATAAGACTTAAGTATTAAATTAAATAAACTCCAATTATACCGAGGGGTCTGTGTTACTTTAGCGGCCAGATCACAATGACGGACAGCAACACAATCATAGTCCAGATCAAATTACTTGAACGGTGAACATGCATTTGAGACCAATGCCAATAAGCATTCTCGACTTTGAGTACTCCCTGTCCAATGAAATCCACTTTACAATATCAAAGAGTTACTTGATAATGTGAACGGTGGACAACTATAGTGGCGACTTTCATTCGAATGTAGACTCCCAACAGTGCCATGAAGATTTCTTGCTGCATCAATGAATAAAGTGTGAAATATAACTCCAATCGCACATTTCTTGGCAAATGACGAAGAAATCATCATGCTCAATGTTGGCTTTAATAATGCTTAGCCGCTCACAAAAAAAATCTCCGTCTATTCTTCCCGTCTCTGCCAATAAGGAAGACTCGAAAGTCTTTTGCGGTAAATGCAAATTAAGGGCTCCAACGGTCAATACTGCATCGACTATGAGAATAGACGACAACTTCTAGTGGTTGCTTTTGTGCCTGAGATTCCTCAACAATCTTATTATATCGGCTCCAATGATAAGTTCGATACTCCTCCTGTCGCCTCTAATAATCCAAAACGTTGCTCGTCTCTACTGGCATAATAATCTGAGACACGACCATTCAATCTGAGAGTTTTAGTTCTCAGATCCTTATACCTGACGCTCTTGCCAGATTGGGTCTTCCAAAGACATCAACTAACTCATAACAAATCCTTCAAATCCTATTCTTGCAAGCCTCGCTCTAATACCATGTTAAGGATCGAACATATTGAAACAGGTCTGATTATTTTTGTCAAAGATATTTTCCAGATTTCTTCTCTTGATGTCGAATGTGCTGATTGCAGAACATTAATAGATTTCGATGTTTGCATATCAATGGGAAGCCACCATAAGTATGATGGAGACCCGCCTCTAAGAGGCACGTCTCAAGAGAGGACGTGTCTCCACAAGTGGAGACCCGTCTGCTCAAGAGACGTGTCTCTTTGAGCATGCAGGTCCTGTTGACGTGCTTTTTATGACAACGCCAGCACAAAATAAAGTTGTCCAACGGTCACTCTATTCTCTCTTGATCAAAGTGTCCCACATGCTAAGATTGCTTGAAAGTTCATGTGTTCGACTCCAAGGTTCCTTTTATCGCGAATAGACTCAGTTGGTTGATGTGTTTTGCTGGTTATTTCAAGGGGACTTACGTAGTTGTTCGACTCTGTGAAGCAATTAGGACATGAATGATTTGGCAATATTGTTCTGGTATCTAGACTGACTCGGAAAATGCAGAATTTAAAGGGGATAGGGATAGGGATTCTACAAATCTACTTCTAAAGGGTGGAGGACGAGGATCGACTTAAACAATCTTCAAACCAAACTTTGCTTTGTCTCCTTTCGAACAACTCCGACAAAGTTGGTGCAATCTTCAAAGGATGAGAAAAGTGTTCAAACTATGACGCAACATGTTCATACCGTCAATACGACGCATACAAACATATGAACCACAATCGAAGTTAAGTGCTGATACTCCAGTTGACCACGCAAGGCGAACTTACCATCAGTAAGCCCGCTAGTGGTATGGATGAAAGAAGATATGCTCAAATCACAACGCCACACTCCACAATTAACAACTACTTGCATGAAATAAAAATCTATTTTACTCTATCTACCTTGAATTGGAAAGACGAAATGGCCTTGCTAGCTACTCATAACAAAGAAGAAATCACCAAGCAATGAAACTCTTTGTATTATGAAAAGTGTTCACAACAACCTTTTACAAAACTTTCAAAGGAAAGTTTTCTTCCCTCCTCAATCTAAAGCTAACTTCTAAGCTAAATGCTATATGCCTTCTACTCTCTAGCTCTGATCCAATTCCAATTCTAATCTCTATCTAATATGTTACAAATGAGGGGGGATGCCCCTTTTATAATAAGTCCAATTCAGTGGACGGTTTAGATCGAATTACAATGAAGGGCTCAGATCGAGCCACCTATGCCCTGATTAGGGTTTCTGCCCTAAAAACCGCCACAGAGAGGAGTGGGCAATGAATGCACAGAATATTCTCCACTCCCCTGCAGGAATCATAATGAGCAATTAATGCCCACTATCACCATCAAGAAGATCCTCATCCATGAGAGCGTTCCCACTGGCCTTCTCCCGGATAGCAAACTCGATCAACCGGGCCAATACTGCTTCAACCTCCTGTGCAGAGATCGGTGGAATATGGTTGAGCTGGAACTCCAAGACTGCTACCGTCTGTCCGTATCTGGTGTAAGATTTCCTCCATGTCACTAAGGCGTCCTGGGTATGCTGAATTATACTAGAGAACGTGGAGACATTCTCAAAGTCATCCAGGACAAGTGACCTCGCAGCTGAGAAGAATGGAGGCAGTCTACTTTTCAAGCCATCAGCAGTTATCTCCTCTGGGACCAACTTTCTAGCAAATATGGCTTCTAATGTATTGAGGACTCCCCCCAAGATGTTGCCCATTGCTTTCCTCACTTTAGCTGAATCTGCCCTTGCTGCGTCGTGAAATCCACGGCCTGTGACCACCGAGGAGTACCAATTGGTGAAATCATACCTATCACCTCTCTGAATTACACCTCCATCCACCAAGGTTTCTAGAGGTATATGCATCAAAGCCCCCAAACGAAGTACAGTCTTCGTTTGATAGATGCGAGTATCACCCCAGGCCTGATCTACTATATCCATCCGTGCCAAAATACTTGAGGCCTGTCGATAAGCATCGGCGAGGTCCTCCATGAATTTCCCTGTCTCAGTATGAACACGGCTAACCCACTTGTCTGCCTCCGCTTCCATTTTCTTCAAATCCTCTAAGGCAACAACTGACTCCTTCGGAAGCTCGATGGACGTTCTCTGTTGGGTTTGCTGGTTCACCTGGACGTGCTAGATTTTGCACGTATCCTATCAAGGTTTTGTGCTCCTTCTTCAATTTCTTATACTTCCCCTCCGTGCGGAGCAACTGATCCTTCAATGCCTGATAGGAGTTATCGAATTCCTCGATAACTTGGGCTCCCGTAGGACGACCCAACTCTACTGTGGTGATCACGTAATTTTCAGGCCTCTCCTCGGTTCGATCACAATCTTCCCTCGGAATAGCCACCTGAAGCGTGCGAGAGCCTGACTCGTCAGTCGAGATCTTTGAAAACTTTCGGGCCCTTTTCTTCTCTGGTGGCGCACTGATCCTCCTGAGGAACTCCTCCATCTCAATGGCCGGATCCGTATCATCCTCGGGTTCTCTCCTCATTCTGTCGGAAAGCCAATCAGGCACTGTCTGCTGTGGATTACAAATGACAAGGGGTTGTTCTTCTGTTGCCTCCATCTCGTGCACTTCCTCCCTTCTTGCACTGGTTTGCTCGGGCTCATCCTCCTCTATAAGCTGAGTATCTCCCGACCCTTGGGTCCCCTGTTCTGTGTTTTCTTCTTCTTCCAAAGCCGTGTCCAACATCCGCTGAAAATGGGTGTCGGCCATTGTTTCCTCTTCCTCCTCCTGTTGGCCGCCCCTGGATAGACTGACACTAGCTGATTCCCGGGCGTTGAGCTGATCTACCTCCTCAAGTCCCCGCTCTTCCTCCAATCCTGCCCTCTGATCGGCAAATAATGAAACCACTCTCAAACTCGAAGACTGAGTTTGTGAGTGCACGGGTGATGCTTGTTCTATCCTCAATCTGCATCGGGTTATTGGTACTTTACTTGTGCCCCTCGATAGTCCGAAAGCACGAGCCTCTTCTACCGATAACTTGGGTCACCCATCAAGCTATAAGTATGGCTATTTGACGGTTCTTTTTGAGTCTGCATACATGTCTGTCGACCCAAGTCCTGGTAAAAGTCATCACCGGGATAGAAAGCGTGGCCAAGTCCATGATCTCTGGCTCGGACCAATCAGGTGGTGGGACAGGAGTATCCCTAACTGAACCATAGTCGGGTTGCATGACGTTGACATCCTCCTCCACCTGGTCGGGAACCGGAATAATCTCACATT
Source organism: Sequoiadendron giganteum (assembly GCA_007115665.2). NCBI lineage: Eukaryota > Viridiplantae > Streptophyta > Pinopsida > Cupressales > Cupressaceae > Sequoiadendron > Sequoiadendron giganteum. The sequence continues at coordinate 24,107,173 of CM021102.1, forward strand.
CTCTAATCAACTTGAGAGGAAGTCTGGAAAACATCCTTCTTCTTATCTCAGCCTCATCCACTGCATTTGCCCAAAAGTCCTCCAGATGAGCTCTGTGCCGGTATTCAACGTTCTGTACCATCCGGATGTTCCCGTAAGGATCGAAATCCTGCCTACCTATGTGATATGACAAATGATAAGATTGCAGCTCGTCCTCTGCCTCTCGGGCTGCCTGCAAAGAGGGACACACCTCAATAGAATTTCCCATGGTGATAGGGAAATCAAGTCCACCCTTCTTTTTCCTTTTCTGAATCTTATCGTAGGCAATCAATTGCCTAGATATCTCAAGCATTACTATGTGATCAGTGGGGTATCGTGGTAACCGATACGGATACGAAGTGAACCCTTGCAGCCTAATATACGTGAATTTCGGGAATTGGATGAGCCAATACCCATATTCCTCAATCAGTGTCTGTGCTTCTTTAGATATTCTCTGCTGCGTCCTCTGCTGAAGTGTCCTCGCAATGTGCATTGTGAATGCATCATTTGCCCGCTTATAGTTGGCAATGTTAGCTAAATGTAGCTGTGTGCAGGCTTCATGGATTTTGAATTGACCAGGGGCACAGCCGATTGGCTCCTTGTATGAAATCCCTCTGTACTTAGTCATTCTGGCCAACATGTAAATTACATATGAGCTCATGTAGAAAGTCTTCGTCACCTTCAAGCTCCTGAATTGCTCATCAATGTGGTTGCTAATCATCCTAGCCCAATCGACACACTCTTTTCCTTCCAAGATGATCTCGATGAAGTAGAACATCCAAGGCTCGAAATGTAAGCCTGTGCACTCCCATTCACCCGGCTTAGCATCATTATCAAATCACAGTATTCTTGTTTCACGTCCTCAGCAATTATCTGCTTTGGGAGCTTAGTGCGGGGTGGCCTCGGCTTCTGCATCCAAACTCTG
>CM021102.1:24108215-24154109 GCA_007115665.2 Sequoiadendron giganteum
AGCATCGGCTAGGTCCTCCATGAATTTCCCTGTCTCAGTATGAACACGGCTAACCCACTTGTCTGCCTCCGTTTCCATTTTCTTCAAATCCTCTAAGGCAACAACTGACTCCTTCGGAAGCTCTGATGGACGTTCTACTGCTGGGTTTGCTGGTTCACCCGGACGTGCTAGATTTTGCACGTATCCTATCAAGGTTTTGTGCTCCTTCTTCAATTTCTTATACTTCCCCTCCGTGCGGAGCAACTGATCCTTCAATGCCTGATAGGAGTTATCGAACTCCTCGATAACTTGGGCTCCCGTAGGACGACCCAACTCTACTGTGGTGATCACGTAATTTTCAGGCCTCTCCTCGGCTCGATCACAATCTTCCCTCGGAATAGCCACCTGAAGCGTGCGAGAGCCTGACTCGTCAGTCGAGATCTTTGAAAACTTTCAGCCCCTTTTCTTCTCTGGTGGCGCACTGATCCTCCTGAGGAACTCCTCCATCTCAATGGCCGGATCCGTATCATCCTCGGGTTCTCTCCTCATTCTGTCGGAAAGCCAATAAGGCACTGTCTGCTGTGGATTACAAATGACAAGGGGCTGTTCTTCTGTTGCCTCCATCTCGTGCACTTCCTCCCTTCTTGCACTGGTTTGCTCGGGCTCATCCTCCTCTATAAGCTGGGTATCTCCCGACCCTTGGTTCCCCTGTTCTGTGTTTTCTTCTTCTTCCAAAGCCGTGTCCAACATCTGCTGAAAATGGGTGTCGGCTATTGTTTCCTCTTCCTCCTCCTGTTGGCCGCCCCTGGATAGACTGACACTAGCTGATTCCCGGGCGTTGGGCTGATCTACCTCCTCAAGTCCCCGCTCTTCCTCCAATCCTGCCCTCTGATCGGCAAATAATGAAACCACTCTCAAACTCGAAGACTGAGTTTGTGAGTGCACGGGTGATGCTTGTTCTATCCTCAACGGTATCGGTTGGGTTGGCACTTCTATTTGTGCCCTCGATGTCTAAGCAATTTGTTTCCCCTTTTTTACCGATAACGGCCTTGGGTCACCCATCAAGCTATAAGTAAGGGCGATCGACTTGCTCTTGAGTCTGCATACATGTCTGTCGACCCAAGTCCTGGTAAAAGTCATCACCGGGATAGAAAGCGTGTCCAAGTCCATGATCTCTAGCTCGGACCAATCAGGTGGTGGGATAGGAGTATCCCTAACTGAACCATAGTCGGGTTGCATAACGTTGACATCCTCCTCCACCTGGTCGGGAACTGGAATAATCTCACATTCTCTAATCAACTTGAGAGGAAGTCTGGAAAACATCCTTCTTATCTCAGCCTCATCCACTGCATTTGCCCAAAAGTCCTCCAGATGAGCTCTGTGCCGGTATTCAACGTTCTGTATCATCCGGATGTTCCCGTAAGGATCGAAATCCTGCCTGCCTGTGTGATATGACAAATGATAAGATTGCATCTCGTCCTCTGCCTCTCGGGCTACCTGCAAAGAGGGACACACCTCAATAGAATTTCCCATGGCGATAGGGAAATCAAGTCCACCCTTCTTTTTCCTTTTCTGAATCTTATCGTAGGCAATCAATTGCCTAGATACTTCAAGCATTACTATGTGATCAGTGGGGTATCGTGGTAACCGATACGGATACGAAGTGAACCCCTGCAACCTAATATATGTGAATTTCGGGAATTGGATGAGCCAATACCCATATTCCTCAATCAATGTCTGTGCTTCTTTAGATATTCTTTGCTGCGTCCTCTGCTGAAGTGTCCTCGCAATGTGCATTGTGAATGCATCATTTGCCCGTTTATAGTTGGCAGTGTTAGCTAAATGTAGCTGTGTGCAGGCTTCATGGATTTTGAATTGACCAGGGGCACAGCCGATTGGCTCCTTGTACGAAATCCCTCTGTACTTAGTCATTCTGGCCAACATGTAAATTACATATGAGCTCATGTAGAAAGTCTTCGTCACCCTCAGGCTCCTGAATTGCTCATCGATGTGGTTGCTAATCATCCTAGCCCAATCGACACACTCCTTTCCCTCCAAGATAATCTCGATGAAGTAGAACATCCAAGGCTCGAAAATGTAAGCCTGTGCACTCCCATTTACCCGGCTCAGCATCATTATCAAATCACAGTATTCTTGTTTCACGTCCTCGGCAATTATCTGCTTTGGGAGCTTAGTGCGGGGTGGCCTCGGCTTCTGCATCCAAACTCTGTTGATGACTGCAGTGACTCTTTCGAAAGAGGAAGAGTACATCTTATCTGCCCTCTTATTTGTCCTGTATAACATCTCCTCAGCAGTCGGAATCCCAAATGCCTCTCTGATTGCACTCCCATTTACCTGGCTCAGCATCATTATCAAATCACAGTATTCTTGTTTCACGTCCTCGGCAATTATCTGCTTTGGGAGCTTAGTGCGGGGTGGCCTCGGCTTCTGCATCCAAACTCTGTTGATGACTGCAGTGACTCTTTCGAAAGAGGAAGAGTACATCTTATCTGCCCTCTTATTTGTCCTGTATAACATCTCCTCAGCAGTCGGAATCCCAAATGCCTCTCCGATGGCATCCGGTGTGAAGTTGGCGAGCAGTTTACCATCCGGAGAGACAATCGTCCTACGTTCTGGCTTGTAGTGATTGGCGCACTCCATAATCAGCTCCGGACACTGAATTGCTGGCGGAAAACTAGCAGCTGCGTAGATTCCACTCTTCATTATATTATGTGCCGTGACTGATGGTTGATGGCCCCCTAGCCCGAACATCCTCGATTTGAGTGCATTTAGATTAAATGAACCAAGGTTGGTGTCATTTAATCCCGCCAACTTTGAAACTATTGCTGACTTTGGGAGAAATGGCTTAGCGAGCCTTTTAATCATTGCCTGCCGGGATGAGCTAGCCTTGCCTGCTTCAGTGTTTGCAGCTCTGCCTGCGGCTCTGCTTGTTCCTGCAACATCCTTTGCTCCGGCCATCTGCAAAATAAAATAGAATAGCAATAAGCTAGGCTGCAGATTTTTAAATAAAATGAAGTAACCTCCGAGACGGCTGCGAACGTGGAGTTAGCTTTTTGAAAATAAAAACTCTCAGCATAAATTACTAACTCCAAACCTCGTACTGTATAAAAAAACTTCAAGCTTATAAAGAAGCTTTCAACGACTGCACTTCCGACTGGTGAAGAAAATTGCAGCCAACTACCAACTTTCAGCAATGTGGATACTTTCTCAGCACAAAATGAATTAAATCCTTTGTCTTGACTTTGTCAACCTCAGCAACTTTCAACTTCTAGCAGCTCGAATAAGTAAAATCTGCAGCAAGCTTCAACTTTCGTGCAACTTCAATACTCAGCAATTTCGAAATAAATCCCCAGCACAATATAAATTTCTGCAACTCAACACTTTGCAGCAATTCAACACTCCGAAACTCTCAAAGAAATTCTCTCCTCAACAACTTCGAAAATATTTCAAGAACTTCTTCAGCAACTTCAACCTCAAAAAAAAAGTGAGGAGAAATGAGAGAAGAGATTGTTTAAATAATTCTTCTCGGAGAATCCTGCTAAGTAGTGCTGGGGCTATTTTTAGCACCTTCATCAATTTTCCACTCTCTTCGTTCGGAATCTTCTAATTCAAGCGCAGTAGTGGGCTAGTCGTCAGCCGGTCATTATGGCAGTTGCCATTAATAATGATTCCTTCCTTGTAAAAATTCGAATTCTTCCTCTTAGTCTGCCAGTTAACTCTTGGCGATTTAAACAACTCGCGAGAAAAAAAATCACTTGACTTGATTTAAAATTCCATTTTAAAATCTCGCAGTGTTTAAATAAATTCAACTCGAAAAATTTCGTGGGAGTTGTAAATTTATTTCCAACTTTTAAAATGTCTGTCATTTAAATCCTCGATTTCATAAAATTTGCCTTAGACATTTTAAATTCTCTCTTTAAAATGTTCAACTCCGGGTGATTAAAAATTATTTGCCTGCTCGAAATAATTCATCCTCTGAGATTTAATTTCCGTTAGGAAAATAATCTAGGCAAAATGAAATTCCTCTGAAAATATTAAAATTTCCCTTAGGAAATTAATTTTAAAATTCTGTCAATTCACGGGTGCCGTTTAAAGAGGTTCATTTAATTTTCCATTTGACCCATGGAAAATATTCATCAATATTAAATCTTCCCCTTGAAAAATATTCGTCAACCTTCAACTGCCTTTGGAAAATTTTAAAATTCATCAAATCATCCTTCCATGCCAAGGGCGTATTTTCTCTGGTGAAATATTTATTCCACTTAGAAAAAAAATGAAATTAATTCTTGACATTTTCTAACTCTAGCGTACTTGACCTCTTGGTATTATTTTTCTCTGATTAAAAAAAATCTCCATGCCTTAGGAATTAAAATTTAAATCCCTCTCATTTCTTGGGCGTATTTCTTCTTGGTACCTTTTAATTTCCATGTCTTAGAGGATTTTTTAAATCACCCACAAGCTGGGCGCACTTGATATGCTAAGCCTTCACTTTGCCTTAGACGTTTTTCACTTAGAAAATTTTCATGCTTCACCTTTACTTGAGGGCGCAAATAGACATGTCTACTCTCATCTTGCCACTTAGAAAAATTAAAAAAAAACTCCACTTCAACTTCTTCAAGGGCGCATTTTGAGTGGCAAGCTTTCAATCTATGCCTTGAAAAAAGAATCACCTTCCTCTACCACAAGCTGGGCGCATTTCAAGGGGGTAGCTTTCATTTTCATGCCTTTCAAGGCTCTTCCTCAAGGTGGGCGCAAATGGGCATGTCAATTTCCAATTTTGCCTTAGGCGTTTTTTTACTTCCAATATCCTTGGGCGCATATGAGGTAGGCCACTTTTATTTTGTGCCTTAGCCACTTTTTCTACTAGGTGGGCACATTTTAACTCTTCCCACTTACCTTGAGGGCGCATTTTGCCATGGCTACTCCCGTTTTTGCCTTAGAACATTTTCCAACACTTTCAATATTCTTCCAAGGTGAGGGCGCATTTTGACCTTGAAGCTTTTGTTTTTTGCCTTAGGCGTTTTTTTACTTCCACATCCTCCTTGGGCGCAAATACATAGGCAAGCTTTCATTTCCATGCCTTAGCCGCTTTCTCACACACTTGAGGGCGCATTTTCATAGGCAAGCTTCCATTTCCTCACACTTAGGCGTTTTTTAGGCTCCAAGAACCTTGGGCGCAAATGAGGGGGGGTGCATTTAACCTTGTCAACTTGGGCGCATTTCCTTGTCAACTTGGGCGCATTTCCTTAGTTGAACTTTCAATTTTGCCTTAGTAGAATTTTCACCCTCTTGACCCCTTGGGCGCATTTTGACCCATGAGCTTTTGTTTTAACACTTAGAAACTTTTGAACTCTCTCAACATGACTTGGGGGTGAGGGCGCATTTAGAATGCCATGCTTTTATTTCATGCCTTAGGCGTTTTTCAAAGCTTCCACTATCCTTCTCAAGGTGAGGGCGCATTTGAGGTAGGCCACTTTTATTTTCAATGCCTTAGAACATTTTAAAGCTATCAACCTTGAAGGTGGGCGCATTTTCTTTGCTCAACTTTGAATTTTGTACTTAGAAAATTTCCAGATTTCATTCTTGAGGTGGGCGCCTTTTAGAGCTCTTGCTGTTATTTTCCCATACTTAGAAAATTTTCATGTCTCTGCTTGCTATTGCTTTTGCATTCTATTTTTAGCAAGTTGTGCTATTTTTAGCAAGTCCCTTGATTTTCAACCTCTAAGGCTCCGTTTTGCCTGAAAATTTCATCATATGATCTTCTTCACCTTGTGAACCTGTTTTGCCAGTCCTCTGCCCTGACCTGCTATTTATAGCCACCTGCTATTTATAGTAAGTTTTGACTTTCTGACTTCAGTAGCTCCGTTTTGCCTGAAAGTTGCAACGCTTGATCTTGATAGCTTGAGTGTCACTCTGATGCCAACCTCGGGTGCAGACCTGCTATTTATAGCCGTGCCCTGACTTACTAAAAATAGTAAGTTCTCCGATTTCGCTCAAATTTTGCCAGCAGGTACCTTGAAGTGTGCTGACATTGGTGGGGTGTTTCGTTTCGGCTATTTTTGGATTTTACCCCCTATAAAAGTGGAAACCCTAATTTGACTTGTATGGATCCCGAACGGTCTCCGTTTGACTTCGTTCCTTCTGCATGTCGTTCTGTTTGCTGAACTGGAGTGTTGGGGGCGGCTGCCAGAGTGTACCTGCTAAAAATAGAAACTGCCTGAAAAGTGACTCATCCACTGCCGGATGGTTTTGCATGTCATATTGCCCGTGGGATCTCAAGAAACCCAGAAAAACCCAGAAAACTGGTCTGCATGCATGCACTGGCTAAAAATAGTAAGTCCTCAAAACTCGATCTTCTCCGCTTGCATGTCACACCGTTGCGAAGCTCTTGAAAAACCCAGAAGGAAAAACCCGACATGCGTTGAAAAACATTGCATGCGAACCCTAAAAATAGCCTCCGAAGGCTGAACTCTGAAAGTGATCGTCTCGGTTTGCATATTACATCACTGCGAAGGTTTTGGAAAACCCAGAAGGATTCTCCAGACATGCATCTGAAAAGCTCATGTGGAAACCCTGAAAATGGCTCTTGAAGCTTGAACTGCCAAAAATAGCAAGTCGTCTGATTTGGCTCAAAATTTACGTGTAGGCAGCTTGATGTTACCCGGATGCAGTGGAACTGACAGAATTCCAAAATCTCAATAAAATAGTCCCAAATTGAATACTTACTAAAAATAGTAAGTTGCCGGAATACAGTGAAAATTTAGGGGGACTCTGCTGGAAGTCTTCTGACTGCTGTATTGAGCTTGGATTTCAATTTCGTGACTTGGTTTGACCCTTAAAAGCCTGGATGGTGGGAAACCCTAATTTCACAGATTTGAACAATACTTTAACCTGGGTCAAACGACAGGACATCCCCGAAAGGACCAGAGACCAGAGAGAGAGCGAACCAAAGCCAAAAGACCAGAATGGAGCAAAATTTAGGGGGTCCCCATCTTGATGGGGTGATGTGTGAAAAAGGTCACAACAGGTCCCTTCACTCTCAATGACAATTAGTTAGTGTCTAAACACAGACAAACCAAGGTGGCAGATATGTGTAGAATTCCGAATTTATTCAAATACAGAATTTTAACATCATTTAATATATATATCAAATTTTATCAATGCTTATAAATTCGATTTCACTTATTTTCCTAATTTGATTATTCTGAAGAATAGTCGAGATCTTAACTGACCGAAGCTATCATTCATCAACACATTTAAAGGTTTTACTATTTCAGCAAAACCGTTGATGAATTTTGTGACAAAATTGATCTTCCCAAAGAAAGATCTCAACTCCTTTTGGCTAGCAAGCAAATTGATTCTTGAGATTGCCTCTATGCGTTCAAGATCAATTAGTATTCCTTTCTTAGTGATTAGGTGTCCCAATAATTTACCTTCAGTGACCCCGAATATGCATTTCTTTGGATTTAAGGAAATCCCATACCTCTGACATCTTTGAAATACCTTCCTCAAGTCCTCTACATGGTCTTCTCTCCTTTTTGAAAAGACTGTCAGATCATCCATATAGATGATTATGCATTTTCCAATTAACTCTCTGAAGGCGATGTCCATGGCCCTCTGAAATGTGGCTCCTACATTAATTAACCCGAAGGGCATTCTTTTGTAGGCAAAGGTTCCCCATTTTGTTGTGAATGTCGTTTTCAGTCTATCTTCATATTTCACAAGTACTTGGTTGTACCCCGAATATTTGTCCAAAAAGGACATCATTTGTGACCCATTGACAATTTGTAAAACCTCATCGAGTGATGGGAAAGGATAATTGTCCTTTTCAGAGGCTCTGTTTAAGTTTCATAAATCAACACATAGCCTAATTTATCCGTTTTTCTTTCAGACTTGGACCAAGTTGGCAACCCATGTTGAGTGGCGTACTGGGAATATGATTCCTGCCGAAAACAATTTCTTGACTTCTTGATAGATGAGAGGTTCCAACAATGGGTTAACCGGTCTTTGGTGCTGTCTGAATGACATACTTCTTGGCTTGAGAAGAATTGTATGGTGATGATAGAAGTGTCATACCAGTGTTCCATGGGGTTTTGGGGACGGGGACGGGGGGACGGCAGGGGACACGTTTCCGAGACATGGGGACGGGGGGCCTATGTTTGGGGATGGCAGGGGGACAGCTAGGGGACGGCGGCGAGGGGGCGGTAGGGTGCTGAAATACATATAGTACTTGAAAAAAAAGTTATAAAAAGATGTATAAGTATAAGAATTATACATCTTGGAGACAACTAGGAGTCCCCTAGACGTCTTGAGGACACCCCAACGTCCTCAAAGTCCTAGCAGCATCTTGGAGACAGCGACACCGGTGGTGGGATGGTGGCGCTGGTGGTGGCCTTGTGGGGGGATGTCTCCCCCAAGTCCCCAAGTCTCCGAGATGTCCCCTTCTAGGAAACGCGTGGTTTTTTGGGGGGGACGCGTCCCCGTGGAACACTGTGTCATACGTTCTTAAATCTTCATAGCTCCAAGCTATGACATCAGCAAAATCCCTCATGTTTTGAATTATTCCAACCTTTTCTTCGGGTGTGCAGGCTTTACCTATGTATACGTTTCTAACTTCATCTTCAACTCCCAGATTCACCTTTTCGTATTGGTCACTTTCAATCTTTTGGTTCTTTATTTCATTGATTTGATCTTGATCAAATATCCTTTCCAATTGTATCATCCCTCTTCGAATGATATTTGTCTTTAAATTCATGATGCCATCGGTATCAAATTCAGCTTCTTTTGTTATCGCATCTTCATCAATAATTTGTGTTGCAAAAATATCCGAACTTGTCAAGAACTCAAGAATGTGATCATCATCATCAAAAACTTGGAAGTTTGTGATATTATCAGGGATTGACGGTATTGATGACAGCTCCACTGTGAACTGACTTATGCCATCCATTGCTAGTGGCTCTAATGAACTGGCTGCTTGTGCCAAGGAGTTTGTGACTTGATTATTTGATCGGTTCATAGATTGAATATTGAAAGCATTAAAGCTCTCAATAAGTTCCCACACTCTATTGCGGTAACTAGCTAATCTGTTATCGTGGCAAATGTACTATTTCCTCACCTGTCTCACAACTACCTCTGAATCTCCAAAAGCATGTGATACTTTTGCTCCTTTCCTTAGTGCTAGCAATAATCCCTGAAACAATGATTCATATTCTGCAACATTATTTGTGTAGGGGAATTGTAGATTGTGAGCTGCAAGATATGCTTCTCTATTAGGACTGATTAACTCGAAACCAACTCCGACTTCTTTCTTTGACCGGGATCCATCAAACCTTAGGGTCCAAACTTGTTCCTGTTGTGGGAAAGGCGGAGTCTGTGGATCCATGTTTCCTTCTTGGGGATCTTGCTCATATTCTATCTCTTGTATCATTATCGAGGTAGAGTCGTCAATATGATTGACCTCTTCGTTGTTTGAAAGGCTCAATGCCTGTGGAATTCTTTTATGTACTTCTTCTATGGCTTTATGACACATCTTACATGTAAATTCGGGATGAGCAGCATTGTGAATTCGACACTAGTTTGGCAGCAATAGATCTTGAATGTGGATATGTTTGCGCAATTATGCCTTCAGTTGAACACTTTTCAAGACAAAGTTTCTGAAATTTTCAAACATCCCTTCATTATCATCCTGAGAGCCTTGGTATTCTTCGATTAGTGCCTTGGTAGAATCAACCATCCCATTGATTTCTTGAGTTGATCCATGCAACATTAGGACTTCATTCACCTTAGGCCTGTAAGAGCCTAAGTCTGTCTCGAGAAACAATATTTCGTTATTTTCTCCATATTCAGTAATCATCAGCCTTAGCCTCGATGTGCTGTCAACTTTTATTTGGTTTGGGACCCCTTTCCACGGCAACCACATGTGAGAAAAGTCTGTAGAAATATATCCATTTAGCTTCCTTGACCAATGTCTACTCAAAAGCATGTCGTATCCATTAGGGATATCGGCGACTGAAATGTCGATACAACTTTGTATTCTAGGGTCTGCTGCTAGTTGCATGTGAATATTGTTCAATTCTCCCATAATAGGGACTTCTGTTTTATCTAACTGAGTGACTTTCTTATTAGTTCTCGTAGGCACATGTCCTAACTACTGGCAGACAGCTAGTGGCATCACGTTGCTTGAAGCACCATAATCTACTAGGCAATTGTGCAACATTTTGCCAAATATTCTGATTGACAACAAAAATGGGGCGGGCTCATCTTTTCCTTGGTAAAAGACGACCGGGTGTTTTTCTTGATTGTTGATATCTCGATTCTTTTCTTTTTGTGCTCTTGGGACATGTTCTTTCTTTTGCGGAATCTGTAGTAACTCACTTGTCAAAATTTCTTCTTGGAATATGTCTGTGTCCATGAGAACTTCTTCTGGTGTCATGTCTCCTTGATTGGAACTTTTAGACGATGTTTGGATCATTCTACAAATTCTTGGATCTTTCTTTGTCCGTATTGTGACAACTCTACAAATTCTTTGAAAGAACCTGGAGTGGATCTAGTAATTCTTCGAAATTTGTCTGGCGAGAAAGAATTGATTTGATCCAGCATGTCTTCCTTCAAGCTTGTCGGGGATGTGCGGGAACTACTTCAGGAGCTGGTCAATTTGCTTGCTAAGGATTGTAGAAAGGCTTCTAACCTTTGGATACACAAATCTGTAATGTCCCCTTCCTAGGTAGTATAGTTGATTCAAGGGTTAGCCTATTATTCAGACCCTCGTAGGCTGACAGAGGTGTTTAGAGGGTCACTTGAGGTAGTATCCTGCGTTTGGGAACCTTACTCCCATCAGTTGATTCAGGTTTGGGCCTTGACAAACTCTTTCTTAGTGATTTTTAGATACTTACTATTTATAGTAAGTCAGGCAGACAGGGGTTACTATTTCTGGTAGGGCACTTGGTTCAGTTGGTCAGTTCAGTTTCGACCCAGTTTGATGATTTATTGAGCAAACAGTGATTATTGGAGCATTTGATAATTATTAAAAAGGATTATTAATTTGACTTTATAATATAAAGTCACTTTATTGAAATATGAAAGTATTTATTAAAGGGCAAATTATAAAGTAATTAATACTTTATAATAAAGGTGAAATGTTATAATTAAATGAGTATTCATTACTTATTTAATTTGGATGCCATTTATTAAATAAAATGCCTAAGTCTAAAAGAGGCGAATTTATATTATTAAATGGATTTTAAGTGATTTTTGAGAAGGGTCGAAATTCTGAGGAGTATATTTTTCACAAAGGCAAATTGAACTCATTCATTCATGATTATTCGAATTTGTCTATTTTTCTCTCTGAGAGCATTGGGGTTTGTGAAACAAGGGTTTCTGCAAATCATTGGATTTCGGAGAACGTTCCCTCTTTAGAATCAGACATACTGAGGCTGTGAAATACCAATTGAAGCTCGTCAGTTGAGTGGCTTCATTCAGAGGTCATTACAGAGCATATTGAGAAGATTTTCATCAAGTTATTGAGTCGATTCATCTCCAACAGAGGTTCTCTGTCATTGGCCGCAGTTACTCATCATATGGCACGAATCCCTAGGCTGTATGGATTTCTTTAATGCTGGTTCAAGGCATACTTTTGCAGCAGCAAGGGCCGTACTTTTCCAGCAAGCAAAAACGCCTTGCCTTTTTGTCTTTTGCTTTCACCATCTGGGACGCCTTGGTCTCTGGAGTATTTTGCATCAACTTCGAGGCTGGAGAAGTCATCTTTTCTACTAGGCCGTACCATTTCATGCTTCACCAGGCGGCTGCAAGTATAAATCAGGTTCTTGAAATAAATAATGTTGTCTTCTTATTTACATGATACCAGAATAGCATTGTTATCATTCAATAATGAGAATAAAACCATGCGCCATATCTTTGAGGGTTATTAGATGCATCATTTATCGTTATTGAATTTATTATTAATTTCTATAGCATTTTATTATCAAAATCACATTTTCCTTATTGCTGCAAAAAAAACCACAAAAAAATACAAAATCTACAAAACATAGAAAAACAGTTTACTTTATTCAGTATAGTTGGGTTGAGAGACACCAGGTTTCTTACAAATCTCTGTAGATGGCAAATTCAATACGTTGGGCTTTCTCTTCTTCTTCCTCCAACACGAACTGAGTTTGCATATACTCTGCGACACTTCTCTTGGTTTCCCAGGCGAGAGTGTTTAATTGAGAGATAATGTCTTCTTGCTCGTCTTGAAACCCAAGATTTGGTTGCAATACTGGATTAGGAGCACTGCTTGGAAGCACCATTTTTCATCATATTAATCAAGCCTGGACTTATTGGCAGGTTTAAGAAATTGTCATTGTATCTTTTCAAAAACTTGTCGTAAAAGAGCCAAGACTCTTTGTTTTGTCAAGTCCTTTTCAATTGCTTCTTCAATTCGTCGTCCCTTTTCTTCCTCTTTAGTAAGAACACGGCTCACTTGTCTGAATTCAGCGTTGTTTGTATTTCACTTCCAAGCAAGTGAATACAATTGATCGGTAATGCTTGTTTGTCCTGACTCTGGTTGTTCAAGAGGTATGTCAAAAGGAAACTCATGTGGTAGTACCATACTGCATCATGCTTACTATCTCAACTTGTAAGAAATCTGTTGTTTTTGGCCCTCCCTCTAGCGCCAATCTTATGTCGGTGTATGTTTTATCATCCACTGAACATTTTAGAATAAAAATTCCAAAGACAATTTATCCTCTCTTGAACAAAATCACCGCGTATGCTAAGATTGCTAGAAGATCATATGGCGATTCCAAGGTTTCTTTTCTCAGGTGACGTGTGGATAAGCTCAATGGGCATTGTGATATGCTGGTAATACACAAAGGGACTTATGCTTACAAATCATTCACAAGCTAAGACTTAGGCGATTTTGTTGATGTTATAGCAGCTATGGTTTGCACTTCATTGCACGAATCCCAAGAAGAAAGATCAAATTAAATGTATAGCCATTCGGCTATTTAATTCATGATCACAATATTATTAAATGCTAAGGGCCGACCCTTCATGGTTCGAATGTTTTAGTCTTGGCTTGAGCCGACTTTATTTATTATTTATTTTGTATGTGGGCCGACCTAAGTGAAGAGGCGCCTCACTTGTATAAAGGCAAGGTCATTTTTGTCATTACAACACATTTGATTCAAGCAAGTTCGTATCTATCTTCAAGAGCAGATTTTGCACTTTATAGCAGCAGGTCCGATTTCAAGGAAGAACTTATTCATTTGTATCTTGTGTATTTAGAAGAGGTGCGACCTCATTGCATTCATTATTGGCCATTGCTGGGCCTAAGTTGTAAGCAGATTTCTGCCATTGCTCTATATTATAGAAGAGATTCATTGCTGGGTTTTTCTCCCTCAAGAGGAGGGTTTTCCCAAGGTATCTTTGTGTGTTCATTGTCTTATGTGTTGCAATTCTTTTAAGTACTTTCATTATTCAATCTGATCTAAGAAACACTAACAGATTTTAACAGTGAATGTTCTTTTTTTGGATTTTTCGGTTTTTGAGATTTCAAAAAAAGTGCAAAAGGATAAGGGTTTAGAAGCTCTATGCTATTTCTAAGAATTCAAGAGATGATAGAGACTAGGTGAAACCAATAACCATGCTTTGCTTCGCTACGCTAGGACAACTACACAAAGTAGGTGCAATCTTCAAGGGGTGTGCTTATGATTTTCACGTCATGAATAACTACCATCAAATCGAACAATATTCATCCAGACAGAAGTTAAGCATCCACAATATAAGCTCAAGCTAACTTCGCGCATTGAACAAAAATCATTTATTCAAAGAAAGTATGAGCAAGAGTTTCACCAATCTCTACTATCAAATCTTTCATTCATCTAACAAACATGTAAATCAAATTCTATTCTAAATCTACTCTATGTTGAAGGAGATATGCAACCATGCAACCACTTGATAATAAGAAGGATTCAAAGCAATCTTGCAATATGAACTTTTATTATCCAAAGTAGCTCTACGCAACAATTTCATAAAACTCTCTTCACAAAATGAAAATGAGAGAATAAGAGTGTATATAGAGTTTTTGAAAACAAATGAGAGGCTGAGATCAACTCAAGATTAATGGTTGAGATCAAGACATAACAACCCTAATTAGGGTTTCCCAAAATAACAGCAACAATAAATGCATGGAGAACAAGTGGCACGAGGAGCTATCTTCAAGGGAGTGCATCCTTATCCTCTCGAGCGGCAGTATGTTCGATGAATCTAGACACAATTGGGATGACCTCCTCCATCGTGACATGTAGCAACATGTTCACCTTGAATTCCAATCCGTCCAAGTCCTCAGCACACCCAGCAAAAACACTTTCCCACTCCAAATCCTGTTTCAGGAAGGCATCTTAGACAGACAAGAAGTTTGCTACCTTGGTCAAATTCTGCCTTAGGACCAGTCCAGTGATGGTGAACAAAATCTCCTGAGTTTTGAGCTTTAGACTTTCCAGCTGCATATCATTTTCTCGGATGATCTCCTTCTCAAGTACATTCGCAACTATGAGGAAAATCTTATTCTGAATCTCTTTTATCTGCTCCTCAGCTTTGATTCGATTGGCCTTCACTTTTTCTAAGACCTCGCTCTGTGCAATCATTGCCTAGTACCAAGTGTGGAAATCATACGTAGCACCTATTGCAATTATTTTCCCATCAATCAATTCTTGCTTTGAGATTCCTTTCAGCACTCTAAGGCATGGAATGATTTTGTCCTGAATATCCTGAAGGTTGTCCCATGCTTCTGCCATGACAGCGATTTTGGAAAGCAAAGAAGAAGTCTGTCCATAGGCCAATCTCAATCATTACACAAATGTAGCCGCTTCTTCGTTTTTTCTCACCATCCACTCCTTAGTTTCTTTAGCTGTGACCATCTCTTTTTCAAAATCTTTGACCACTTCCTGCGAAGAGTTTAAAAGTGGAGGAGCTACTACATCGCCTTGATTGAGAGGTTTGGTCAAGTGCTGAATGTATTCCTTCAGGCGTTCAATCTCCTTTTTAAATCAACTTTTTGTGACTTGTCTCTTCCAAGATGTCTTCTTCGGATTCCCGATAGCTTCGCAATGAGCCAGCTAGCTAGTCCAACGGATTAGTATATCACCTGAAATTGGAGATTGAACGCAAAACGAGGGAAATTGAAAATTGGCTAACTTTGAGGTCAAAAAGCGCCCTTGGAGGCCAGGGGTGCCCATCTTTTTGAGGCTTCAGATGAAGTCTTCTGATCAAGTGATACCTAGGAGGTTTGTTTCCATTTTGGTCCAGGGGCGCCCAAGGTTTTGAAGCCTTAAATGAAGTTTGTTTGATGATTTCAGATACTCATCTTGTCCGTGTCAACTCCAGCTTTCCGTTGCCTGTCTCAGCCGGGTCAGAGGATGTGTCAGCAACCTGTAGCCGGAAGATTAGTAGTTTTTAGCCAGTTGTAAAAATGGCTAACACTGGTTGGGAAAAGCGCCCCTGGAGGCCAGGGGCGCCCATGTTTTAGGATGGTTAGAAGATGTTTTTATGCAAAGTGCTCTTCAGGAGTCCTTGCTCAGAATTCAGCCTACTCCGTAGTAAGTCAGTCAGCACGTTCTGAAGTTTTGCCGAGTACTGGGAAACGTCAAGTGAAATGAGGTCAAATTCTCAGTGAAAATAATGGAAAATGCCTGAAAATATTCGCTCTGAGGTCAAAAAGCACCCCCGGAGGCCAGGGGCGCCCATCTTTTTGAAGCCTCAGATTGATGAATTTTGGATTGTCGCCTCAAGGAGTCTTCTTGTCAGATTTGGTCCTGCTCTTCAATGAAGTTGTCAGCTAGTTGATCCGACGTGGCAGTCAATCAGAATCAGTGGTCGAACGTAAGCTCCGATTGAGGTTTTAGATTCAAATTTAAAAGAAAATGTCAAGGACTCCTAAAGTCAAAGGTTGACTTTTGGATTCAAAAATAGAAGTGCGCATGAGGAGAGTTTGCAATTAAGTAAATTTAGATCTTCAGTTAAGCTCTTTTCAGTTCAACTTCTACTAAACCTATTTTTAGTCATAACTGGCTAAAATTAGTTTGCATGCATCAATTAACTGAATTTTTCAAAGTGGCACCCTAATTAGGGTTTATTCTACATCCAGTTAACTGTGTTTGAAGCCAATTTTAGGCCATGCGTGAGTTTTCAAGGTCTAGTTGCACTTCAAGCGCCATTTCCAACACTTAGCATGCATTTCAGACGCGTTAGAAGATATTTTATTATATATTTTTCTTATGGCGTCCATTATTCTTCATTAGAGTTGACAAGAAACATCTTTTCTTGAGCATGAAAGTGATCTGAAGGTGCTACAGGTGTCAGATTTCAATGTTCTTCGTGGCTACAGATTCAGATCGTTCGGGAGAAGATTATTTCAGACTTCGTTTTCCATTTGCATGCAGGTTTTATCAATTCTACTTCAAGCATAGGCGAATTTCTACAGAAGAAGAGAGAAAACAAACAATTAAAACTTCTATTCTTCTGTCTTATTTTCCTCTATTCTCGTCTTAGATTTTCTTTGCATGTCAAAAAAAACGGCAAATTTTTCAGAAAAGCATCATATGGGTTCATATATTCCAGCATCAACGACAATACCCATGTCTTAGATTATTTTGTGAAAATTGCCCCATTGCCTTTTTTTTAGAGCACTGTGCTTTTTTCCAGAGTTTTCTTTGCATGTGGGCCTAAACCACGTTTTTTCACAAATCTATTGATCTGGGTTGTGTTAGGATTCATTTCTACGCAAAACCCATGTTCCAGATTTTTGCAGGAAAAATTGCCCCTAGTGCCCTTAATTGCTAGTTCAAATCTCAACCGAAAACCTTTTGCATGCAAGCCTAAATCACATTTTTTCGCATTTCTAACGATCTGGGTTGCATTAGAATTTGATTCTGCACAAAACCCATATCTCAGAATTTTCCCGAAAAACTTCACTTCCATTTGCTATTTTTAGCCTATCCCCGAGCTTTTTCAACCTTTTTCAAAGTTGTCCGAACATACCCGACTTTATAGTCAATAATCTAGTTTTTCAGAATGCAGTATAATCCCATTGATTATAAGGCCAAACAATTTCTTCATAACTTTCTAAAAACTACTGATACCGACTTAAGTCATGTTTTTCCCGTCATCAATCTAAACTCATTGGAGGGTATCAGCAGTACTACAATCAAGAATCTTGAGCGTTCAGGGATACTTGCGGCAGCATCCATTCCCATCTTAGTCTTTGACCTCGAGTTCGTACTTGCTTGTGTTAAGCATTATGACTCGTCTACCAGACAAATCAGGTCGACAGATGGAAGGGTCGTTTGTAGCCTTAAACTGAGGGATGTAGAAAAATTCTTTTCTATTCCTCCATGCTCATATCGTTTTGTTGTATCCATTCCAGATTGTGACAGAATATGGGAGGAGGACAAGGATAGATCGCAGAAGAAAGTAGCTTAGCGGTGGTTGAAAGTTCAGAAAACCGACATGCCAAGGAAAATTGGGCGTGGTGATTTCAAGGATGAGATCGCTATTTTGATAACTTCACTCAACCGGTTAGCAGGTTCAGAAGACGCAAGCGTTTTCCGACCATGGATGTTCTACCTCATCTCACGAGTTATTGATAAAAAAGAAACTTTTGACTGGGCCATGTTTATCAGCGAGTGTCTTCACCAGTAGATTACAGAGTTCCTAAACATACACAAATTCCATATGGTGACCTTTCTAGTTTACTTGGTTGCGTTTCAAGGCAGCTTTAAACTATTGAAGACCAATGGAGTTTTGGGCGTTCAGCGAGTGCACGAATACTACCCTCAGTTGGAGTTTTCGAAAGCTGAACAGGACTTTAGAGTGGTAAATGATCACTTCTTATGAGGACAGTCAGAGATTTGGATAACGAGATGCATGTTAGAATTTCCATAGAGGCGCAATCAGCAATGGAGAGTTGGGCAGATTGGTTCATCCAATTCCCTACTTTCACATATATCCAGGTATATGGATATACAGGAGAGCCTCTGATGCTACCAAGGTACCCGTCGGACAAGGTTCTTTTCATGGATTCATGAGACAAACTCACGAGGTTCACACTTTCCTTCGCAATCGACATAAGCCAGCTTTCACCTTTCTTTTTGAGTTAGGTATTTACAAGTGCAAACCAGCTGCCGATTGCAAGCTAATGGCGAACGAGTTAGAGAAACTTCGGCTCGAGTGTTTTCCTCAGAAGCGTACCTATGATCCATTGGGTCATTATTCAACAAGGTTGGAGCAAAATGTTTCACATTCGACAGCGCTTGAGGACTTCTGGGTCAACTATGAGGATGACTTTGAGGTGCGTCGGCGTCATTATTATAGGTTTACTCTCCCACAGATTGCTGATTTCTTGTCAGAGGATGTGGAGGGTTTGTCTGATGATGATGGCGAGATACTTCTTCATTCATTCATTAAGGACCAAGTCGCTCGCCAGCCACATCGCCAACCTGATTGGTATGTCCCAGTGAACAGTTCAATGAAGGACTTGTCTAGGTCAGTTATCAAAACGAGCATGTACTTCCTTGAGAGCAAGCGGAGGCGAAGGGTGATTCCAGTTGCAGAGCCACCAATAGTGGTGGTTTCTTCCTTGCCTTCTACTTCTAGGGCGAAGCCTCGAGTCAAGGTTATCTTGAAGCCGCCTGAAGGGGTTAAGATTGGGTTGAATTCAAAAGGGAAGAGCATCACCAAGAGGAAATAGGTTGAGAGAGAGCCAGTACTTCCAGTTGTAGAGCCAGTACTTCCAGTTCCAGTAGAGACAGTAGTTCCGTTAGAGCCACCAGTTCCAACAGAACCGGTAAATCAGGTTGAGGCTAGTTCATCATCTCCAGGTCCACCTTTCTCACCACAGTTGTCTCCTATAGACATTGATTTAGAGCCTGAATCTCTGGTACACGAGACCTTCATACCAATGGGTCCACCAGCAGCTGATACAGTAGAAGCAGCTCCACCTCGAGAGGATAGCATTACTTATTCATCTTGGCTCGAGAGGTCATTGGGAAGAGAGAGGCGAATTCCTTCATATGAGCTTGACTTCTCTGAGTTCGGTGAACCTTATCAAAACAAGTTGAATAAGAGAGCCAAAAAGCAAGTTAACATTGAGAAGAATCCTAAGGCTGAGATTATCATAGAGGTTGCTACACCTCTAGAAAGCAAGAACTTAGATGAAGTTGATGTTGGTGACTTTACCTTCGTCAAAACTAATCTAGGTAAGAGTACTCGACACACCGACGTGAGCCTATTCAAGGTCGTCACGAGTAATCTGGAGGAACACGTCATGAAGGACGGTGAGGATAAGGCAGCTCTCAAAGCTGAAATCAGGCAACTTTGCATGTACATCTCGAGTTTGCTTCATGGAAACGAGGGGTAGGCACCTTTACTCCCGCAGCTTCGAGAGACCACCACAGATCAGCAGAGGATTATCTACTTGATCAATCGAGGAAAGTTGTTGGATACCTGGTTTGAGGACTTCATCATTGCTGGTCGACACCTCCTTATAGAGCTGTATCAGTTGAGGGTTGACACACATAGTCTTCGCCAGAGGATTCATGAGCTCGAGATCTTCATAGAAGAGCATAAGCCGAAGGATCTGATTCTGATATCACAACTTGCAGGTGCCTATGACGCCAGTGAAGCAGCAGAGGATAAAAGGAAGATCTTCACTTGGAGAGAGTTGTATCTTTGCAAGGTGGAAACCTATGATAGAGTTTCTGCTAAGATGGGCGTGATTCAGGAGAAGGTTGTTACAATTCTTCGATTTATCAGCGAATACATCACCCAGATCCCATGTCATTATCGGCATGAGGATGGTACATACGCCGAGTTAGAGGTAGTTCAAGCTGAGTTCAAAGAGCTAGTTCGTGGTAACCTAGGTGGAGACCTAGAGGTGTCCAAATTGGAGGAGTTCTCAATGCTGACTATCAATTTCAAAAAGGTGACTTCAGAGGTTAGAGATAGTCAGAGGGAAATCCAAGATGGAGACACAAAGTTAGACAGATAGTTGATCATCGTGGACAGCGTCAGAGTGCCAGATGATGATACCATCGACAAATTACTAGAGGAGATGGTAAATGGAGAGGACTTAGAGTAGACGTCCAGTTAGATCCTGTAGCTGTTTACGAGGATGAGTCACGAGTAGCAGTTAACTCAGAGTCAGGTCTTGAGTTTTTCTTGTTGACATCAGGCACGCCTATCTCATTCTTGGAGATATCTTCGCAGGAGGATGGACTCTTAGTTAGTGTTAGTTAATTGATGGTAGTTATCAGTTAACTTTTCTTTCAATAAGGATGTGCATGTTGCATATGTCCAGTTAGCATTGTTTGTATCGGTTAACTGATGGTAGTTTTCCAGTTAACTGTATAGTTTCCTTTATTAGGGTTTAGCAATAAGATTTTGCATGTATTGCAAGATTGTAGTTGACTCAAGGTGATTTTAGGGTTTCCTACACCTTGATGTCTATAAATAAGAGCATTCAGCTCATTTGTAAATAACTTTTGCACAAGAGATTAATATATGTTGTGCCCACCTTGCCTGTAATATTGTCTTTTTGTATCTGTTCATGAGCATTTGTTCTGATAATGAATTGTTATGCCACTCGGGTTTCATGCAATTATTATGGTGAATGCTTGCCTTAGCTAGATATAGTGGCTAGTTCGATCATAGATTGTACGCGTGTCTCGCCTATGCAATTTACTGTCCTAGTTGGCTATATTTTGTGTTTTGTTATCAATAAGCCTATTCAAATTGAGCAAATAGTTGTGCCCACCTTGCCTTCATGTTGAGAGTTTGTACTTAAAGCTTATCATGTGATTTGCGTGATAATAAGCTTATTCAGCCAAGCAAATAGTTGTGCCCACCTTGCCTTCATGTTGTGAATCTGTACCCGGCTTATCGTGTAAAACCATTCCCGCTCCTTTTCCTCACGCTCTGTGTTCTTGAGGAAATTGGATAGATTAAAGTATTTAGTTTTAGTTGTAGTTAGGATCTGCAAAACTAGAGAAAACCCTTAGCTGCAACGTCCTTGGTTTCCTTAACCTTGTGCCTCTCACAGCTGAGACGAAAAAGATAGGCTTAGATTACTTTACTTTTCAAAACGTATACCAGCAAAAGAGGGAGCTTCCCCTCCTAATTTGAAGAGCACTCATCACGTAGTGTGCATAGCTGTCCGTACGAACTTACACTCCAGAGGTGTTAGTTCTTATGCCAACAAGGAGGGCTCCAAGCCTGTTATCACCACACCTTATCGCCACCTGAGGCATTTCAAAGAAGAGATTGAGAAGATGATTAAGGAGTTGTTAGATATGGGACACATTCGGTCTAGTTCTAGTCCCTTTGCCTCATCAGTGGTTTTGGTGAAGAAAAAGGATGGCACCATGAGAATGTGCATTGACTATAGAGTTTTGAACAAAAAGACAATCAAGAACAGGTATCCAATACCCAAGATTGATGAGTTACATGGAGCAGTTTACTTCTCCAAGATTGATCTTCGTTTAGTGTATCATCAGATTCGGGTCTGTGCAGAGGATGTCCACAAGACTGCATTCAGATGTCACTATGGAAACTATGAGTTCTCGGTCATGTCATTTGGTCTTACTAACACTCTTGCTACATTTCAGTCATGTATGAATCACATCTTCAATAAGCAGTTGCGTAAGTTTGCATTGGTATTCTTTGATGATATTTTGATATACAACAAAACATGGGAGGATCATCTTAGACATCTTGATGAGGTACTAGGCATCATGGAGGCATCATCCCTTTTTGCTAAGGCATCCAAATGCGAGTTTGGATTGTAGGATATTTTATGCTTGGGCCATGTGATTGGTGCAAATGGAGTGCAAGTACATTAGGAAAAGATTAGAGCCATCTTGGATTGGCCACCGCCAAGTAATGTTTCAGATTTGAGAGGTTTCTTGGGTTTATGCAGCTATTATAGGAGGTTTGTGAAGGGGTTTTCTCAGTTAGCAACTCCTCTTACAGATCTCACTAAGAAGGGGACAGTCCGATGGTCAGATGAGGCCCAAGTCATTTTTATCGGCTCAAGGATGTGATGAGTACTTGTCTTGTTTAAGCATTACCGGATTTCACGCAGCCATTTGTGTTAGAGTGTGATGCTTCAAGAGAAAGCATATGAGCTGCGTTGATGCAGAATCGACATCCCATAGCATATGAGAGCAGGAAATTGAGGGATGTAGAGAGACTCTATTCCACCTATGATAAGGAGATGCTTGGCATCATGCATGCGTTGGAAAAGTTTAGGCAGTATTTGGTAGGTGGTAAGTTTGTGGTTAGGACAGACCACAACAACTTGAAATATTTTCTAGAGCAAAAGGATCTTAATGAGAGATAGCAAAAGTGGGTCAGCAAGATTCAGGTTTATGATTTTGATATTGATTATGTGAAGGGTAAGAAGAATGTTGTTGTTGACGCTTTATGTAGGCGACCTACACTTTGTTCTATGTTAGAGATTTCAGTTGATTGGAAATCTCAACTTTTGGTTGAGTATTCCAAGAATACATTTGCATGCGAACTCATGGATGGTAAGATTCAAGATGATCGTTATAAGGTGATTGATGATGTGATCTACTACAAGGATAGGATATATTTGGTTCCCCGAATCTAAAATGAAGATATGAGAGCTATCCATGATACTCCTTTAGTAGGGCATCCGGGATTCTTCAAGACATACAGGCAGATTAGAGATTCTCATGGAAGGGTCTCAAGGATGATGTCCTACATCACATGCATGAGTGTTCGACTTGTGAGCAAAACAAGTCAGAGCATACTTTCCCAACAAGATTATTGCAGCCTTTATTGATTCCATATCAGAAGTGGGAGAGTATTTATATGGATTTCATTATAGGTCTTCTGATAGTCCAGGGGTAGGATTGCATATACGTGGTTGTTGATCAGTTGATAAAATTTGCACACTTCTTTTCCATTGCAACTGCGTACACATCTTAGGTAGCAGAGTTATTCTTTCATGAGGTGTTTCGATTGCATGGACTCTCTAAGGCCATTGCCAGCGATCGAGATAGCAGGTTTCTTAGTGTGTTTTGGCAGGATCTATTCGGATTAGCCGGTACCAAGTTGATCTCAAGCACTAGCTATCATCCACAGACAGATGGCCAAACAGAGATTGTGAATAAGTGGGTGGAAGGATATCTACACAATTATGTTGTAGGGTAGCAGAGAGCATGGATTAGGTGGTTGTATTTGGGTGAGCATTTCTATAATACCACGTATCACGTCCATTGGGATGACACCATTTAGGGCCTTTATGGTTATGATGCCTTATCTTTCATAGACTTGGCCTTTGATGACAACAAAGCTCCCAGAGCTAAGGATTTTATGCAGGATAGTTAGGATATCCTTAAGGCACTTAAAGATAATATTCAACAGGCTCATAATCAATAGAAGATGTATGCTGACAGATACAGGGTAGAGGGATCATTTGAGGTGGGTGACTTAGTGTTTTTGTGCCTTCAGCCATATAGACAGTCTACATTGAAGAAGAGTGGTGCAAAAAAACTTAACTTAGATTCTATGGCCCTTACAGGATTCTGAGGATTGGAGAAGTGGCATATGAGTTTGAGTTGCCAGTGGATTGTAAGATTCACAATGTTTTCCATGTATCGTGCCTCAAAAAGGCATTGGGATAGAATGTTGTTTCTTCTCAAGAGCTTCCTCCATCAGATGAGGAAGGTAGATTGGTTTTAGTTCCTAACACTATCTTGGATATGAGGGAGCGTCGTTTGAGGAATAGGGTAAGAGTATTTGGTTAAATGTGATATATCCCCCTTAGTTTTTTTTAAAAATTTTGTACTGACAATATTGCACCCGTTAAGGTTAGCTCAATAAACATAACCAGCAGTAAAGGAACCCTTCACTTTTTGATCACCAAGATCCCGATGTGGGCGAGGTGAGAGCATACAGTGTGAGGGGATCATTAGATGATAAACCGGAAATGAAAGTACAATACTACAGGCAACTAGCTGACCATTCTGAAAGTAAATGTTGGAAAGTAAATGTAGGTAGATAACCGACCATAAGAGCTCGACCACTTATTCAATGGGAGCAAAAATAACAAACTGAAATGTAAACAACTCAACCACTTATTCAACGGGAGTAAGATATACAAAATGTAAAGCGGTGAAAGTAAAAGGCTGATCAGTTACTACTAAAATCAGCGTTACAATATTTTCTCTCATACAAGATATTATAATGTTTTTTCCTCTATCATCAATCCAAATGATTTACAATATTCCTTATTACAATAAGAATGTGAACACCAAGGAGATATAGCAAAGGACTGAAATAAATAGGTTTGATATGCAAACACAAAAAACTGAAAATCAACCACCAAGTTAAAGGATCATCAAAATGCTCATATCTTCATCAAAACACCTCCGATCTTCACCAAACTAAAAGCAACCCAACCACAAGAGATAGGCAACCAAGAAACAATAGAAATAAAGGTACAAACAACTCCAAATGCCCAAGCACGAATTCCAATGCAAGCATAGACAAGGGGTGGCCTCTAGAGGAGGTTGACCTAGTCTAGATAATCAGCCTCTCGATAATAAAATCTGAAACCTTGTGATATGAGGCACCTAGGACATAGAAACACAATGAGCAAATACCCAGAACCAAATAAAAATCTCATCAAGAGCAATGAACAAAAACGTGCTTCAGCCAAGCACAACCAGCAACTCCAAAATCATAAATAACAATCAACAAATTCACTGTGAAACTCAATCTGCAACCTCTGGATGAAGAATCAATCTCAATCAGCTAGGTGTTATCTTTCAAACACGAAACCGATATTAGCTAGGAGGTATGCATTCCTCAAAGTAAAGGGTTTGAAATTATTTCAGTAGTACTTCGTTGTAATAAGCAATGGATGATCAAATGAGGGAGCAAAGCCTTGATTAAATAGAATTTTGTGATGACCTTTCACCTTCTCCTTTTCCCTCCAAAAGGGGACGCCCAACTCATAATTCAAATTAATATTCTTTAAAACATTCTTTTGCACATTCTCTTAGGCGTCCCAAATGCTTTGGCAAATATTTAACTTTTAAATTATTCAAATATCTCCAAATGAGGTGTCCACTTCAAGGCCCACTTTTTAAAACAACATTAAGTCATTCTCCTAGGCCAAGGGACCAAAATCAAATAAAAATTTTAAAATGACTTAAGTAATTCAATCTACCAAAACGAACCCAAAAGTGCCTAAGGCCAAATTACCAATTCTGCTCCACCCAAAATAGAAATTGCATCGAATTGTTGAGTTGTTGCCAAACATTGCACTGCCAAAAATAACACTTACTAAAAATAGCATACTGCTAAAAATAGTGACTCCAAACTCATTTTTAACCACAAATCGGGCAGCCGTCACAACTTACTAAAAATATTAAGTCCAAAAAAGACCTTTGATGCAAACGCATGTTATACCATCCTGAAGCTTTTTGAAAACCCAGAAAGACCCAAAAACCACTCTACAAAACAATTGCATGCAAACCCCTGAAAAAACAAAAGAACCTCCAAGTAGCTGGAAACCCTAATTTTCCCTTCCGACAAGTCTATGAGCATCCGAGATAGGCTGACGGGCATCAAAATTGACTATTGTTGAGAAGGGGACATTACAAAATGGTGGGATTTACCACTTGAGGATGCTATGTGGGAAGGAGAGCAGATTTTACAGCATCCAAAGTTGCGATTGCTTGAGGACAAGTAATCTCGAAAAGGGAGGACTACCATGTCCCCATTTCCGGTGTGATCACCATTCAGTAGGTTGATTAGCATATTAGCCATTCCCATAAGCTGATCCATTTGGGGAGGGAATGAGTTGTTGTACTTGTTAATATTTTGGCCATGGAAAAATAAAAGAAATAATAATAATATTGTTTGGCCAAGGAGAAATTTAAATATTACTTTATTGAGCCTTTTAAATAATATTACTTAAGTCACTTGAGAAAAGTAAATTAAAAATTATAAAGTGGCTTAAAGAGGGAAAAAGTTAAAAAAGGAAATTAAAATAAAATAATTGTTTCCCAAAAGTGGATGCCTAGGGTTGGAGGGGAAATAATTTATTAAAAATCATTTATGAAGTTTTGGGGTCCAAAAGTGGTTTGGAAATTTTTTATATAAGGCCCTCTTTCTCCTCCAAGACTCTCATTCTTGATTTGGCATATTTGAGATTTCTCCATTTTCAGCTGATCACTTCAAGTGCAAAGTCATTTGTGAGGACAAAAGCCTTCGGGAATCAGTAGGTTGGACAAAAACCCAACTCTACTTTGTGAGATGAATTCATCTAGGGTTCATCATTGAGCATATTTGCAGGTTATTCATCATTTTAGGGCTTCAAGCAGCTAAGGTTTGAAGTTTATGTGCAGATTGAAGACTTATATTTGTAGATTTGAGTTGTTAAAAGCCAAGAAAGGGTTTGTTCATTCTTCTTGGGCCACCAGGGTTTGTGACAACTTGGGAGAGTTTATTGCTAAATATTTCCAAATTATTGTTATCATTTTTCTATTGTTGGGCACTAGGGTTTTAACCCTTTTTTTGGAGTTATTGGCATTTTGGCAATCAAATCATTTTATATATATTTTTTGAAGTGGGATGATGGTTTGGCTATTTTTGGAGGCATTTGGAAGTGGTTTCAAATTATTATCAACTTCAGATTATTTTATATGATTTTTGGTGACATGGGTATTGCATATTTTGAAGGAGTTCATCAGTTTACACCTAGGGTTTGAAAGGGAGAGTGTAGATCCAAATTTCAGTGTACTATTGCAGCTCCTTTCAAGGTTTCATTGCATATTTTTCCTTCTTGGGAGTAGTCGTACCTTGCACCTTTGTAAATCACCTTCATCATTGCTCAAATGGTGCCATATTCCATATTTTGGTGTTGAGACTTCATCTTTGGATCCGAGTATGATTGTATTGCGCTTGAGGATAATATTTTATGTATTTCATTGTAATATTCAGTTCTGATTTTTATATCAGAATTATATCAGTTTTGAATCTTATTGTATGTTCTCATTTATTTGGAGAAATAAGAGTCCTATTTGATAATAGATTGCCTAGCTTTTATTGTACTATCATTATATGCAATTGCTTTACAAATATCAAATTGAAAACCATCAAACATCTCATCAAAACTTCAAGCAAACATTAACCCGCACGGGTAGAGGAGTTGGCTTGGGCTGTGGGTTTGCTCCCCATAGGTTTCGGGTTCGACTCTGAGGCCCGGGCTTACCCAATGCACGTGGTTTGTGGGTGATTGTGTGCATCCCTAGAGAATTAGTCTCGCCTCAACTCACCCCTACCGGACCTCAACTTGGCAAAAAGTAAGACCAAGGTAAGGCTGGTTGGGTCACAGATATACCTTTGGTGCTAAAAAAAAAAAAAAAAACTTCAAGCAAACACTCAAAATATCAGAAATCCTTAGTTGCATGCCAAGTGTTTGACGAAATGTCAAACCTCCAAAATTGAAAAATTCAGGGCAGAATAAGCAAGGGTTCTTACAGAGAATAAAAGTTTTGAAGGAGTCTTTTGCACGCATGCTGGTTTTGGTTTTGGATAATAGGTATTTGTCGGTTGAGCAAAGTTCACCACAACCTTTTGGAAGACGAACCCTTTGAAAGAAAATCAGCGCGGTGGTGAGATTATTCACCCTAGCTGGTTGTAGGAGAAATTGCTCAAGTTTCTCGCTTGGGTTTACAGGATTGAAGTTTTGAGAAAATTTGTGAAGTGTTTAAAAAACAATTTTCGGATTTAAAGGTTTGATTGCTGGAATTAATTGCCGAATAGAAAGATTTCCAGAATTTACTACTCGAAAAAGTCTATATGATGTTTTTAGAGTTTCTATTGAAGTATTTGCAATGCACCTGTGCATCCATGTAGATTGGAAGGAAGGGTTGAGTGCTATACACATATATGAAGATTAATTTATGAAAAGGGAATCATGGTTTGGGTTCGTGAGGTGCAAAATTGGAGTTAAAGAATATTAATTGCTACCAATATTGAAGCTTTCTTTTATAATTGGCGTAGTAGGTTAAACTAGCCGCAATATCTCCTTGTATGAGTTGAAGGAATTTTAATACAAATAACTAAATTTAGCTGCATTGTTTTTTTAAAGGGAAGTAGAGTCTTAATTTCTGACCACCATTTCACTTGGAAAGGGTATTGAAGGTGACGTGGAGGAAGGCAGAGGTCCAAGAGTGTCAGATATAAATTATTATGCAAAGATTACCACCTTGGTAAGTTGTGGCTAATATGATGAGTTTCGAATGAATTCCTTAAGGAGTAATATACCAGTGCCATGGATGAAGGGGGGAAGTCGAAACAAATTTTAATAGTAAAAAATTAAGACATATCATCGCCAGCTTGGATTTAAGAGCCATGAGAAATTAGAGGAGGTAACCGTGTCAGATTGAAGGAGATTTAATGATTTAAAATTATCTTTAGTCTGCCGCTTCAATGTGAAAGTATAGGGTCAAAGGTGTAACTTGTATCTCTAGAAAAGGGACAAAGCTGACATGGAATTAGGACATAGAAATTATAAGGAATTGGCATTACAAATAAGATATAGTTCTAGCCATGCCTTTTGTAATATTTGTGGGTGATTATTCAATTAATATTAATAGCGGCAAGGAAAGGATTCGGGCTTTATATTAGAAGGCTTTAATGGCCTTAGTATTCCATCGTAGGGCCTTTGTATTGAACTATAGGCTTTAGAGTTTCCATACATCTTTCCTATGAACACGTGAGCAACTGAAACATCAAAGGAAAGAATTCTTAGTCGGCGTCATCTTAAAACTTTCATTCATACCCCACTTCCTTAAAGAATTGTGACCCTTGTTGGAAGAGGTGTGATTTATTTCAGGGGTCGCCTTATTCATTGCCGCTAGTGTGGAGTGTATGGGCTCTTAGGGTGACTCGACAACTACTCACATATGGCACCAACGTAACATTTGGAGGACAGAGCAGATATAAGGTTAGAAAATACCGAATCTGTTGCACATAAATATTTGCAATCAAGGCATAGTTAGAAGGTGTTGGGTAAAATTTTGGAACTTGTTCCTAAAATTTAGGTGTGGACTGCATAGATTTTAAGTGTCTAGGAATTGCCACATTTTTCCATGTCAAAATCGGTGTGATTATTTTGATATTTTTTCAGTTGTAAATTTATGTGCATCTTATATTGAAAATTAAGTCTATATGAAGCAATTTCTTATTGGTTCTAAGTACAATTTGAAATAACATATATCTGGAATTTATGAGAAGTCCTTATCATAAAGGTTCTATTCATAGAAAATCCACCTATTGAAAGCAAACTTAAACTTAAACTTAGAATAGTTTACAGGCAATTGTTTGACAAAATGCCTGAACTAACTAAATTGTGAAAGTTAAAAAAAATTCTTGGAGGGCTAGCTCGGGTTTTTATAGAGGTGCACACTTGCACCTTGGACATGCCCTTGAAAACTAGATTTGAAAGTTCTCTTGGTGATACGTGCATCTGCATCGTAGACACCCACCTAATAAAGGATTTTTGAATATTTGATTTTCCTTTATTGAGATGCAACCTTAACCCCTAGATGCACACTTATGTATTGAATTCAAGCTTTGCATTAAATTTGTCTTTGAAGAGGTGTGCCTTTGCTCTCCAAGCACACACCCATATTTTGCAATCCACATTACTGTTTTCCCTTTGTAAGGCACACCTACAACCTCTCATGCATCCCTAATAATAACTACTTGAAAACATGATTTTGAGCCAGATCAGGCAACCTGCTATTTTTGGCAATTCAGGCTTCAAGAGCCATTTTGAGGGTTTGCACATGTGATTTTTCAATGCATGTCTAGAGATTTCTTCTGGGTTTCTCGAAACCTTCGCAACGATATAACATGCAAACTGAGACGATCACTTTCAGAGTTCAGCCTTCGGAGGCTATTTTTAGGGTTTGCATGTAGAGTTCTCTAACGCATGTCCGAATATTCCTTCTGGGATTTTCGAGAGCTTCGCAACAGTGTGACATGCAAGCGGAGAAGATCAAGTTTTGAGGACTTACTATTTTTAGCCGGTGCCCGCATGTAGACCAGTTTTTTGGGTTTTTCTGGGTTTCTTGAGATCCCACGGGCAATATGACATGCAAAATCATCCGGCAATGGATGGGTCACTTTTCAGGAAATTTCTATAAATAGCAATTTCACCTCAGCCACCCAATACTTCAATTCAACATACAGAGCGACATGCAGAAGAAACAAAGTCAAACAGAGACCGTTCGGGATACATGCAAGTCAAATTAGGGTTTCCACTTTTATAGGGGATGAAATCCAAAAATTGTCAGAATGAAGTACCCACCAACAACACACTTCAAGGTACCTGTTGGCAAAATTTGAATGAAATCGGAGAACTTACTATTTTTAGTAAGTCAGGGCACGGCTATAAATAGCAGGTCTGCACCCGAGGTTGGCATGAGCATGACACTCAAGCTATCAGGATCAGGCATAGCAAGTTTCAAGTCAAACGGAGCTACTGAAGTCAAAAAGTCAAGAACTTACTATAAATAGCAGGTGGCTATAAATAGCAGGTCAGGGCAGAGGACGGGCAAAACAGGTTCACAAGGCAAAGAAGATCGTATGGTGAAATTTTCAGGCAAAACGGAGCTATAGAAGTTGGAAATAGCACAACTTGCTAAAAATAGAATGCAAAAGCAAGAGGCTCTAGAATGCGCCCTCAAGGAATGGTGGATGAAAAATATTGTCTAAGGCAAAATTAAAAGCTCACCCTAGCAAATGTGCCCAAAGGGTAGTGATGCCTTGAAAAGGTTCTAAGGCGTGGAAAGTGAAAGTACCCCCTTCCAAATGCGCCCATGGTGAAAATGAAAGCTCACATGTGTAAATGCGCCCACCTTGATGAAGTGCCTCAAAATTATCCTAAGGCATGGAAAATAAAAGTTGAGGGTATCAAATGCGCCCAAGTTGAAGCAAAGATGTTGAAAATGCCTAAGGCATGAAATAGAAGTAGACCCCATCAAATACGCCCTTGTGCTAGGGGTGGTTGGGCCGAAATATTTCTAAGGCAAAAATGAAAGCAGCTCATGTGAAATGTGCCCCATCTCCAGCAAGGAAAAGGCACCTAAGTATGGAAAATGAAAGTTCACCCTCTCAAATGCGCCCAGCATTGTGAGAGCCACCTGAAATTGTCTAGGGCATTTAAAATAAAAGCATGGCACATGAAATGCGCCCTCACATGAAACCTCCACTGCTTAAATGCGCCCACCAAGGTAGAGACTTCAAAAGGTTTCTAAGTCACAAATGAAAGTATCAAGGGTGATTTGCGCCCATGATGAGGATTGAAGTAAACAAGTGAAAGTGCGCCCACCTCAAGTGTGAAGTTGTCTAAAGCGTGGAAAATGTGAGTAACCCATGTCATTTGCGCCCAAGGTTGCAGAAGGTGAAAACGCCTAAGTGTTGAAAGTAGAAGTAACACATGCAAAATGCGCCCTTGTGCTAGGAGTGGTTAGGCGAAATATTTCTAAGACAAGTAAATGGAAGTGCCAAGGTAAGAATGCGCCCTTGAAGGGGTTGATGAAATTAGAAAAACTCCAAGGCGTGGAAAACAAAAGTAGAGGGGTGGAAATGCGCCCAGCAAGGATTGTTATTTGAGAAAAAGCGCCTAAGGCAAGTAAAAACGAAAGTGGACATGCCTAAATGCGCCCACCATGGAGGAATTAGCACAAGAAAAAGAAGAGAAGAAAATGCTAAGGCATTGCAAATGAAAGCTCACCCTCCCTTTTGCGCCCATGAAATGAAGACTTGAGAAAAATTTCTAAGTCATGAAAAATAAAATGCCAAGGGGTCAAGTGCACCAGAGGTGTAAAGTGAAGAGATTTTTTCTAAATGAAATAAATATTTCATCAAAAAAAAATATACGCCTAAGGGGGTGAGGATTTAAATTTGCTACTAAGTGTGTGAAGTGGAGAAATTCCTAAGGCATGGAAATTTAAAATTGAATGAGAAGATAATACGCCTTGAATATGGGTGAGCTTGAAATTTATTTTTCCTAAGGCAAGCATGGAGATTAATAAAGTGGTGAAATTTTATTTCCAAGGCGGAAGCAACTGATATATTTTTCCATGGGTCAAATAAAAATTAAATGAACCTGTTTAAAAGGCACCCATGGGTTGACAGAGTTGAAAAATTAATTTCCTAAGGGAAATTTTGATATTTTCAGAGGAAATTCGTTTTGACTAGATTATTTTCCTAAGGGAAATTAAATCTCAGAGGGTGGATTAATCTGAGCGAGCAAGTGATTTCTGTCAACGGGTTGAATTATTTTAAAAGAGAAGATTTAAAATGTCTAAGGCAGATTTCATGAAATTGAGGATTTAAATGACAGACGTTTTAACAGATTGGAAATAAATTTGCAACTCCCATGAATTTTTCGAGTTGAATTTAATTAAACACTGCGAGAATTTCAAAATGGAATTTTCAATCAAGTCAAGTGATTTTCTCGCAAGTTGTTTAAATCACCAAGAGTTAACTAGCAGAATAGAGGAAAAATTCGAATTTTTACAAAGAAGGAATCCTCATTAATGGCAACTGCCCTAATGACTGGCTGACGACTAGCCCACTACTGCGCTTAAAATGGAAGATGCTAAACGGAGAGAGTGGTGAATTGATGAAGGTGCCAAAAATAGCCCCAACACTACTCAGCAGGATTCTTCACGAAGAGTTATTTAAACAACTTCATTTCTTTCATTTCTTCACACGTTTCGAAGAGCTTGGAATTGCTGAAGTGGGGAATTTTGTGAGAGATTGAAATATTTTTGAGGTTGCTGAGAGTGAGTTTGATTTTTACTTTGAAAGTCGAAGTTGTTGGAGGAATTTTATTTCCAAGTTGCTGAGAGTTTTCTTTCCGAAAGGCTGAGGGTGTGTTGCTGCAATTTTCGAAATTGTATGCTGGAGAGCTGAAACTTTATTTCCAAGTTGTTGGAGTTGCTGCAGATTTATTTTTCTCTGGAGATCTTTATTTTCAAAACTGCTGAAAGTCGAAGTGCTGAGGAAGTTGATTGCTGTTAAAGTTGAGAAGAAATTTGAATTTCCACACTGGCAGTGATCTCTTCATTCTTCAAGTTGCTGAAGTTGAAAGTTGAAGGTTGACAGAAGTTGAAGCGAAAGATATAATTTATTTTGTGCTGGGAAAATTGTTGAGTTGCTGAAAGTTGTTAGTGTGCTGCAAATTTTCTTCGCCAGTCGGAGGCCAAGTTGCTGAAAACTTCTTTCTAAGCTCAGAATTTTTATACAGTTTGAGGTTTAGAGTTAGAAATTTATGCTGAGAGATTTTATTTTCAAAGCTAACTCCATATCCGCAGCCGTCTCAGAAATTGTTTTATTTTATTAAAAATCTGCAATCTAACTTATTGTTATTTTATTCTATTTCGTAGATGGCCGGAGTAAAGGATGTTGTAGGAACAAGCAGAGCCGCAGGCAGAGCTGCAAACACTGAAACGGGCAAGGCTAGCTCATCCTGGCAGGCAATGATCAAAAGGCTCGCCAAGTCATTTCTTCCAAAATCGGCAATTGTTTCAAAGTTGGCAGGATTAAGTGACACCAACCTCGGGTCATTTAATCTGAATGCACTCAAGTCAAGGATGTACGGACTGGGAGGCCATCAACTGTCAGTCACGGCACATAACATCATGAAGAGTGGTATCTATGCAGCCGCTGGTTTTCCACCAGCAATTTAGTGCCCGGAGCTAATCATGGAGTGTGCGAATTACTACAAGCCGGAGCGTAGAACCATTGTCTCTCCGGATGGAAAATTGCTTGCCAACCTCACGCTAGATGCTATCGGAGAGGCATTTGGGATTCCTACTTCCGAGAGAATGCTGCACAGATCAAAGGAGAGGGCTGATAAAATGCACTCCTCCTCGTTCGAAAGGGTTGTTGCGGTCATCAACAGAGTCTGGATGCAGAAGCCAAAGCCACCTCACACTAAACTCCCAAAGCAAATAATTGCCGAAGATGTGAAACAGGAATACTGCGACTTGATGATGATGCTGAGCCGAATAAATGGGAGTGCACAGGCCTACTTCATCGAGATCATCTTGGAGGGAAAGGAGTGTGTCGACTGGGCAAGAATGATTAGTGATAACATAGATGAACAGTTCAGGAGCCTGAGGAGGACGAAAACCTTTTACATGAGCTCATATGTGATATATATGCTGGCAAGAATGACCAAGTATCGAGGGATTACGTACAAGGAACCAATTGGCAGTGCCCCTGACCAGTTCAAAATCCATGAGGTCTGCACGCAGTTACATCTAACTAACCCTGCCAGTTACAAACGGGCTAATGATGCATTCACAATGCACATCACGAGGACCCTTCAGCGGAGAACGCAACAAAGAATATCCAAAGAGGCACAGGCATTGATAGAGGAATACGGATATTGGCTCATCCAATTCTCGAAATTCACTTACATTAGGCTGCAGGGGTTCACTTCATATCCATACCGGCTATCGAGGTACCCCACTGATCACATTGTAATGCTGGAAGTATCTAGGCAATTGATCGCCTATGATAAGATTCAGAAGAAGAAAAAGAAGGGAGGACTTGACTTCCCTATCGCCATGGGGAATTCCACTGAGGTGTGTCCCTCCTTGCAGGCAGCTCGAGAGGCAGAGGATGAGCTGCAATTCTATCATCTATCGTATCACACAGGTAGGCAGGATTTCGATCCTTACAGGAACATCTGAATGATACAGAACGTTGAGTATCGACACAAGGCCCACATTGAGGACTTTTGGGCAAATGCCGTTCATGAGGTTGAAATAAGGAAAATGATGTTTTCTAGGCTTCCCCTCAAGTTGATCAGGGAATGTGAGATCATTCCAGTTCCTGACCAGGTGGAAGAAGATGTCAACGTTATACAGCCTGACTATGATTCAGTTAGGGATACTCCAATCCCACCACTTGATTGGTCCGAGCCAAAAATCATGGACTTGGACACGCTCTCTATTCCGGTGTTAACTTTCACAAGGGCTTGGGTCGATAGACATGTATGCAGACTTAAGAGCAGATCAATCGCCCTTACTTATGACTTGATGGGTGACCAAAGGCCGCTATCGGTGAGAAGGGGAAAACAAGTTGCTCAAGAGCCGGAAGCACAAGCAGAAGTACCAACCCGGTCGATACCGTTGAGGATGGAACAAGCATCACCTATGCACTCACAAACTTAGTCTTCGAGTTTGAGAGTGATTTCATTATTTGCTGATCAGAGGACAGGATTGGGTGAAGAGCGGGAACTTGAGGAGGTGGATCAGCCCAACATCCGAGAATCAGATAGTATAAGCGTCAGTGCATCCAGGGCTGGCCGACAAGAGGAAGAAGAGGAAACAGTGGCCGACACCCGTTTCCAGCAGATGTTGGACATGACATTAGAGGAAGAGGAAAACACAGAACAGGGGACCCAAGGGTCAGGAGATACGCAACTCGTGGATGATGATGAGCCCGAGCAGAACAGTGCAAGAAAAGAAGAAGTACACGAGGTGGAGGCAACATAAGAGCAGCCCCTCGTCATTTGCAATCCACAGCAGACAGTGCCGGATTGGCTCACAGATAGAATGAGAAGAGAGCCTGAGGATGATACAGATCCAGCCATTGAGATGGAGGAATTCCTCAAAAGGATTAGTGCGCCTCCAGAAAAGAAGAGAACCAGAAAATTCTCGAAGATTTCGACTGACGAGTCAGGCTCCCGCACGCTCCAAGTTGCTGTCCCAAGGGAGGAGTGTGATCGAGCCGAGGAGAGGCCCGAAAACTATGTGATCACCACCGTAGAGTTGGGTCATTCTACAGGAGCCCAAATTGTCGAGGAGTTTGATAACTCCTATCAGGCGCTGAAAGACCAGTTGCTCAGAATAGAAGGGAAGTATAAGAAGTTAAAGAAGGAGCACAAAACCTTGATTGGATATGTGCAAAGTCTAGCGCGTCCAGGTGAACAGGTAGACCTAGCAGTAGAACTCCCACCAGAGCTTCCGAGGGAGTCGGTTATTGGCTTAGAGGACCTAAAGAAGATGGAGACAGAGGTAAACAAATGGGTCAGCCATGTTTGGGCCGATACAAAAAAATTTATGGAGGACCTCGCCGATGCTTATCAGCAGGCCTCGAATATCTTGGCACGCATAGATGTGGTGGATCAAGCCTGTGGCGATACCCGCATCTATCAGACGAAGACTGTTCTTCGTCTAGGGGCTTTGATGCATATACCTCTACAGACTTTGGTGGGTGGAGGTGTAATTCAGGAGGGCGACAGGTATGACTTCACCAGTTGGTACTCCTCGGTGGTCACAGGCCGTGGGTTTCACGATGCAGCAAGGGCAGATTGGGCCAGAACCAGGAAGGCAATGGGTAACATCGTGGAGGGAGTTCTTAATACACTGGAGGCCATATTTGCTAGGAGGCTGGCTCCAAAGGAAATAACTGTTGATGGCTTGAGAGACAAATCGGCTCCATTCTTCTCAGCTGCGAGGTCGCTTGTCCAGGATGACTTTGAGAATGTCTCCACTTTCTCCAGTATAATTCAGAATACCCAGGACGCCTTGGTGGCATGGAGGAAGTCTTGCACTCGGCACGGACAAACGGTAGTGTTGTGACCTTTTTCACACATCACCCCATCAAGATGGGGACCCCCTAAATTTTGCTCCATTCTGGTCTTTTGGCTTTGGTTCGCTCTCTCTCTGGTCTCTGGTCCTTCCGGGGATGTCCCGTTGTTTGACCCAGGTTGAAATATTGGTTAAGTCTGTGTAATTAGGGTTTTCATCCTTCAGGCTTATTTAAGGTCAAACCGAGTCATAAAATTGAAATCTAAGCTTAGTGCAGCAGTCAGAAGACTTCCAGCAGAGTCCCCCTAAATTTTCACTGTATTCCGGCAACTTACTATTTTTAGTAAGTATTCAATTTGGGACTATTTTATTGAGATTTTGGAATTCTGTCAGTTCCACTGCATCCGGGTAACATCAAGCTGCCTACACGTAAATTTTGAGCCAGATCAGACGACTTGCTATTTTTGGCAGTTCAGGCTTCAAGAGCCATTTTCAGGGTTTCCACATGAGCTTTTCAGATGCATGTCTGGAGAATCCTTCTGGGTTTTCCAAAACCTTCGCAGTGATGTAACATGCAAACCGAGACAACCACTTTCAGAGTTCAGCCTTCGGAGGCTATTTTAGGGTTCGCATGCAGTGTTTTTCAACGCATGTCGGGTTTTTCTTTATGGGTTTTTCGAGAGCTTCGCAACGGTGTGACTTGCAAGCGGAGAAGATCGAGTTTTGAGGACTTACTATTTTTAGCCAGTGCATGCATGCGGACCAGTTTTCTAGGTTTTTCTGGGTTTTTTGAGATCCCACGGGCAATATGACATGCAAAACCATCCGGCAGTGGATGAGTCACTTTTCAGGCAGTTTCTATTTTTAGCAGGTACGCTCTGGCAGCCGCCCAACACTCCAGTTCAGCAAGCAGAACGACATGCAGAAGGAACGAGGACAAACGGAGACCGTTCGGGATACATGCAAGTCAAATTAGGTTTCCACTTTTATAGGGGGTAAAATCCAAAAATAGCCGAAACGAAGTACCCCACCCATGTCAGCACACTTCAAAGTACCTGCTGGCAAAATTTGAGCGAAATCGGAGAACTTACTATTTTTAGTAAGTCAGGGCATGGCTATAAATAGCAGGTCTGCACCCGAGGTTGGCATCAGAGTAACACTCAAGCTATCAAGATCAAGCGTTGCAACTTTCAGGCAAAACGGAGCTACTAAAGTCAGAAAGTCAAACTTACTATAAATAGCAGGTCAGGGCAGAGGACTGGCAGAACAGGTTCACCAGGCAGAGAATATCATCTGATGAAATTTTCAGGCAAAACGGAGCCTTAGAGGTTGAAAATCAAGGGATTTGCTAAAAATAGCACAACTTGCTAAAAATAGAATGCAAGAGCAAGAACAGGCAGAGGCTTGAAAATTGTCTAAGGCAGAAATAAAAGTAGACCCATCAAAATGCGCCCACCTTGATGACTCTCTCAAAACGCCTAAGGCATAAAACAGAAGCTCATACCTCAAAATGCGCCCAAAGAGGAAGGAGAGAGGTGAAAAGTTTCTAAGTCATGAAAACGAAAGTGGAACCTATGAAATGCGCCCATGGTGAAAATGAAAGCTCACATGTGTAAATGCGCCCACCTAGCAAAACAGAAGCTCATACCTGAATATGCGCCCAAGGAAGAAGAGGATAGGTGAAAAGCAGCTAAGTATGAAATTGAAAGTGCAACACCTCATTTGCGCCCAAGGGTAGTGATGCCTTGAAAATGTTTCTAAGGCGTGGAAAGTGAAAGCTCACCTAGTGATTTGCGCCCACCTTGGAAGTGCCTTCAAATTGTTCTAAGGCATTGGAAATCAAAGCATGGCACTTGAAATGCGCCCATGGCAAAAAACAAAAGTAGACCCATGTAAATGCGCCCTCACCGAGGTGTAAAGTGAGCTCGATGAAATATTCTAAGGCACACAAACGAAAGTGTCAAGGGTGAAATGCGCCCTCAAAAGAAAATGGAAGCTTGGCCTAGCATTTGCGCCCATGATGAAGAGGAGATGGCCGAAATTTTCCTAAGGCATAAAATGAAAGTAGAGAGGTCAAAATGCGCCCTCAAGAAGATAAAGTGGCTAAGACTTGGAGAAATTTCTAAGTCAAGAAAATGAAAGCTCAAGACCCCATATGCGTCCAAGGTTGCTGGAGGAAATTTCCTAAGGCAACGAAATGAAAGTAGAGAGGTCAAAATGCGCCCTCAAGAAGATACATGGCTTGAAGAAATTCTAAGTGGTGAAAGTAAAACCAGACACATGAATATGCGCCCAGGTTGAAGTGGAGTTTTTTTTTAAATTTTTCTAAGTGTGGAGAATGAAAGTGGCTCATGCTAAATACGCCCTTGATTGAAAATGTTTCTAAGGCGTGGCAAGGGTAAAAGCTAGCAAAATAAAACATCACTGATAGAAATACGCCCAAGATGTGAGATGACAGGAGAAAATTTCTAAGTCGCAAAAAAATAAATGCCAAGGGGTCAAGTGCGCCAGAGGTGTAAAGTGAGGAATTTTTTTTAAATGAAATAAATATTTCATCAAAAATATACGCCTATGGTAGAGAAAATGTTAGAAAATTTTTCTAAGTGAGATAACATTTCACTAGGGAAAAATACGCCCTTGGCATGGAAGGATGATTTGATAAGTTTTAAAATTTTCCAAAGGCAGTTGAAAGTCGACGAATATTTTTCAAGGGGAAGATTTGATATCGATGAATATCTTCCATGGGTCAAGTGAAAATCAAATGAACCCGTTTAAAAGGCACCCATGGGTTGGGAAATTTTAAAATTAATTTCCTAAGGGAAATTTTAATATTTTCAGAGGAAACTCGTTTTGACTAGATTATTTTCCTGACGGAAGTTAAATCTCAAAGGACGAATTATTTCGAGCACGCAAATAATTTTTAATCACTCAGAGTTGAACATTTTAATGAGAGAATTTAAAATGTCTAAGGCAAATTTTATGAAATCGAGGATTTAAATGACAGACATTTTAAAAGTTGGAAATATATTTACAACTCCCACGAATTTTTTTCGAGTTGAATTTATTTAAACACTGCGAGATTTTAAAATGGAATTTTAAATCAAGTCAAGTGATTGTTTTTCTCGCGAGTTGTTTAAATCGCCAAGAGTTAACTGGCAGACTAAGAGGAAAATTCGAAATTTTTACAAGGAAGGAATCATTATTAATGGCAACTGCCATAATAACCGGCTGACGACTAGCCCACTACTGCGCTTGAATTAGAAGATTCCGAACGAAGATAGTGGAAAATTGATGAAGGTGCTAAAAATAGCCCCAGCACTACTTAGCAGGATTCTCCGAGAAAAGTTATTTAAACAATCTCTTCTCTCATTTCTCCTCACAAGTTGAAGTTGCTGAAGAAGTTCTTGAGAGATTGAAATATTTTCCAAGTGGTTGAGGAGAGAAATTCTGTGAGAGTTTATTTTATTTCGGAGTGTTGAGTTGCTGAAAGTACGAAGTGCTGGAGAAATTTTCATTTGCCGAGACTCTTTCTTTCGAAAAGCTGAAAGTGTGTTGCTGCGACTTCGAAGTTGAAGGTTGAAGTTATTTTCCGGAGTTGCTGGAGAATTTAATTCTCAAAGAGCTGAAAGTGGAGTTGCTGCGAAGTTTAAACGTTGAGAAGTTGAGGAAGTTGAAATTTCATATTGCTGGCAACTCTTTATTCCTCTAACTGCTGAAGTTGACAAAGTGAAGTCAAGGTTCGAACAATTTGTGCTGGAGAAATTAGCTACATTGCTGAAAGTTATTAGCTTGCTGCGTTTTTTCTTCACCAGTCAGAAGTGCAGTTGCTGAGAGTTGTCTCTAAACTCAGAGATTTTTATACAGTACGAGGTTTGGAGTTAGAAATTTATGCTGAGAAATTTTATTTTCAAAGCTAACTCCGTATTCGCAGCCATCTCGGGAATTGTTTTATTTTATTAAAAATCTGCAGTCTAGCTTATTATTCTATTTTATTTTGCAGATGGCCGGCGCAAAGGATGTTGCAGGAACAAGCAGAGCCGCAGGCAGAGCTGCAAACACTGAAGCAGGCAAGGCTGGCTCATCCCGGCAGGCAATGATTAAAAGGCTCTCTAAGCCATTTCTCCCAAAGTCAGCAATAGTTTCAAAGTTGGCAGGATTAAATGACACCAACCTTGGTTCATTTAATCTAAATGCACTCAAATCGAGGATGTTCGGGCTAGGGGGCCATCAACCATCCGTCACGGCACATAATATAATGAAGAGTGGAATCTACGCAGCTGCTAGTTTTCCGCCAGCAATTCAGTGTCCGGAGCTAATTATGGAGTGCGCCAATCACTACAAGCCAGAACGTAGGACGATTGTCTCTCCGGATGGTAAACTGCTCGCCAACTTCACGCCGGATGCCATCGGAGAGGCATTTGGGATTCCAACTGCTGAGGAGATGTTATACAGGACAAATAAGAGGGCAGATAAGATGTACTCTTCCTCTTTCGAAAGAGTCACTGCAGTCATCAACAGAGTTTGGATGCAGAAGCCGAGGCCACCCCGCACTAAGCTCCCAAAGCAGATAATTGCCGAGGACGTGAAACAAGAATACTGTGATTTGATAATGATGTTGAGCCGGGTGAATGGGAGTGCACAGGCTTACATTTTCGAGCCTTGGATGTTCTACTTCATCGAGATCATCTTGGAAGGAAAAGAGTGTGTCGATTGGGCTAGGATGATTAGCAACCACATCGATGAGCAATTCAGGAGCTTGAAGGTGACGAAGACTTTCTACATGAGCTCATATGTAATTTACATGTTGGCCAGAATGACTAAGTACAGAGGGATTTCGTACAAAGAGCCAATCGGCTGTGCCCCTGGTCAATTCAAAATTCATGAAGCCTGCACACAGCTACATTTAGCTAACATTGCCAACTATAAACGGGCAAATGATGCATTCACAATGCACATTGCGAGGACACTTCAGCAAAGGACGCAGCAGAGAATATCTAAAGAAGCACAGACATTGATTGAGGAATATGGGTATTGGCTCATCCAATTCCCGAAATTCACATATATTAGGCTGCAGGGGTTCACTTCGTATCCGTATCGGTTACCACGATACCCCACTGATCACATAGTAATGCTTGAGGTATCTAGGCAATTGATTGCCTACGATAAGATTCAGAAAAGGAAAAAGAAGGGTGGACTTGATTTCCCTATCACCATGGGAAATTCCATTGAGGTGTGTCCCTCTTTGCAGGCAGCCCGAGAGGCAGAGGACGAGCTGCAATCTTATCATTTGTCATATCACACAGGCAGGCAGGATTTCGATCCTTACGGGAACATCCGGATGGTACAGAACGTTGAATACCGGCACAGAGCTCATCTGGAGGACTTTTGGGCAAATGCAGTGGATGAGGCTGAGATAAGAAGAAGGATGTTTTCCAGACTTCCTCTCAAGTTGATTAGAGAATGTGAGATTATTCCAGTTCCCGACCAGGTGGAGGAGGATGTCAACGTCATGCAACCCGACTATGGGTCAGTTAGGGATACTCCTGTCCCACCACCTGATTGGTCCGAGCCAGAGATCATGGACTTGGACACTCTTTCTATCCCGGTGATGACTTTTACCAGGACTTGGGTCGACAGACATGTATGCAGACTTAAGAGCAAGTCGATCGCCCTTACTTACAGCTTGATGGGTGACCCAAGGCCGTTATCGGTAAAAAGAGGGAAACAAATTGCTCAGACATCGAGGGCACAAGTGGAAGTGCCAACCCAGCCGATACCGTTGAGGATAGAACAAGCATCACCCGTGCACTCACAAACTCAATCTTCGAGTTTAAGAGTGGTTTCATTATTTGCCGATCAGAGGGCAGGATTAGAGGAAGAGCGGGGACTTGAGGAGGTAGATCAGCCCAACACCCGGGAATCAGCTAGTGTCAGTTTATCCAGGGGCGGCCAACATGAGGAGGAAGAGGAAACAATGGCCGACACCCATTTTCAGCAGATGTTGGACACTGCTTTGGAAGAAGAAGAAAACACAGAACAGGGGACCCAAGGGTCGGGAGATACCCAGCTTATAGAGGAGGATGAGCCCGAGCAAACCAGTGCAAGAAGAGAGGAAGTGCACGAGATGGAGGCAACAGAAGAACAGCCCCTTGTCATTTGTAATCCACAGCAGACAGTGCCTGATTGGCTTTCCGACAGAATGAGGAGAGAACCCGAGGATGACACGGATCCGGCCATTGAGATGGAAGAGTTCCTCAGGAGGATCAGTGCGCCACCAGAGAAGAAAAGGGCCCGAAAGTTTTCAAAGATCTCGACGACGACGAGTCAGGCTCTCGCACGCTTCAGGTGGCTATTCCGAGGGAAGATTGTGATCGAACCGAGGAGAGGCCTGAAAATTATGTGATCACCACAGTAGAGTTGGGTCGTCCTACGGGAGCCCAAGTTATCGAGGAGTTCGATAACTCCTATCAGGCATTGAAGGATCAGTTGCTCCGCACGGAGGGGAAGTATAAGAAATTGAAGAAGGAGCACAAAACTTTGATAGGATACGTACAAAATCTAGCACATCCAGGTGAACCAGCAAACCCAGCAGTAGAACGTCCATCAGAGCTTCCGAAGGAGTCAGTTGTTGCCTTAGAGGATTTGAAGAAAATGGAAACGGAGGCAGACAAGTGGGTTAGCCGTGTTCATACTGAGACAGGGAAATTCATGGAGGACCTCGCCGATGCTTATCGACAGGCCTCAAGTATTTTGGCACGGATGGATATAGTAGATCAGGCCTGGGGTGATACTCGCATCTATCAAACGAAGACTGTACTTCGTTTGGGGGCTTTGATGCATATACCTCTAGAAAC
Source organism: Sequoiadendron giganteum (assembly GCA_007115665.2). Classification (NCBI taxonomy): domain Eukaryota; kingdom Viridiplantae; phylum Streptophyta; class Pinopsida; order Cupressales; family Cupressaceae; genus Sequoiadendron; species Sequoiadendron giganteum. The sequence continues at coordinate 24,151,729 of CM021102.1, forward strand.
CTTGGTGGATGGAGGTGTAATTCAGAGAGGTGATAGGTATGATTTCACCAGTTGGTACTCCTCGGTGGTCACAGGCCGTGGATTTCACGACGCAGCAAGGGCAGATTCAGCTAAAGTGAGGAAAGCAATGGGCAACATCTTGGGGGGAGTCCTCAATACATTAGAAGCCATATTTGCTAGAAAGTTGGTCCCAGAGGAGATAACTGCTGATGGCTTGAAAAGTAGACTGCCTCCATTCTTCTCAGCTGCGAGGTCACTTGTCCTGGATGACTTTGAGAATGTCTCCACGTTCTCTAGTATAATTCAGCATACCCAGGACGCCTTGGTGACATGGAGAAAATCTTACATCAGATACGGACAGACGGTAGCAGTCTTGGAGTTCCAGCTCAACCATATTCCACCGATCTCTACACAGGAGGTTGAAGCAGTATTGGCCCGGTTGATCGAGTTTGCTATCCGGGAGAAGGCCAGTGGGAACGCGCTGCTTGATGAGGATCTTCTTGATGATGGTAGTGGGCATTAATTGCTCATTATGATTCCTGCAGGGGAGTGGAGAATATTCTGTGCATTCATTGCCCACTCCTCTCTGTGGCGGTTTTTAGGGCAGAAACCCTAATCAGGGCATAGGTGGCTCGATCTGAGCCCTTCATTGTAATTTGATCTGAACCGTCCACTGAATTGGACTTATTATAAAAGGGGCATCCCCCCTCATTTGTAAGCTATTAGAATTAGACATTAGATCAAGAGTTGAATCAGAGCTAGAGAGTAGAAGGCATATAGCATTTAGCTTAGAAGTTAGCTTTAGATTGAGGAGGGAAGAAAACTTTCCTTTGAAAGTTTTGTAAAAGGTTGTTGTGAACACTTTTCATAATACAAAGAGTTTCATTGCTTGGTGATTTCTTCTTTGTTATGAGTAGCTAGCAAGGCCGTTTCGTCTTTCCAATTCAAGGTAGATAGAGTAAAGTAGATTTCTATTTCATGCAAGTAGTTGTTAATTGTGGAGTGTGGCGTTGTGATTTAAGCATATCTTCTTCATCCATACCACTAGCGGGCTTACTGATGGTAAGTTCGCCTTGCGTGGTCAACTGGAGTATCAGCACTTAACTTCGATTATGGTTCATATGTTTGTATGCGTCGTATTGACGGTATGAACGTGTTGCGTCATAGTTTGAACACTTTTCTCATCCTTTGAAGATTGCACCAACTTTGTCGGAGTTGTTCGAAAGGAGACAAAGCAAAGTTTGGTTTGAAGATTGTTTAAGTCGATCCTCGTCCTCCACCCTTTAGAAGTAGATTTGTAGAATCCCTATCCCTATCCCCTTTAAATTCTGCATTTTCCGAGTCAGTCTAGATACCAGAACCATATTGCCAAATCATTCATGTCCTAATTGCTTCACGGAGTTGAACAACTACGTAAGTCCCCTTGAAATAACCAGCAAAACACATCAACCAACTGAGTCTATTCGCGATAAAAGGAACCTTGGAGTCGAACACATGAACTTTCAAGCAATCTTAGCATGTGGGACACTTTGATCAAGAGAGAATAGAGTGACCGTTGGGCAACTTTATTCTATGCTGGCGCTGTCCTAAAAAGCACGTCAACACGCCCCTAGGCTACAGGGGAGCGGATTTGTTTTGAATTCATTGATTTTCACCATTTTATGCTTTGCAAACGCTGTATCCATCCCTGCAGTTGACCATGTCGAAGCGTTGTGACTGCTAAGGTGTGGGGATGACTATACTTCATCATTTTCACATGTACGGACACTATAAAGTTGATTTGCACATTGATTGCGCAAGTGTCTACTACGTTACATAGTGAAAAGTTCCCAGACTTAGAATATTTTAGCACTTTTTGCCAATCTGAAAATCCCCTCCATCAAAAAGCATTATTTCCAACATCTTTTATCGTAGAGCGTTCCTCTTTGAGTTTCAGGCTTAGATATTGATACCTGGTACTGGCCAACTGCCATTGATGACCCCGAAGATCCTAACTTTTCTCCTGAAAAAGTGAAAACTACCCACCAGCCTTAAACTGACTTTTAACTGAAACCGACTTCACCACTGTGATTGTGATGTGAAATAAGCCAATCAAAATTAATTTCAGCCAATTCTGACAAGTTCCTATTTTTTAGGGTTTCGGGCTAAAAATAGATTTCAGAAACCCTAATTTTCAAAATTTTCAAATTTTGCTAGTATCTTCCTGGCATCACACTGACTAAAAGCCCATACTTTATTTGCCCAAAAACTGAGTTTTGACCCCACTTTTACAAGGTTTAGACCATTTTAAGCAAAATGTCTTAATGAAGCAAAAATTTCGGTTTGGGTACAACAATTTACATGGATACTCTGATTCAAATTGGGCTAGAAGTGTAACCGAT
>CM021102.1:24154209-24197544 GCA_007115665.2 Sequoiadendron giganteum
AAAGTTTCTAAGGCAAAAAACAAAAGCACACCCATGAAAATGCGCCCACCTCAAGGATTGAAGCCTTGAAAAGTTTCTAAGGCAAAAATTAAAAGCTCACCTAGTGATTTGCACCCTCACCTCAAGGATTGAAGACTAAAAAGTTTCTAAGGCAAAAACAAAAGTAGCCCCTTCCAAATGCGCCCATGGTGAAAATGAAAGCTCACATGTTGAAATGCGCCCACCTAGCAAAACAGAAGCATGGCCTAGCATTTGCGCCCAAGGAGAGGTGAGGGAGTTTGAAAAAACGCCTAAGGCATTGGAAATCAAAGCATGGCACTTGAAATGCGCCCATGGCAAAAAAAACCAAAGTGGACCCCTGTAAATGCGCCCACCTTGGAAGTGCCTTCAAATTCTTCTAAGGCATAAAATGAAAGTAGAGAGGTCAAAATGCGCCCTCAAGGAAGGTGAGGATATGAAATTTTCTAAGTAGTGAAACGAAAGTAAGCACATCAAAATGCGCCCTGAAGTGAAAGTTAACCCCATGAAATGCGCCCAAGCCTACATGATGCTAAGAAGAAAAACGCCTAAGGTAGAAGGAAATAGAACTTGCAAGGGTGAAATGCGCCCTCAAGGTGAGGAGGTCTTGAAATTTTCTAAGGCATGGAAAATGGGAGCTTGACCCTCTAAATGCGCCCATGAAGAGGATGAGTTAGAAGGGGTTTTAAGTATGAGAAATATAAAAGGTTAACCCTATGAAATGCGCCCAAGATGAATAAAGTGTTTGAGTATTTTCTAAGTGAGAAATCAAGGCTTGCATGAGTAAAATACGCCCAGGAGGCAATAAGATGCTAAGGCACGAAATGGAAGTAGACACATGAATATGCGCCCAAGTTGAAGTGGAGTTTTTTTTTAAATTTTTTCTAAGTGTGGAGAATGAAAGTGGCTCATGCTAAATACGCCCTTGATTGAAAATGTTTCTAAGGCGTGGCAAGGGTAAATAAAACATCACTGAGAGAAATACGCCCAAGATGTGAGATGACAGGAGAAAATTTCTAAGTCGCAAAAAAATAAATGCCAAGGGGTCAAGTGCGCCAGAGGTGTAAAGTGAGGAATTTTTTTTAAATGAAATAAATATTTCATCAAAAATATACGCCTATGGTAGAGAAAATGTTAGAAATATTTTCTAAATGGAATAACACTTCACTAGGGAAAAATACGCCCTTGGCATGGAAAGATGATTTGATAAGTTTTAAAATTTTCCAAAGGCAGTTGAAAGTTAACGAATTTTTTCAAGGGGAAGATTTGATATCGATGAATATTTTCCATGGGGCAGGTGAAAATCAAATGAACCCGTTTAAAATGCACCCATGAGTTAACAAATTTTAAAATTAATTTCCTAAGGGAAATTTTAATATTTTCAGAGGAAACTCGTTTTGACTAGATTATTTTCTTGACGGAAGTTAAATCTCAAAGGACGAATTATTTCGAGCACGCAAATAATTTTTAATCACTCGGAGTTGAACATTTTAATGAGAGAATTTAAAATGTCTAAGGCAAATTTTATGAAATCGAGGATTTAAATGACAGACATTTTAAAAGTTGGAAATATATTTACAACTCCCACAAATTTCTTTCGAGTTGAATTTATTTAAACACTGCGAGATTTTAAAATGGAATTCAAGTGATTGTTTTCCTCGCGAGCTGTTAACTGGCAGACTAAGAGGAAAATTCGAAATTTGAAGAAGAAGGAATCATTATTAATAGCAACTGCCATAATGACCGGCTGACGACTAGCCCACTACTGCGCTTGAATTAGAAGATTCCGAACGAAGAGGGTGGAAAATTGATGAAGGTGCTAAAAATAGCCCCAGCACTACTTAGCAGGATTCTCCGAGAAAAGTTATTTAAACAATCTCTTCTCTCATTTCTCCTCACATTGTTTCGAAGTTGAAGTTGCTGAAGAAGTTCTTGAGAGATTGAAATATTTTCCAAGTGGGTGAGGAGAGAAATTCTGTGAGAGTTTATTTTATTTCAGAGTGTTGAGTTGCTGAAAGTACGAAGTGCTGGAGAAATTTTCATTTGCCGAGACTCTTTCTTTCGAAAAGCTGAAAGTGTGTTGCTGCAACTTCGAAGTTGAAGGTTGAAGTTATTTTCCGGAGTTGCTGGAGAATTTAATTCTCAAAGAGCTGAAAGTGGAGTTGCTGCGAAGTTTAAACGTTGAGAAGTTGAGGAAGTTGAATTTTCATATTGCTGGCAACTCTTTATTCCTCTAACTGCTGAAGTTGACAAAGTGAAGTCAAGGTTCGAACAATTTGTGCTGGAGAAATTAGCTACATTGCTGAAAGTTATTAGCTTGCTGCGTTTTTTCTTCACCAGTCAGAAGTGCAGTTGCTGAGAGTTGTCTCTGAACTCAGAGATTTTTTATACAGTACGAGGTTTGGAGTTAGAAATTTATGCTGAGAAATTTTATTTTCAAAGCTAACTCCGTATTCGCAGCTATCTCGGGGATTGTTTTATTTTACTAAAAAAATCTGCAGCCTAGCTTATTGCTATTCTATTTTATTTTGCAGATGGCCGGAGCAAAGGATGTTGCAGGAACAAGCAGAGCCGCAGGCAGAGCTGCAAACACTGAAGCGGGCAAGGCTGGCTCATCCCGGCAGGCAATGATTAAAAGGCTCTCTAAGCCATTTCTCCCAAAGTCAACAATAGTTTCAAAGTTGGCAGGATTGAATGACACCAACCTTGGTTCATTTAATCTAAATGCACTCAAATCGAGGATGTTCGGGCTAGGGGGCCATCAACCATCCGTCACGGCACATAATATAATGAAGAGTGGAATCTACGCAGCTGCTAGTTTTCCGCCAGCAATTCAGTGTCCGGAGCTGATTATGGAGTGTGCCAATCACTACAAGCCAGAACGTAGGACGATTGTCTCTCCGGATGGTAAACTGCTCGCCAACTTCACACCGGATGCCATCGGAGAGGCATTTGGGATTCCAACTGCTGAGGAGATGTTATACAGAACAAACAAAAGGGCAGACAAGATGTACTCTTCCTCTTTCGAAAGAGTCACTGCAGTCATCAACAGAGTATGGATGCAGAAGCCGAGGCCACCCCGCACTAAGCTCCCAAAGCAGATAATTGCCGAGGACGTGAAACAAGAATACTGTGATTTGATAATGATGTTGAGACGGGTAAATGGGAGTGCACAGGCTTACATTTTCGAACCTTGGATGTTCTACTTCATCGAGATCATCTTGGAAGGAAAAGAATGTGTCGATTGGGCTAGGATGATTAGCAACCACATCGATGAGCAATTCAGGAGCTTGAAGGTGACGAAGACTTTCTACATGAGCTCATATGTGATTTACATGTTGGCCAGAATGACTAAATACAGAAGGATTTCGTACAAAGAGCCAATCGGCTGTGCCCCTGGTCAATTCAAAATTCATGAAGCCTGCACACAGCTACATTTGGCTAACATTGCCAACTATAAACGGGCAAATGATGCATTCACAATGCACATTGCAAGGACGCTTCAGCAAAGGACGCAGCAGAGAATATCTAAAGAAACACAGACACTGATTGAGGAATATGGGTATTGGCTCATCCAATTCCCGAAATTCACATATATTAGGCTGCAGGGGTTCACTTCGTATCCGTATCGGTTACCGCGATACCCCACTGATCACATAGTAATGCTTGAGATATCTAGGCAATTGATTGCCTACGATAAGATTCAGAAAAGGAAAAAGAAGGGTGGACTTGATTTCCCTATCACCATGGAAAATTCCATTGAGGTGTGTCCCTCTTTGCAGGCAGCCCGAGAGGCAGAGGACGAGCTGCAATCTTATCATTTGTCATATCACACAGGCAGGCAGGATTTCGATCCTTATGGGAACATTCGGATGGTACAGAACGTTGAATACCGGCACAGAGCTCATCTGGAGGACTTTTGGGCAAATGCAGTGGATGAGGCTGAGATAAGAAGAAGGATGTTTTCCAGACTTCCTCTCAAGTTGATTAGAGAATGTGAGATTATTCCAGTTCCCGACCGGGTGGAGGAGGATGTCAACGTCATGCAACCCGACTATGGGTCAGTTAGGGATACTCCTGTCCACCACGTTAAATTGACGAAGATCTCGGACTTGGACCTCTTTCTATCCGGTGATGACTTTTACGGGACTTGAATTAAACCGGACATGTATGCAGACTCAAGAGCAAGTCGATCGCCCTTACTTACAGCTTGATGGGTGACCCAAGGCCGTTATCGGTAAAAAGAGGGAAACAAATTGCTCAGACATCGAGGGCACAAGTGGAAGTGCCAACCCAGCCGATACCGTTGAGGATAGAACAAGTATCACCCGTGCACTCACAAACTCAATCTTCGAGTTTAAGAGTGGTTTCATTATTTGCCGATCAGAGGGCAGGATTAGAGGAAGAGCGGGGACTTGAGGAGGTAGATCAGCCCAATGCCCGGGAATCAGCTAGTGTCAGTTTATCCAGGGGCGGCCAACATGAGGAGGAAGAGGAAACAATGGCCGACACACATTTTCAGCAGATGTTGGACACTGCTTTGGAAGAAGAGGAAATCACAGAACAGGGGACCCAAGGGTCGGGAGATACCCAGCTTATAGAGGAGGATGAGCCCGAGCAAACCAGTGCAAGAACAGAGGAAGTGCACGAGATGGAGGCAACAGAAGAACAGCCCCTTGTTGTTTGTAATCCACAGCAGACAGTGCCTGATTGGCTTTCCGACAGAATGAGGAGAGAACCCGAGGATGATACGGATCCGGCCATTGAGATGGAGGAGTTCCTTAGAAGGATCAGTGCGCCACCAGGGAAGAATAGGGCCCAAAAGTTTTCAAAGATCTCGACTGACGAGTCAGGCTCTCGCACGCTTCAGGTGGCTATTCCGAGGGAAGATTGTGATCGAACCGAGGAGAGGCCTGAAAATTATGTGATCACCACAGTTGAGTTGGGTCGTCCTACGGGAGCCCAAGTTATCGAGGAGTTCGATAACTCCTATCAGGCATTGAAGGATCAGTTGCTCCGCACGGAGGGGAAGTATAAGAAATTGAAGAAGGAGCACAAAACTTTGATAGGATACGTACAAAATCTAGCACATCCAGGTGAACCAGCAAACCCAGCAGTGGAACGTCCATCAGAGCTTCCGAAGGAGTCAGTTGTTGCCTTAGAGGATTTGAAGAAAATGGAAACGGAGGCAGACAAGTGGGTTAGCCGTGTTCATACCGAGATAGGGAAATTCATGGAGGACCTTGCCGATGCTTATCGACAGGCCTCAAATATTTTGGCACGGATGGATATAGTAGATCAGGCCTGGGGTGATACTCGCATCTATCAAACGAAGACTGTCCTTCGTTTGGGGGCTTTGATGCATGTACCTCTAGAAACCTTGGTGGATGGAGGTGTAATTCAGAGAGGTGATAGGTATTATTTCACCAGTTGGTACTCCTCGGTGGTCACAGGCCGTGGATTTCATGACGCAGCAAGGGCAGATTCAGCTAAAGTGAGGAAAGCAATGGGCAACATCTTGGGGGGAGTCCTCAATACATTAGAAGCCATATTTGCTAGAAAGTTGGTCCTAGAGGAGATAACTGCTGATGGCTTGAAAAGTAGACTACCTCCATTCTTCTCAGCTGCGAGGTCACTTGTCCTGGATGACTTTGAGAATGTCTCCACGTTCTCTAGTATAATTCAGCATACCCAGGACGCCTTGGTGACATGGAGAAAATCTTGCATCAGATACGGACAAACGGTAGCAGTCTTGGAGTTCCAGCTCAACCATATTCCACCGATCTCTGCACAGGAGGTTGAAGCAGTATTGGCCCGGTTGATCGAGTTTGCTATCCGGGAGAAGGCCAATGGGAACGCTCTCATGGATGAGGATCTTCTTGATGGTGATAGTGGGCATTAATTGCTCATTATGATTCCTGCAGGGGAGTGGAGAATATTCTGTGCATTCATTGCCCACTCCTCTCTGTGGCGGTTTTTAGGGCAGAAACCCTAATCAGGGCATATGTGGCTCGATCTGAGCCCTTCATTGTAATTTGATCTGAACCGTCCACTGAATTGGACTTATTATAAAAGGGGCATCCCCCCTCATTTGTAAATCATTAGAATTAGAGATTAGATCAAGAGTTGAATCAGAGCTAGAGAGTAGAAGGCATATAGCATTTAGCTTAGAAGTTAGCTTTAGATTGAGGAGGGAAGAAAACTTTCCTTTGAAAGTTTTGTAAAAGGTTGTTGTGAACACTTTTCATAATACAAAGAGTTTCATTGTTTGGTGATTTCTTCTTTGTTATGAGTAGCTAGCAAGGCCATTTCGTCTTTCCAATTCAAGGTAGATAGAGTAAAATAGATTTTATTTCATGCAAGTAGTTGTTAATTGTGGAGTGTGGCGTTGTGATTTAAGCATATCTTCTTCATCCATACCACTAGCGGGCTTACTGATGGTAAGTTCGCCTTGCGTGGTCAACTGGAGTATCAGCACTTAACTTCGATTATGGTTCATATGTTTGTATGCGTCGTGTTGACGGTATGAACGTGTTGCGTCATAGTTTGAACATTTTCTCATCCTTTGAAGATTGCACCAACTTTGTCGGAGTTGTTCGAAAGAAGACAAAGCAAAGTTTGGTTTGAAGATTGTTTAAGTCGATCCTCGTCCTCCACCCTTTAGAAGTAGATTTGTAGAATCCCTATCCCTATCCCCTTTAAATTCTGCATTTTCCGAGTCAGTTTAGATACCAGAACCATATTGCCAAATCATTCATGTCCTAATTGCTTCACAAAATTGAACAACTACGTAAGTCCCCTTGAAATAACCAGCAAAACACATCAACCAACTGAGTCTATTCGCGATAAAAGGAACCTTGGAGTCGAACACATGAACTTTCAAGCAATCTTAGCATGTGGGACACTATGATCAAGAGAGAATAGAGTGACCGTTGGGCAACTTTATTCTGTGCTGGCGCTGTCATAAAAAGCACGTCAACAGGTAGTAGTCTTGGAATTTCAGCTCAACCATATTCCACCAATTTTAGTTCAGGAGGTTGAGGCGGTATTGGCCTGGTTGATCGAGTTTGTAGTTAGAGAACAGGACAATGGGAACGCTCTGTTGGATGAAGATCTTCTGGAGGATGATGATGGGCATTAATTGCTCATTATGGTTATGGTTCCTGCAGGGGAGTGGAGAATATTCTGTGCATTTATTGCCCCACTCCTCTCTGTGGCAGTTTTTAGGGCAGAAACCCTAATTAGGGCATAGGTGGCTCAATCTGAGCCCTTTATTGTAATTGAATCTGAGCCGTCCACTGAAATGGGCTAACTATAAAAGGGGCATCCCCCCTCATTTGTAATCTATTAGAATTAGAATTGAATCAGAGATAGAGTTGAGCTAGAGAGTAGAAGGCATATAGCATTTAGCTTAGAAGTTAGCTTAGATTGAGGAGGGAAGAAAACTTTCCTTTGAAAGTTTTGTAAACGGTTGTTGTGAACACTTTTCATAATACAAAGAGTTTCATTGCTTGGTGATTTCTTCTTTTGTTATGAGTAGCTAGCAAGGCCATTTCATCTTTCCAATTCAAGATAGATAGAGTAAAATAGAATTTTAATTCATGCAAGTAGTCGTTAATTGTGGAATGTGGTGTTGAGTTTGGACAAGTCTTCCTTTATCCATACCACTAGCGGACTTGCTGCCGGTAAGTCCGCCCTGCGTGGTCAACTGGAATTTCAGAACCTAACTTCGATTGTGATTCGTATGTGTTCATTTGCATCGTTGTGATGGGGTGCACATGTTGAATCATAATTTGAATATCTTATTAATCCTTTGAAGATTGAACCTACTTTGTCAAAGTTGTCCGACGGGGATGCGAAACAAAGTTTGGTTTGAAGATTGTTGAAGCTAATCCTCACATTCCACCCTTTAGAAGTAGATTGTAGAATTCCTATCCCTATCCCTTTAAATTTTGTATTTCCCGGTTAATTTAGGAGTCAGAGCAACATTGTCAAATCATTCATGTCTTAATTGCTTCACAAAATCAAACAACTACGTAAGTCCCCTTGAATACCCAACATATTCACATTAGCCAACTGAGTCTATTTGCGATAAAAGGAACCTTGGAGTTGAACGCATGAACTTTCACGCAATCTTAGCATGCGGAATACTTTGATCAAGAGAGAATAGAATGACCGTTGGGCATTTTTATTCTGTGTTGGTGTTGTCACAAAACACACCTCAACACTCCCCTGTGAATTGGTTCCTTTTCATTAGTCGACTATGTTTTCATTTTGACGTGTGCACCTAGGAATAGGGCAGTTTAAAATTAGTTTTTCACAAACAAGTTTTCTCATTGTGAGGCACATGCCTCACTACCAAGTGTGCACTTGTATATAGGCCTCTAATTTTGACAACAAATTATTTCCATTATAAGGTGTCTCCACCCCTTAGGCTTTTTATTTTTCACTATCTCACTACATATTCATCCTTTTGTTAGGTGAACACTTAGACCTCTCACATGCACCTGAGAATGATACTCCATTATACTTGGGTGCATCTCACTACACTAGATGTGTGTCTCAATATAGTAGACTATTTTGTTTGAAACTTAACTCCTTTCACAAGTGCGTCCCAAACCACTAGGTGCACACCTCTAAATGGAATTCACTTGAGTCTCTCTTTCCATGTCTTCCTTTATTAGGTGCGCACCATGACTCTTGGTGCACACTTGGAAATGGATATTTAAACTTTGGGATTTACCCCTTTCTCGTGCATGCTTTTACTCCAAGTGTGCACTTGATCAACCTACTTGGCCATTTTTTGACTTGGATGCTTCCTTCCCAAAGGTGTTCCCTTGATGAGATTTTGAGATTTTCATGATTAACAAAAGTTTAGGGGGTAGGAATGATCATGCAGTGAAAAATTTAGCAAGAAGTGATTGATATACATTGGTTCCAATTGGTCTTCTTCCATAAGGAAAAACGTTTACAACAAATGATTGAGATTGTCCCTCCTTTTGAAGGTATCTAGCAAGATCCTATGGTTGTAGTACATTTTTAGGAATGGTAATCATCACATATCTAATTTGATCCTATTTGCCCATAACTTTGACATGTGCAACCATGAACTTGGTCATATCATCCTCCAAGAAAGGCTGAAGTTGTTGAAATAAAATCTGATTCATGAACTATTGATTTACTAGATCTATAGTTGATACTAGTTATGCACCTTGTGATGGGAACACTTCTTGATCATCTTCAACAATTGAACCTTCATCTAACTAACCCTTAGAGTTTGGATTTGAGAGATCATTAAGATTTGAATTTTAAAGCACTAGATTGTAGTGGTTTGGGAATTAGTTCTCGATGGAATAATTACTGTTATGGAAGGACATGATGGTTGGCCTTCAACCACCGTTGGTGCACTATTGTATTCAGAGTCTATAATCAATGGGCACTATTGCTATGATTGTTCATATTATACTTGTACTGGCATATGTTCGATGAATAAAGACAAATGTGATGATTTTATGCATTATATTCCCGTACGGTGTTATGTTCTGTAAGTCACTCTCGTTTACTCCTTGCGTATGTTGGAATTCATTTTGTGAGTAAACATTTGGCACCATTGCCTAAGCATACTTAGGAAGTCACCCGGTAGCAACATGGCGTTGTAATGGGTCAATCGGTAGAAGAGCCTATGCAAGCAAACAAAGAATGGGAAGACGATTTGACACAGGATTTGGTGAACTTGTGGGATATATCGCTAAGGGATCATGTACGGAGAGAAGCTCTCAGGTGAGAGATCCCTCAAGCAGTCATCTGGGACAGACTGCAAGTGAACGACGAGGTTGACCATCTCCTCAACCGTTTGCCAAGACTGTTGGCCTGCCACTTCATTATCTTGCAGGATCTCCAGGCGGAGAGCGACCAGGAACACCGGAGGCAACAAATACTACAGCGGTACGAGGAGAGAACCAAGCAGGAAGAGGAAGAACTTGACACTAGCCGGAGACATACTCCCGATAACCAATGATCGCGTGACCAACCTTTAATGCCCGTACAGCCTAACAAAGACAAGAACCGAGTATTAATCGGGCAAGAAACTCAGGAAGAGAAGGTTCGACGATCACTTAGGCTACGGGAGCAAGAAAATAGACGACGAAGGCTAAAGAAAATTGATAATGAAATCCATGAAGATATAACTGAAATAAATAAATCCATTACAAGAGCACACTAGAACCTGGATGGAATAGATTGATCTATCATAAGAGCACATAAAAACCTGGTCGAGGAAAGGGATGAAGGACCCTTCAGTACACCATACGGAGAAAGATACATAATTTATGACAATGAAAATGAATTAAGTGAAGAGCTCGACAGTAGTATCCGACGCATTCGGGAGTTGTCCATATCAGACGACGACGAAGGGTTGAGGATTGGAAGATCTGAGCCTAAGACCCTAGGGCAGAGGGAGTACCTGAACGAACCCTAGGAGACTCGAGGTGTTGAGGACGTTAACATAAGACAGGGGAGAGACTTGTATGTGGCCGAGAGTGCAAGTGACACACCGGGGCGTAGTGGGAGAACAAGTCCAGTTAGGTCCAACACACAAGGAGGGCATCGGAGAAGGATGGTGGCTCCGCCACCGAGAGGTAGAAGCTGTCAAAATTTACGGGGAATGGGTCAAAAGATCCAGTATGGCATTGCAAAACATGCGAAACGATTTGGGTAGCCAACAAACAAGATGATCCGAACTATTGGCTGAAAGAATTTCCAGCAACGTTGAGAGACAACACCATTGATTGGTACACAAAATTGGACCAAGTACACATGGCATCATGGAGATTACTCAAGCAAGCATTCCAAGATGAGTTCAAACTCCTGAGGGATGACAGTGAGATTGTAGCGGTGATCTACAATACCAAGCAAGGGAAGCATGAGAATGTGCGTACCTATAATCAGAGACTAAAAGACTTGCTGGGGAAATTGGAGGCATAGCTGGTCGATGGTTTGAAGAAGAGGTGGTTCATTGAAGGACTACTTCCCTCCCTCCGAAAGAAATTGAAGGTGGTACCTCCATCCTCGTACACAGAAGCATATAACCGTGCGATGGACATCGAGAGTGAAAACAAGACATCTTCGCGAGGGAAAAAGAAAGATGATGACAAAAGTATGGGGGAGAGTGAAGACGAGTCAAAAAACCGTACAAGCTCTCCGGCGAGATATGCTGAGAATGATGAAGGAACTGAAAGCCGACAAAAAAGGGTCGAAGGAAGCGAACAAACTGTGGTGTACTGAATGCAAAACAAAAGGTCACACAAAGGCGAACTATCCAATGAAAATGTTTTGTGACATTTGCCAAGTTATGGGACACTCCGTCAAGGAGTGCTTGTACAACCTAAAAACACGAAGTTCGCAAGTGTTTTTTGCACAAGGAACAGTAAACCCCTCCGACCACACCACCAAAACCTCAAAACAACAATGCATCCCCTAGTGGCTACCGCAATAATCGAAGAAGTAATGACAGTACACCAAGAAGCAAAAATCTAGTATGACAACAAAGGTAGACCCATGATCCAATGTCGAAAGTGCAACGAATGGGGCCACTTTCCTAGGGATTGCCAAAGTGGTCAAGGTGCGGGTGGAAGGCTGTTTAAATGGTGTGGTCCTAGCGATCATGAAGACACCGACTGCCCGAAGCAGAAAGGCGTCAACATGCTGGAGGTAGCTGACGAGGAGGTCTTGGCGATTACAAGGGCGTAGACAAAGAAGACCAATTATCCGGACTATCGTAGGAAGAAAGAGACTCTGAGAGGCCAAGGAAGAAGTGGAAGAGGAAATGACAAAAGAAGGAAGAACCTCCAAGGCAACTAGTACGTCGTTGCAGTCGGAGTCCAAGAAAAATATCGTAGGACAGGTGCTTCACACAACCATACCAATTAAGGTAAACAAACCTTTTGCAAACGATGCCCCAACTGAGAGTAGTACTCACGAACGTCGTTGTATAGGAGCGAATTTGCACCCCTTGTGTAAATTCCCCTTTTGCATCCCTCCACCTTAGAAAATCAAACCCGAATGTGAAATTCCACATCACCCATCTGCATTGACTCCACTTGGCGCTTGTTTTTTGTGTCGGTGGGGGAATATTTATCGAGAACGCGAGCACGGATGCAGACGTCTATGCAACACGCTGTCGTCCCTGATAGATTCCTGCCTCTGGTGTCTGCATGGACATTACGTTCTCCATTGGGCATGAAGCGTAACACCTTTGTGTCCACCAGCTGGCCCGAAAGCGGCTCTTTCCCTCCTAATCTCTCTTCAAATGCATATTTTTGATAACCATTCCATCTTCACAATTCTAGACATTCACTTGATCTCTCTAGCATCTCTTGAGCATTACTTAGTAGCTTGTTTCTCCATCAACTTCATAGAAGCATGTTGTGCTACCATAGAAGCTGTGATTTTGGTGTCTTGCAAGACCTCCTTCGTCACTGCTGCGGCCGTGTCGACTTTGCCAAGATCGTAGTCTTTCATTCTCCCTTCATTGGCCGAGTGCCTTTGGGTGGAGGTGGTATTGCTTCACCATCCTTCTTTTGTTGTGCTTTGATAGAGTAGCATTGTGTCTTTCGTAGTGTTCATACTCTTTCTTTCTATTTCCTTTATCATTTTCTATCTTGTGGCTTTCCTGGCTATCCGTGGAGTTGGAAACACCAAAGCGGGGGTTTGACTGAGGCAAACCCCTATGGAGTGACACAAGCACTTGAGAGTGCTCTTCATTCTCTATCCTCAACCTAAAACACCCGCTTAGCTTGAGGTAAGCTAGGGCAGCCCTCGTCTCTCCATGACCTGGAGCCTTGGTGTGGTTGGTCCCCCTACCTTATAGTCATCAAGGACAACCTGCAGAAGGGTCCAACCGAGAGTATGACAAAACTAGTGGGAGAGGCCACGAACCCGATGCTACTCGCAGTAAATGTCGAGAGGAAGTTGGGCATCGTGCAGATGGAAATCATGGGGAGGAAACTCTCCAACACCATCGTCAACGAAGGCTTTGGGGTGAACATACTACCAAAGGAGACATGGAAGTGCTTGGGGAAACCAACTTTCTGGCCCCCAACATTCCACCTAGTAGGTGCAAACCAGCATGGCATCAAACCTCTCGGTACTTTAATGGTGCAGAAAGTTTTGATCGGCATGGAACAGTTCCTATTAAACTTCATCGTCATCTCACTAGAGAAGAAGGCGTACGACGCATTGTTGGGACGAAGATGGCTGATTGCCGCCAAAGCGGACCATAATTGGAAAAGGAACACACTCTTGATCGAGAGCCACAGAAAGAAGTACATCATTGATTTAATGAACCAGGCTATGAGCGAAGAACTTGCTTCCTCCGGATTAGAATTAGACGAAGGATCGGATGTTGAGGAAGAAAGAAAGATGATGGAACCGAACACCGAGGGGGTGCTCGAGCTTGAAAGTTGCTCAAAGGATGAGACTAATTCATTGAACAGGCTATTTCACTGGCAAATGGAGGATTACGAAGTCTTTCACCCAGAATGCAACATGTTACAAATCAGAGAGGGGGGAGAGGAAGAAGACAAGGGCTCCACCAGTCAGACATTTCCACCAGAATACGGTGAGTATAAGGAAGGCGTGGAAAAATTGGATGAGATGCCAACCCATAAGTTTGAAAGAGACAAACTGATCAAGTACGAGGAGCCAACACTGGAGAAAGTAAACCTTGGTGAAGAAGAAAAGCCTAAGGTGATCCTTGTCGGTGATGACTGGGACCCCGTACTAAAGGCGGCGGCATTTAAAATCTTCATGGAATATAAAGATGCCTTTGCTTGGATGTACAAGGATCTGAAGGGCATACCACCGGAGTTGTGTGTACATAGGATCCCTCTCGTATCGGGAGCCCAACTCGTACAAAAGAGACCCTATAGGATGAACAAAAATTATGCCGCCAAAGTACAGGATGAAATTGAGAAGATGCTAGAGGCAAGCATTATTTTCAAAGTAGAAGTCAACGATTGGGTGTTATTGATTGTCATTTCTCTGAAGAAGGAATCCGAGCAGATCCGGATACATGTCGAATTTTGATGTTTGAATGCGGTGACTATTAAAGACCTGTTTCCAATCCCCTTCATTGACACAATTCTGGAAGACGTCACCGGGCACAAGATGTACTCGTTCATGGACAGGTTCTCTGGATACAACCAAATTATCATTATCGAGGAAGACAAGTTGAAGACAACCTTCGTGGTCGAGGATGGGGTGTACACATACAACTGGATGCCATTCGGCTGGCCACATTTCAGAGAACAATATTACAAATCATCGACAAAATGTTAGTGGGCAACTTCAAAGCATTCCTCGACGACTGGTTGATCTACAGTGACAAGGAGAAATATTTGAAGGCCCTTGGAGAATGCATGGAGAGGTGCAAAGCAGCCCACCTCGCATTGAACCCCAAGAAGTGCAGATTCATGGTGTTGTAGGGGAAACTACTGGGGCACATTGTGTGCAAATCCAGACTAAAAACAAATCTAGACAAAATAAGAGTAATCGTACAGATGGAGGCCTCGAAGAACGTCACTGGGAAGTCCTTCCTCGAGCACGTAGGGTACTACCAAAGGTTTATCAAAAACTTCGCACAAGTGTCTTACCCTCTCGACCTACTGACGAGGAAGGGACAACGTTTCATATGTGCGGATGAACAAGAGAAGGTGTTCAATGAATTGAAGGATCGGTTGATTAGCTCACCCATATTGGCATACCCTGACTAGAACAAGGAGTTCCACGTACACGTGGATGCTTCCAACTTCGCCATTGAAGCAACATTGGCTCAAGTTGGAGTACACGGGTTGGACCAACCAGTGTTTTTTGCAAGTCGGTTACTTTCAAAAGCAGAGAAAAACTATAGTATGATCGAAGGTGAAGCTCTCGAGATGGTGTACGCAGTGTAGAAATTTAGGCATTACCTGTTGGTGACACCGTTCACATTCTATGTGGACCACCAAGCCGTAATGTACCTGGTAAACAAGCCAATAATACAAGGGAGAGTGAGTAGGTGGCTGTTACTACACCAAGAATTCACATTCACAATTATTGTACGTCCAGGGAAGAGCCATGTGTTCGGTGACTAGTTGGCAAGGATTTTGTTGGGTGAACCTGTTGAAGGTGGAGTGAACGAAGATTTCTCAGATGCGCACCTATTTCAAATTGCAATACTCCCTTCATGGTATGAGAAGATTGGAGAGTACCTATCGACATCCACATTCCCAAAGGAGATGCCACCAGCAGAAAGAAGGAAACTCATACTGAAGAGCAAAACATTCCAACTGATCAATGGATTGCTTTATAAGATGGGGTTTGACCAAATCCTTTGGAGATGTGTAATAGAGGAAAAGATATCGGGCGTACTTAAAGAAGCACACGAAGGGCTAGCCAGAGGTCACATGGGTTCGAATGCCACGGCAAGGAAAATCCTTTTGGCAGGCCTATGGTGGCCAATGATGCATACAGACACCCGAGAGTGGGTGTTAGGTTGTGACACCTGCCAGAGGGTAGGAAAACCACTGAAGCGAGACTTCATGCCCTTATACCTGTTGCAACCCAAGAGTTCGAACGTTGGGGATTGGACTTTATTGAACCGCTGAAAGTAAGCCAATTACATCGATGCCGATATATAGTGGTTGCTATAGAATATTTGACAAAGTGGCCAGAGGCTCGAGCATTTCTAGACAACATAGCATAGAGTACGACCAGATTCATTTACGAACAAATAGTAACACGGTACGGAATTTCGATATAGATCACTAGTGACCGTGGGGGACATTTTGTCAACCATGTCATCTGATTTATGACGACGGAGTTTCGAATCTTCCGTAACTTGTCAAGCTCGTACTACCCACGAGCCAACGGCCAAGCGAAGTCCATGAACAAGGTGTTGGTGTCGATCATTCATAAGTCATGCGGTGTAGAGGAAGCAGATTGGGAAGAGAGACTATCGGTTGTCCTATGGGCATATTGTACGATGTACAAGGTGACAACCGGGCACACACCTTTTCAACTAATGTACGGTCAGGAAGTAGTGGTGCCAATGGAGTACATGGTGTCGAGCCTAAGGATAGCTATAGAGAACTCATTGGGCGACACTGAGAGTCTAAAGGAAAGATTGTATCAACTCAACAAATTGGACGAATGGAGAGTAATGGAACGATGGGCGATGGAAACCATGCAGAGGAGAAGAAAATTCTAGCACGACAAACATCTTCGGCAAATGAATTCTTAGCCAGGGCAGTTGGTTTTAAAATATAACGGCCGTAACAAAATCAAGTCTTGGAAGTTCAAGGTTTGGTGGCTTGGACCATTTAAAATCTGAAAGGTCTATGACAATGGTTCCATAAGGTTGGAAAATTTGGATAGGTCATTGTTGCCAGAAGCCATGAATGGGTCGAACTTGAAGCTATACTGGGAGAGAAAGGAGAAGAAAGATACAATAGCCATCAACATGCTCGGTTACGCCACCAAGGAGGACTAGCCTGTGCAGAAGGAGGAAGCCACCAGAGAACAGGACTGGGGCTTAGGCAACCACAGGTATGTCCCAAAAGAGGACTGGGGCTTAGGCAACCACAGGTATGTCCCAGAAGAAGACTGGGCCGAATTAGGCAAAGACAGGATCATCGAAGAAAGGCTGTCCAATAAGAAAGTTGAAGGTATTGCAGTCCCCCGGATGCACAAGCATCTGATGAACGTAGTGTTCGGAACACCTGCCCTTTGGCGACAAATGGGAGGACACTGGACATACTTGGCCCCATATGAAGGTATAAAGAGGGGGTATCTCGCTAAGGAGTTGGACGAGGAAGCTCAAAAAGAGAAAGAAGAGCAAGCGATGAAGGAACGGAGGGAGCGCCAATCGAGTGACACTGACGAAGAAGACGAAGAATGGTGGGACGATGAGCAATGGAACACATATGCCAAGAAGATTGGACCATGCTTGAAGACGGTGATAATGATTGAAGATATGTTCGTGTCACATGTTGATGCGTATATGAAAGTCTTATTGAAGTGAATGAGGACCGACAAGCGAAAGACACTAAGGGTAGCAAAGGTGGTGACGAAGGAGGGGTTGTGGAGAGTCATACCAAACCTAGCTGGGCCAGCGAAAGTAGACGGAGAGGACGTGACTTGGTACCAGTAGTATGGCGGACGGTATGTGGGTGGCAGTTTCAAAGGCATAGGTCCAGCCCTATTGGTGGACAAATGGTTCGATGTCAAATTCATGGGTACGTGTTGCGAAGAAGAGTACTACAAGAGGCCTGCGTACACTTGCAAATGGCACTACGCCTTAGAGTTGAAGGTTCGGAAAGTAGAGGTGTGAAGAAAAAACAATTAGGAAGAAAGAAATAATAGAAAAAAGAAAGATATCGAAAAAGAAAAAGGCGATGGAGGAGAGAGAAAATAAAGACAAAGACAAAGAGGAAAAAAGAGATGGAGGAGAGAAAATAAAGACAAAAGAAAAAAGAGACGGAGGAGAGAGGAAAAGAAAATGGAGGAGAGAGAAAATAAAGACAGAGAAAAAAGGAGACGGAGGAGAGAGAAAAATTGACAAGAGAAAGAGGAAAAGAAAAATTAAAGACGGAGATCAAAAAATTAAAAATATCAAGAAGCACGAACGGATGCATGTTAAAAATATTAAAGAGGCAAACCATTAAAAACATTAAATTGGCAAAAATCAGAGTAAAGGGTGTACAAAATCTCTACTTCAAGAGACTGTACGATGAAGGAATTGTCATACGATTTGAGGAGAGCAAAAAACTGAAGGATAAGAATATCATGACAAAAGTAAAAGGTCACAAAAGTAGCAAAACGGAGAAATTGAATCTGTTCGCACTAAGTAAAGAGGTGCAAGAAGCCGTACGATACGAAGAGAGGGTAAAAGGCGTATGAGTTTTTGGAGTTAGGGAACGAGATTTCACAGGAGTTGGTGTATGAGCTTCTCAAGAAGGACCTGTACGAGTCAAGCAATCAAAAACCGAACGAAAGGAGGCAAATGTCGCACGAAGGTTTGCATTGAAGTTTGTCATACGAAATTTGAAATTGAGGTTTGTCGTACGAAATCTGAAATTGAAGTTCTTCGTACGAAGTTTGGTGTATTGAGTTGCAAATTAAAGGTTGCCATACGAAATGCTAAGTTGAAGAGGTCCGTACAAAGAAATAGGGAGAGAGCTCAGGAAAGAAAAGGCGTGTGAGTTTCCCAGATTGACTGTACGATTGCAAGCCAGAGCCAGAGGTTTTCAACAAGCCGCAAGAGGGAGTAATCTAGCAATTGTACGAACCAAGAAATTGCAATCCATACAATTCAAAGACAAGGCCATACAACACTTTAATTTGAAGAAGGTCGTACGGAATTTTAATTTGGAGAAGGCTATAGTTCAAAAGTCCGTATGATTTAGAAAGGGAGGTATCGCTGAGAGCAGGATTCAAGCCGTGAGAGACAGTTACTGTAACCGTCGGCACTCAATATTTAAAACAAGCAATTCAAATTTGGAGGGGAAGTGTTGTGAAACCAAAGCACACTAGTGTTATCACAAAAATAAATATCACCAAGAAAGGAAGATGGTAGCTAGTATTAGCAAAGGCAAGAAGTTGAACATCATTCGGCCAAAAATTGTAGGGAGCACATTGATGGCGAGAGAAAGCAACGATGCCGTCACACCTAAGACAATCACATGGGAGAGTCTCAGCGGCATAGAGTGTCGCTTGTGGTGGCTTTTAGTGCCAGACTCACATATACTCAAGAAGGCACTAGAGAAAGCACAAGTAGACAAGGCAGTGCAGCTGCCATTCTTTAATGCTAGAGGTTTTGAGCCTTATTTGTGCCAGTTAGTAACTGGCTATGATAGGCATGACCATCGATCAATAATCAAGTACAGGGGTTATGAAGTCACGATGTGGTATGGTGCCCCTGAGTTCACACGGGTTTTTGGAATTCCCTCTCGAGGGTTGGTGCCTACAAAGGCGCCGAGCAAGTTGATGAAGTAGAGGGAGGCGCTCGTGGCTAGAGTTTGTAGGTCTAATCTCACCCAGCGGGAGAGAGATAGCATTTGGGGTGCTAGCAATAGGGGATTGCAGAAGAACTTCCTCGGCAACCCCGAGTGGAAGTGTTTGCTCGATTTGATCAAGAGCAGACTCACGGGTGCCAGTAGGGCATCAAACATTGCAGTCTGGATGATAGGGTTGATGATTAGATTGGTGACCAATGTGGTGTATAATTGGGCGATTGGGCTTTTAGAGCGGATGAGAGACTTTATGTGTCTTCAACACAAAGCCTGCTACATGACGCAGCATGCCATAGGGCTGCTGCTGGATGCAATTCATCTGCAAGTGCCTGCCAGTCACTAGGGCGGACTCCAGCCGTTGGCAGAGATTGAAGACAGATGGCCCACTGTCTTCTATTGGGCTAACCTTGGCATCCAAACAATAGGAGAGGAGATGCAGCAGTCGGCACCATTGGCGAAGAGGAGGCAGCAAATAAACAGCTCACACCTGAGGTCAAGTGGAGAGGAGCAGGATGATGAGGATGAGGAGCAGAGTGGAGAGGGTGACACACTGAGCATAGAGGGTGCAGCCACTGACGTGTCATTGGATGGGGATGAGGAGATGAGTGTGGACGAAGTCTCAGTTGGAGAGGCTAGGTTACAAGAGGTGGACGAGGCACTTATTGCCGATCCACCAAATGTACCCTAGTAGGCGATACCTATAGTTCCTCCACTGATAGCACAAGAGACCTCGACAACATCCACACCAGCAGTAGGGGCCATGGGTGAAGAAGGAGAAGAGGAGGATGACGAGGCCTTGGATGCCTGGCTTGGCAGGATGGGCGCACAAGAACAGACCCTTCCGCCATCGCTAGGGATGGCCAAGGAGCCGACACATATCTCCATCCAAGATACTACACAGCCGAGCACTCAGGAGAGTGCCTAGCTAGAGCCGAGTGTGCAGCCAGCCAACCAGTCAACAAGCATACAGGAGAGCACACAGTCGGCCTTGACCATTCCGTCGAGCACACAACTAGGTGGGCAGCATGAGGGCCCTCATTTGGTTGGGTCATACTTGCCACACAATCACCGCCAGAGCACTACCATGTGGTGACACGGCCAGTCCCTCGGACGACTCCTTCGTTAGGCTGTGCAGTTGCTTCACCCTCACGGTCGAGGCGGCAAAGACAAGGGCAACCTGGAGATGCAACATCCAGTGGGGATGAGTCGGCAGGACCAGTACGGATGACATCGCCGGATTCTCACCACCCTCTTGGCACCCTTCATAGGTATATTACAGATTTGAGTGCCATGGGTAGACATATGCAAGAGATGGGGGATGTGAGCAAGCAACTCATCACTAGACTAGATCCCCTGGTAGTGCAAGAGGCCGAACGCATTTTGGCGTTTATGCAGTAGGGGTATGAAAGAGAATTCTTCCGATGCTTCACATCAAAGGGTTGGCCGAATGTGCCGGAAGCTGAGATGTTGAATGAGATGACGGCTGCTTGGCAGCCAAGCCAACCGGCAACAGCGGGAGGCATGGCAGGGTTTTGACAACACTCCATGGTATGGAGTGATGCTATCGATACACCTATTTACAGTTGTGCCAACAGTTGCTCCTCATAGAAGTGACTAAAGGTGAACAAGACAAGGCTCTGGCACAGGCAACCCAAAGTTGTACGGAGCTTGCAGAGCAGATCCACAAGTCACAGGAGCAGCTGGCTTAGGTCATGGCAAGGCAAAGACGGGTATTGGCAGTAAAGGAGGAAGTGTTGAAAGAGAAGGACAAGCAGTTGGCTGAGAGGGATACTCAGCTAGAGGAGGTACGATGATTGGCAGGGCAGAGGGAGATTCAGTTGATTGAGAAGGACATGAACTTGGCAGGTACGAAAGAGGAATTGGCAGCTGCACAAGCCAAACTCACTGAGGCAGTGAAGATGGTGAAGTTGGCTCGAGATTGGCAGAAGGCGGCCACCCAGAAACTCCAATGCCTTCAGTAGTAGTCGACAACGACTCCATCTTCGTTCGTACATCCAAGGCGCACTCTCTCCCTCCCTCCTCTTAATTCCCTTTTTGTACCCTAGTTTATCATTTTTAGTCGTCTGGAAGAAGACTACTTTATGGGGGGGATGATGTAGCTGGTCGAAATGTACTTAATCGGTTGTGAGTAGTTAATAAGACAGTTTAATATTTTATGTATTTGTCTTGTCTTTTTGTCGTATTAGTTAGTGGTTCGGGAAATAGTTCTCAATGGAATAATTAATGTTATGAAAGGACGCAACGGTTGGCCTTCAACCACCGTCGGCGCACTATTTGTGTTCAGAGTCTGTAATCAATGGGCACTATTGCTATGATTGTTCATATTATACTTGTACTGGCATATGTTCAATGAATAGAGACAAATGTGATGATTTTATGTATTATATTCTTGTACGGTGTTATGTTTTGTAAGTCACTCTTGTTTACTCCTTGTGTATGTTGGAATTCATTCTATGAGTAAACATAGATCATTGTCAAAATACACATGCTGAAAAATATCATCTTCTAGAGACCAAATTTCCCACTCATCATCCCATAGTGGCAGCCCTTGAACAAAGTCAGTTTTTTTTAGTTTTATTGAAACAATTGACTTCAATGAATACGACCCCTAAGGGGGAAGAAACATTTGTAGTCCTTTGTATCAATCGTGCAGTTGTTGTTTCCTATCACTTGGGTAGGAGTATAAATATGATTCTCTAACAACATTTCATTTTCTTTGATTGGCCATCCTTTTTAGATATCTTGAAGAGTATCCATTTATTCTTTGTTGATATGTATGGGATCTATTGAAGACAAGTCAAATCTTAGGAGGAAATTGTCCTCCACTGAAGACTTGCTTTCAAAGTGTTGCACAAAATAATCAAGGTTTGGTAAAGATTCCTTCAAATATACCTCTAGTCTAATGAGTGCCTTAAAAGTTGAATTATCTTCAATAATAAGAAAAAAATGCTCTTGATCTAATTGTGATGCTTCTTTGATTCTTTGAACAAAAATATTAGCCTCTAGTAACAAAGTATTTGTCTCTTCAATGGGTATCAACAAATATTTTCATCATTAATGCATATGGAGACTATTGAACTTGAATATGAAAACTCTTGAAAGAGAAAAATATCTTGCTCTTCTTTGATAACATTTGTTATAGGATCTTCAAACAACACTTCAAATGAAGAAAAAGTACTATTGGATTTATCATACTTTCTAGTGCAACTGACTTCTCCCGCAATTTGGTTCTTTAGATGTTTGTGTGACCTCATTCTTCTCAGAGAATATATGGCATACTTGAGTAATGTGAGGCTCTTCTTCCATTGATAAGCCCTCTTTAACCTCAAAGAACTTGGGAAAAGTAGGCAAAATTAATAGTGAATATTCTAGTTCTATTTCAATTCTTGTTTATGTAAACACATGATGTGATTCAATATATGATTATGAAAATTGATCCTTACCTTATAAGGATCACATTAGGTACATCTTATTATAGAGTCATATTATTGTTTAAAATACATTTAGGATTGCCTAAAGACCCTTGATTTTTATTTGAAGTTGCACATATTTTTTTGAACCTTTGCATTTCATGACAAATTCATCCATCATTTTGATCAATTTCATGAAACATGCAATATGTGTGTCGTAAAAGTAACTTTTTCTACTTGCCATCTAGGAGAAATAGAAATATGAGATCTGACATTCATATAATTGATGAATGAATCGTTTTTTTCTAGAGGAGATGGATATTGCTGAAGTGGTGAAATGACCCAAGTCTGATTTTTTCTTTATTTTTTTTATTTTTTTGCTCTGGCATTTCGTCAACACTTGACAAGGAGTTACTATTTGAAGATTCTGAATGTGTTTGCTTTGGAAGTGTTTAAGTAATAGAATCATATAGCATGCACAATTCATTCATATACAATAAACATTCATGATACTCGAAGGGCATTATAACAAATACTTGTCCTACATTCCATTTGCAACAAAGAGGCAAAAATATAAAATATGTAGTGGCTGCTATAAAAATAGATTGCAGAGATAAATTTAATTATTTTTCTGACCTCATACAAGCAATGAACTTGTATATCTGCAGTCAATATTCAATCGTCCAAGTTCTCCAGCCAAGAGTCTTCCATCCTCAACACCATCTCCAAACTTGCCTAGAACCTGGTCTGAGACTGCTAGAAATAACAATGAAATTTCAGACTTCCCACGCCCTCACACAACTGCAGATAGCTTGAAAACAGACCCACGACTCCCTCAAGAAAGATGGCAGACAGCACACACGACCCCAAACACCTTAGTCACAACTCGTGGTATTCAAGGTGAATTGCATAGGAATGGAGGCTTCGTCTATAACCAACTCTTACGCCCAACCATAACAATATTTATGCTTAGCAACACTAACCTTCATAGAATGCTGTCATACACAAATAGTCTCCTCACTTTGCATTCATTTTTCTATTCATGACACCTTTAATCTTCCTGTGAACCTTTGAAAATAAAAGATAAAGCGTCTTCAGGCAACCCTCTGCAAACTCTATCAATTTTGTCTTGCTTGCAAGACTTTACAAAATTGCAATTCTTCAATCATACTTGCGACTTGTCTTCCAAAATCATTTATCGAAAGATTCTGCCAATTGAACCCTTCGGATCAAATATGAAAAGCACAACAATGAAGCACCAACATAGACTTAGGATGAATTTATCAGCAATCAACTAGGGAAGATCTTTCACCATCGTAGATGATATTCTTCAAGAGTGTTTTTGTCCTTAGGAAGTATTGAGATGAACTGAGTTCAATCCCCAAACCACAAAGGTTTCACTAGAGAAAATGTAATAATTTGCATAATGCAAATGAGCTCACAAAACTTTTTATAACTTTTTTCAAAAGCTTTCCAAAAACTAGAATATAAAATCAATTTATAAATTAAATAAGCCTTGTTACTCCAAAAAGTAATTTATTTTATTATTTAAACATTCCCAACGCTTAAAGTCACTTTATCAGTGTCCAACAACTTTCAATTTTCATTCCAACTAGCTATTATGCTAAGGTGCCCATTAAATTATTTTAATAAAATTAGCAACCCTAGTAAAAATAATTAAATTAAAGCCACAAGTAAACCTGAGTTGCAAAAACTGTCGAAAAACGTCAGAATCGAAATTTGACTGCATTAGAGTGATATCAATGATGAAAAATGAAAATCGGGCTTGACCAAGTGACTTACTCTAAATAGACGCCTTCCAAGAATATTGGAGACCACACCAGAAGCCGAAATTCACTACGGAAAGTGACATAAGTGTCCTCAAGACTAACTAAGCTCATTGACAATATCAGACAATCCTTTTGACAAGGTTGACACTCATCGAGAAGGTCAAAGCCAACTGCAATGCTAGAGAAACAAAAAATGGGGACATTACATTCCTCCCTCCCCAAAGATTGCTTGCCCTCAAGCAATGCCTGCACAACATTAGAATCACCACACTAAATCGGACTACAACCAAATGTGACCCCAGGGTCCCGTGTGAACCTCAGAAAAACCCATCATGCTAACGTTGCACCACTTTGATTATAATTGAAAATCCATTGTGCCAAATCTGCACTCTCCTCTTTTGTAATCCAATCCACCCTCAAAACCCAAACTGAAATACCTATAAGGGCTGAAATCTATGCCATGAAAGATCTCCTACCAAGGCATCTTAGTAAGGTCCACATCTACAATGCCACTGCCTGACACGATCCTAGGCAATAGAAAAAAAAATTTGCTCAACGGGAAAACAGGATCCACCACTCTCTCATCATGGAGTCCAAAAATTGTTGCAAATCAGTCCCTATTAAGTGACTAGTATAAAAGACGACAACAATATTGACTCTGAAATTAGCTGTCCTGGGAATGCCCTCTCGGTCATAAAATGATAACACCTCATCAACACTTAATCTTATTATAAATTCAATGGCGTTGCTTTTCAGTCTTCCTTGTATGAGTGTATCAGTGCTAAAAACCGTTACGATTGGGCTTTCCCTCACAAGCTTTTTTTTTCTTGTGTAGATTGATACTTGTAATCCAAGGTAAAAACATGAGAGATATGAAAAACTCAAACTGAACTGAATGAAGATTGGTTGATTCCATGATGAGCAAATATGCAATTAGACTTGTATTGAAATCTCGATTTGGTGTTATTTGATGTAAATTTGTAATAGGTTATCCTGGTAACTTTAAAGTTTAATTGTCACAAAAATAAAGGCTCTCAAGAGAAAAGATACAAATCTTTGAAGTTTTAGCAGTAACATCCATCAGACCAAACAACCCTATGATGTTTCTTAATTACAAAGCAAGGGAACCATATTATATCAGAATAATAGTTATCATATGACATGTGGGCATGCAGGTTATTGACTTACAAGGAGGAAGTGTGCAAAATATTGCTGATTTTGTCTTCTTTGGCACAAAAGGTGAGGAGGATAATTCTAACGAGAATAATATAAAGTATTGATCCTTATTGATACAGCATCTGATATGATTGATTAGGATTGATTTGTTTGTGCTGAATAAATATTTAATGCAGGACGTTTGGTTATCAAGGGGAGGGCTGCCAAGTCATCTACACCTGGGAAGGAGTCTCAGAGAATTGATGTAACATTTGATAGCTTCTTCGTTAGTATCGGCAATTGGCAATCTCCAGTGATACCTTTAGATTGGGTAAATCCAAAAGGGTGAGACATTTAATTCATTTTCTCCTAATGGTATGGACTACCTTAAAACTAAAAACAGAAAGATTATCTTCAAAATTGATTTCTGAAATTTAGATATGTTAGAGGTTCATAGTTTACTGGAATAGTATTTGATTTTGAATGGTTCAGTTAAGTGACACTTTGGGTTTTCTTCTCAAGAAAACATTTAATTTGCAAAAGAACCATGACAATATGAATATGCATTCCTGAAGGTGTTCCAAAATATCATTGAAAAATATAATAAAGAAGAAAGAGAGAGAAAATTATATTCTAAGAATAAATGCACGTTCAAAATAAACTAATAGTGCAGATGCCAGAAACTAATTATTTGTATGTGTATGAAGTCTAATTGTATTTATTGAATCAATAAGACTTGAGTGGTTACTAAGATATATTATTTGCAATCGTTTAATTTCATTTCTATGATCAAAAGACAAGTCGACTTTTGTAAAACAACTTCCAAAAAGTTAAGTTTCTTTTCCTCACTGATGTAGTCTTGGTTGTATATAAGTTGGAAAAATGTATATTTACTATAAATGTTGTTCCTTTATAGGTGGGTCGATACTACATATTTGGATCAAGACTTACGTATTGGTCGCGGTGACAAAGGTTCCGTTTTTGTTTCTGCTCGAGTGAAGGAATAATAAGAAGCTTACACAGTTTCTGTTTTTCTCGTTGCTGAACTGATGAGTTAATTATAACCTAGAAGATTTTTAACATTTATTAGGTTAATCTATGAGACAGTTTATTATTTTTTCTTTTTAAACTGTTGATCTTCTGTTATTCAATTTGATAATGAACTTCCTTAATCTCTCAACCATCTCCTCACTGAATCGATATTGAAATGAAGCTGCTACTAAATTACTTGTGTACTTGAACTGGATGTCATTGTAAGTTTTACATTTCAAACTGAAGTATTTTTCTGTTTCCACTATCCCAGCTGTACAAAAGATACAAATTCTCTATTTCCATATATCTTTTGACCTTTTTCATCTACCAGTTCTATATAAAAAAATAATAACAATTAATATTTAATTGAATTACGAAAATCCTTGCTTTCCAAAAAAGATTGATAACTATTATTCCCAATATTACCATATATAAATTTGTAATGATGAGGTTATATGTTAAAAGCATATGATTTTTCTACTGAGATTCTATGGAACGAACAGATTTGATTTAGTTTTAACTTTTTTTATATTATTACATATATTTTCACTAATAATTTTTTTTAAAAAGAGAATTGTTCTTGGTTCTATTTTTTTCAAGTGAGTGTGCTTGCTTTCCAGTGTCTACATCTTAAGGGTTCAAAAGTGTAACGTCATAAATTAGATCATATGCAATTTCACATTACATACGCCTTCCTCTTTAGATAAATTAAAGTAATTATGCTTTCTCTCAACCCTCAACCATCTCTTGCCATCTGGCATGTCCAATTCTCGACTGTTGAGTCTGATTTTCTCATGGACCTATGCACGCCACGAGGATGTCTGCAAGCCATGCTCGCGTCCCATGAAAATCCGTGATTGAGTTGGTCATTGAGACATTACACACATGGCTTTTGGCAGTGTCACACCTTTGCCAACCTGCAACCTCATCAGGAGTCACTCGAGTAGACCATTTGAACCAAAAGGTCTCTCTTTCTTGGGGAGGATTCATTCATTCTTGATTCTTTCGAATTTCATTCAATCTTGCTCTCTTAGAAAAACACACAGCTCTCTTCTTTTCTCATTCTCCACTATTCTATAA
Source organism: Sequoiadendron giganteum (assembly GCA_007115665.2). NCBI lineage: Eukaryota > Viridiplantae > Streptophyta > Pinopsida > Cupressales > Cupressaceae > Sequoiadendron > Sequoiadendron giganteum. The sequence goes on from CM021102.1 coordinate 24,181,765, forward strand.
CATCTCTCTCATTCAAAGCATTCTCCATATTTTCTATAGGCATATCTTTCATAAAAAATCTTCTACAACTTCCAGAGTAAACTCCATTGTCATCAACATGAGCTCATCTTGTGAAAAGGCCATTGTCATCTTGGAGTTTCTTGTTACTTTTTCACTGCAGCATCAAGCTACGTAGCTCATGTGTGGTATCCGTTCAAGTCTTTCCATTAATGCATACTATCTTTATTTGTTAGCATATTGTTCTCTTTATCATTTCACGTCTATTTTCAATATCTTGCCTAAGACTTACGTGGAGGTGGAAACACCAATATAGAGGTTTGACTATGACAAACTCCTATACAACACCCAAACCTTTCTCTTTGGTCTTGTGTGTGTAGGTGCAGGTGGAAAAACTACTTGGATAAATCTTGGACTTTGACAAACATTTCGGTGTCACTTTTGTCTAATTTTCACTTAGCATCTTTACTTATTGTTGTACCCAAACCAAATTTTTTGCTTCATTAAGGCATTTTGCTTAAAATGGTCTAAACCTTGTTAAAATGATGTCAAAACATAGTTTTTGGGCAATTCAAGTATGGGCTTTGAGTCAATGTCATGCCACGGAGATACTGACAAAATTTGAAAAAAATGAAAATTAGGGTTTCTAGACCCCTATTTTTAGGTCAAAACCCTAAAAAATGAAACTAGTCAGAATTGGCTGAAATTTGTTTTGATTGGCGTATTTTGCTTCACGATCACAATGGTGAAGTTGGATTCAGTGAAAACTCAGTTTAAGCCTGGTGGGTAGTTTTCGTTTTTTCAAGTAAGAAGTTAGGTTTTCTAAACTCATCATTGGCAGATGGCCAGGTACCAGGTGTCGACAGCTAAGCTCAAAACGCTTCAGTGATGTTTCCATGGCAAGTTTCGTCCAAAAAGTTATTTCGTCTCAGAGGGGTTTTTCAACAAGGTGAAGATACTGTAAAATTGACTAAGTTTGGAATGAAAAAGCGCAACTCTGAGCTAGGGGCGCCCATCATTCTGGAGGCTTTAATCAAATTTTTGTGACTTATCTCTTCCAAGATGACTTCTCCAGATTCCTGATAGCGTCGCGATGAGCCAGCCAGCGAGTCCAACGGAGGAGTAGATCGCCTAAAATCAAGGACTCAATGCAGAACGAGGGAAATGCAAAATTGACTAACTCTGGAGTTAAAAAAAGCGCCCCTGGCCCATCTTTTTGAGGCTTCAGATGGAGTTTTTTGATCGAGTGACACCCAAGAAGTTTGTTTCCATTTTTGGTCCATCTCCGCAACGCATCTGTCAGCAGGTGAATTTGAGTTGCCGTGTTGCCATCATCAATGGTCAAACTTGAGGTTTCAGACTTGATCAAAAACTGTTCAGGAAGGACAAAAGCGCCCCTGGAGGCTAGGGGCGCCCAAGGTTTTGAAGCCTTTAAAGGAGTCTGTTTGATGATTTCAGATGCTCGTCTTGTTCGTGTCAGCTCCAGCTTTCCGTTGCCTATCTTAGTCGGGTCAGAAGATGTCTTGGTAGCTTACAGCCGGAAGATTAGTAGTTTTTAGCTAGTTGCAAAAATGGCTCACTGGTTGGGAAAAGCGCCCCTGGAGGCCAGGGGCGCCCATGATTTAGGAAGGTCAGATCATGTTTTTATATGAAGTGCTCTCCAGGAGCCCTTGCTCAGAATTCAGCCTGCTCCGCAGTGACCCAATCAGCATGTTCTGAAGTTTTGCCAAGTATCGAGAAACATCAAGTGAAATGAGGTCAAGTTATCAGTGAAAATAATGAAAATGCTTGAAAATATTCTAACTTTGAGGTCAAAAAGCACCCCTGGCCCATCTTTTTGAGGCCTCAGATTGATGAATTTTGGATTATCACCTCAAGGAATCTTCTTGTCAGATTTGGTCCTGCTCTTCAACGGAACTGTCAGCCAGTTGATCTGACGCGGCAGTCAATCAGAATCAGTGATCGAACGTGAGCTTCATTTGAGGTTTTTATATTCAAATTTTCAGAAAATGTCTAAGTATGGAAGGATGCCTAAAGTCAAAGGTTGACTTTTTAAATTCAAAAAATAGAAGTGTGCATGGGGAGAGTTTTCAGTTTACTAAATTTAGATCTTCAGTTGAACTCTTTTCAAGTCGACTTCTGGTAAACCTATTTTTAGTCATAACTGGCTAAAATTAGTTTGCATGTATCAGTTAACTGAATTTTTCAAAGTGGCGCCCTAATTAGGGTTTATGGTACATCCAGTTAACTGAGTTTAAAGCCAAATATAGGCCATGCATGAGTTTTGAAGGTCTAGTTGTACTTCAAGCGCCATTTCCAACACTTAGCATGCATTTCACATGCCTTAGAAGATATTCTTCTATATATTTTGCTAATGGTGTTCATTATTCTTCATTAGAATTGACAAGAAACATCTTTTCTTCAGCATAAAATTGATCTGAAGGTGCTACAGGTGTCAAATTTCAGTGTTCTTCGTAGCTACGGATTCAAATTGTTCGAGAGAAGATTATTTCAGACTTCGTTTTATTTGCATGCAGGTTTTATCAGTTCTACTTCAAGCATAGGCGAATTTTTACAGAAGAAGAGAGAAAACAAACAAATAAAACTTCTATTCTTCTGTCTCATTTTCCTCTATTCTCGTCTTAGATTTTCTTCACATGTCAAAGAAAACGACAAATTTTTTAGAAAAGCATCATTTGGGTTCGAGTATGTTAGCATCAACAATAATACCCATGCCTCAGATTATTTCGTGAAAATTGCCCCGCAGCCTCTATTCTAGAGCTCTGTGCTTTTTTCTAAAAATTTATTTTGCATGCGGGCCTAAAACACATTTTTTTTTTCAAAATCTATTGATTTGGGTTGTGTTAGGGTTCAATTCTGCACAAAACCCATGTTCTAGATTTTCTCGGGAAAAATTGCCCTCACAACTCCTCAGATCTCAACTAAAAACCTTTTGCATGCAGGCCTAAATCACATTTTTCCGAATTTCTGACGTTGTAGGTCATCTTAGAATTTGATTATGCACAAAACCCACGTCTCGGAATTTTTCGTGAAAATTGCCCTTCAACAAGGTATTTTTAGCTTTATCTGGAGTGATTTTTGGTTTTCCGAAGAAAGTTGTCAAAACATAGCCGTGTTCACAGTCAATAGGCGAGTTTTTCAGGATACAGTTCACGCAAACCGGATTCAAGACCAAGTCAGTCTTAATTCATGATTTCATCAAAAAAGCTGACACCGATTTGTATCAAGTGCATCCGAAAGGTTGGCAGGCGTAGTCACTCAAGTCCGCATGGTTGCATGCCTCGTATAGCTGATTGTCTTCCCAGGCCAGTTTAGAGGGTTGATACCGTTGGGTTTCTGCGTATGCAACAAGTTCATTTGCATTTCTCACAACCAAAGTGTTCGTAGTCAAACTTCGCGGTTTCATCATGCAACACTCTTCCATAGAGAAAAGCGTCAAAAAACATGAGAAGCATCAAGCTGCAGAAGAAACAGTGGCCATCACTTCAGTTACAGAGCTGCCAGAGTTACCTGTCAATGAAGTGCCAGTTTAAGTGTGCAGAGATTTCCTAGTTTGCTTGAATTGCTGACAAGTAGTGAATTGACAGTTGAGAATGTGACGACCTCTAAATGATGATGCAGTCGACAGCCTCGTGGAGGGGTTAATTGCCCGAGATCAAGGCCAATGAACTTCAGTTCAAGACGTCCCACCTTTTCCAAGATAGACATTAGACACAAGAGTTATACTCGATGCCTCTTTCCGAGTTAACTCATTGTTACACATTGTACGCTATGTCTTTCTTAGAAACATCTTTGTATAGATGGATTTATTAGTTAGTTTTCATTTCAATAAGGACATGCATGTTACACATGTCCATTTTGTTGAGTCTTGTTTCAGTTAACTGATGGTATCTTTCCAGTTAACGATGTAGTTTCATTCAATTAGGTTTAGAGAATAAAGATCTTGCATGCTAGCAAGACTCTAGTTGACTCAAGGTGATTTTAGGGTTGCCTACAATTTTGATGTCTATAAATAAGAGCTTTCAGCTCATTTGTAATTAGCTTTTCCTAGTGATAGAGAATTGCTGCGTTGTTGGCAACATGCCTATTTTCAAGATTGGTTCACCCTTGTAAATTAGAACTTTTGCTTGATAGCATACATGTTGCGCCTACCTTGCCTGTAGTATTGCTATTATTGTATCTATTCAAGGAAATTTTGCAAGAGAGATTAATATATGCTATACCCACCTTGCCTGTAATATTGTCTTTTTGTATTTGTTCATGAGCGTTTGTTTTGATAATGAATTGTTATGCCACTCGGGTTCTATGCAATTATTATGGTGAATGATTGCCTTAGTTAGATATAGTGGCTAGTTCGATCGTAGATTGTACGCGTGTCTCGCCTATGCAATTTGCTGTCGTAGTTGGCTATCTTTTGTGTTTTGTTATCAATAAGCCTATTCGAATTAAGCAAATAGTTGTGCCCACCTTGCCTTCATGTTGAGAATTTGTACTTAAAGCTTATTGTAAGATGTGTGTGATAATAAGCTTATTCAACCGAGCAAATAGTTGTGCCCACCTTGCCTTCATGTTGTGAATCTGCACCCAGCTTATCGTATAAAACCATTCCTCCTCCATTTCCTCACGCTCTGTTTTCTTGAGGAAACTGGATAGATTTAAAGAAGTTAGCTTAGTTGTAGTTAGATGATCTACGAAACCAGAAAATCCTTAGCTGCAACGTTCTAGGTTTTCTTAACCTTGTGCCTCTACCAACTGAGAACAAAAAGATAGGATTTAGTTTACTTTTCTTTTCCAGGCATTCCAGCACAATGAGGGAGCTTCCCCTCCTAATTTGAAGAGCACTCATTACGCAGTGTGCATAGTTTTCTGTACAAACTTACACTCCAGAGGTGTTAGTTCTTATGCCAACACTTATGTCATCTTATATTAGTTGTACATTTGTATCTTGCATCCCTTTCACGTCTGGAAACTTGTGGAAAGTACTTCATGTCTTCTTGTGTTGATACCAGCATGGCGCACTGTCGTCCGACAACCGCACGTCCGTCTTGGACAAAGAGCTTGCCGAGCTGTCTAGAAAACCTTTGTACCCTGCACTTTTAGTCTCTAATGTCTTAAAGGTCTCTAGATAATTTATGTAAGTTTTAAATCTCACATTCCTCCATTTCCAGTTCACTTGAGCCATGTCAATTGAGGTAGTTGAGAGATAATTTGCTCCTTGAGATCCCTTATCTTGAGGGTAGCGAATTCCCTCCCCTACAAGAAGTTAGTTAAAGGAACGATTTTTTTGGGAGATGATTTTAAAATACAATATTATAATATAATTTTGCATAAATGGATATGAAATGTGTTAATTATATAGTGCAGATAAGAAAAAATTTCAGATTAATAGATAACAATTGCATAGAAAAAAAAAGACACAACATAGTGTGGTTCACCAAACAATGGCTACATTGAAATATCCTAACCAATTTTTTTCATTTTTGTACACGGCTAAGTACACCCATTAGCGTTAGTGTAATCATAAACCAGCTGAAAGGAACCCTTGACTTTCTGATCAACCCAGATCCCAGTATGGGCAAGGTGAGAGCATACTCGAAGGGGGTCGTTAGCAATACTAAAAAACTGTTAGAATTGATAACTCTAACCAAGAATGCGCCCTAAGACCCGAGATGGGAGGAGGGGCGAGCATATGGTCAGAGGGTCCATGAATTTGTGACGGCTCAACCGATCAGCACAATGCAACAATGCATTACTGAAATCAAATAGGCGGCAAGCCAGCCTCTTCCACTTCTTCAGCGGGTGATACAAGGAATGAAAACTAACTAAGATTGAAACAAGCCAGTCTCTTCCACAGCCGTGGGAAAGTACAAGAATTAGATCAGAACTAGAAGAATTGCTGACAGTACTACTATTCAGCTTACAATAACATAGAAATCTTGCCAAGCACATATGATTAGAAGATATATCATGCCGCAATGATTGTAAATGACTGCCCTATACTCTTCTAGATTTCCAAGACTCAAACTCAACTCCCAAACCCCATTTTTTCTAATCTGGTTATGCAGACCTGCACTGAAACTACAAAATCAGCAACACAGAGAATCACTAAAATGAAGACAACTCCTTCAAAACACGCTCGAATTTCATGAAACCAAATGCAATATATCCTAATACTGAAGGCGCCCAAGAGGAAAGCTCAAAACAGACTCAAATGATCACTATTCATTTGGCACGCAAAACCAAGCACTTCCAGAAATGTACGGCCCAAGAGAAAGGGCGATTTTGCATTTTAAAATTAAATACTGGATATTAAAATCTGCAAATTTGCAAGAAGGGTCGCCCCTAGCAAGGAAATAAATAGACCAAATGCCCAGAACCACTATATTTTTATTTTCAGACTTATGAGTAAAAACATGGATCAGCTGTGATAGAACAGCAACTGCAAAAGTAACTAAACTGATAAGAAACTCAACTACAATGCAAAATAACTCACTAAAATCAACCTCTCAACTAGTTGTTGTATTTCAAGCAAGAAGTCAAGCCTAGCTAGGAGGTATGCATTCCTCGAAGCAAACCTGGCACCAAACCGGCAGCATAACAATACTCAAAATGTAAGATGAGAAACATGAAGAAGAGCACTCCTTTAAATAACTTTGCTAAGCACCTCTAGAACCTTCCAGAAGGTGTGCTCCACCCAGAGAAGCCTTTAATTCCTTGTTGACCTTTGACTCAAAAGATGGCGTCCTCTTTTGCTCAAGTAATTCCACGTTTTTTACTTTCCACCAGCTTCCTCAAAATGGCGTACCTTTTTCCTCAAGTTGTCATTTTTAAAAGATACAAATTTCACTTAACCTTTTTTGAATGAGGTGCCTACCCCTTAGAATCCCCCTTTTTGATAAATAACTTAAGTTGTAAAGTTAAGCCAAGGGGTTATAATTAAAATAAAACATTATTTTAATTAAAACAACTTATCCCTCCAGAAACTGCATCCAAGCGCCAAATCAGACACTGCCAACTGAACCAACTGAAGAGGTATGTCAAGAACACTGAAGCCAACAAGACCACTGCCAGAAATAGAATTTACTAAAAATAGTAAATTCCGGGAGTAACTTAGATCATCATGCCAGATATACCATCGTGAAGCTCTCTGAAAACCCAAAAAAGAGCTACCAACCGAACACCAAGATTCTAGAAGCACATTCCAACACAAGCTGAAACGTCCTCCTAAAAGAAAGGGAACCCTAATTCCGCTTCCAAGTAGTCTACGGGTCACCAGGGTAGACTAACGACCAACTATCGGGTCACTGCTGAGAAGGGGACATTACATACATCCACAGGAAAAGCAAGGTAATTATCTCTGATTATCACGTGTAGTGAATACATGAAGTTTTTATCATCTTTACAATGTTTCATTCTCAAGATTGTATCTTGATGCAAACGAATAGACAATAGGATGGAAAACCACGTGTCTATTTGACAAAGTGATGGTTGGACTTCATAACTAAACAATCTCCCACTTGAAGTCCAAACCACTGTTGCAAGTAGCCATGCTCAGAGATATCCCCCACTTTTCTAGGCGTATTATCTCATCTTGACTAGGTCAAGAGAAGCTCCACAAAACTCTAGCTTCTCTTTTCAAACAATCTTCATAAATTCATTGGCAAGATTTAGGCTAGTGTGAATCTCTTGCAACTTTAGTTTACCTTGTTCAAGTTCACTTTGAATAAAATGATACAGAAGCTCTATGTGCTTTGCTCGTGAATGAAAAGTTGAGTTTTTTTGGCCAAGTGAATTGCACCATTGCTATCATTGTGCAGAGTGAAATCTTGTTGTTTGCAACCCAATTCACCCAATAATTGTTGCAACCACAACATCTTTTTAGCTCCTTTAGTTATTGCAATGTATTCAGCTTTGGTAGTCGATAAAGCTACCACTTTCCCAACTGATTGCTGCCCTTGCAAAAGTAAACACATATCTGGTGGTAGATCGCATTATATCCAAGTAACCAACCATGTCAAAGTCAGCATATCCTTGCAGCTATGCATCATTTCCTCCAAACCTCAAGAAATGATGTGATGTGCCCTTCAAGTATTTTAGAATCCATTTCACAGCCTACCAATGAATCATACATGGATTACTCATATACCTGTAATGCTGCTTGTCCTAATTTACCCTAGAATTCGCCTATTGATCACAAATTCCACAAACTAGGGTTAGGGCTTTCGCCTTATCAAATAAATAACTCTCTAATGATGTACTCTTGGATTGAAACCTGCATTCACCACATGAACAACATTCCCAAATATGCACATATACATTTGTTAGCATTAATCCATGGCAACACATTTATAGACTATCAATGATGCAACCTATTGTAAACTAGGAGTAACTTGGTGTGTCTGTCCGAAGCCATATGCAAACCTAAGAGGTTGTATACCACAACTCTCCCTATTGGCGACTTGTACCTACTTTCCCCAACCATGCCACATCCTTGGAAAACACTTTGTCCACTTGTGGGAACGGGTGGGGCATCCTGAGCGATCTTGGCTCTTCCACCCCTCCATGGCCCATCCTTTCCTTAAAGGTTGGGCGGTTATAAGTGGAATCTCTAAGCACTCACTTCTTGCCCAGGCCCCTTCCACAAAGTGGGTTTCAAACAATCAAGCACATCATATATTCTATCACAAGAAATTATTCATTAAATATTTTTATTAACATATAAGCAATATGCATACACACGCAAACAATGAGTTGCAGAAGAATAGCAGTCTAGGGTGATGAACTTGGACAGATGCTCCTTTGTCACCTGGTCTATATGTTCTTCCCCTTAATTGATGATCTGTTCTTAACACTTAGAGGATATCATTAGGGTAGATCAAACAAAGAAGAATCTATTATACTTAGATTAAAGCATCATACTTACTCATCAGGTTCAACAATTGTTGAAAGCATCATTATTGCATAATCGTACACTATCTCTCTATATACTTATATTTTATCATATATACATATATTTACTTATCTTACTTCCCTTGTTATTGACTTATCCTTTGCCTTCATATATATCTCCTTGAGCCATCTTCATATTCATCATACTCTTTCCTCCAAATTTGAGATATCGTATTAATGTTTTGATGCTATATGAATGCTGGTCTTCTTGATATTGTAACCATAGATGGAAAACTCGGCATTTTCAAGTACTCGGCAAGCCCGAAAAACTCGGCAAAAACTCGGCAACTTAAAAAATTGCTTAAACTTCACTAAAAACGCATTTTTTTTGCAAAATTCAAAGATAAGATGCATCCAATGAGTCAATAAATGAGTACATATAAGAAACAAGTTGTATTTGATTGATTTGAAAGAAATTGGATACAAAATGGCATCCTCATGTGGAATGCTCAATGCGCCGATATGATAATAGTCTGAAACAAAATGAAAATAGCAAATTGTTATTGTAAAACTGAAAGTAAATACTATATTCATATATTTTACAAATTTATATCTTCCTCTTCCCATGTCTAGTGAAAACTAGGGGAGAGGTAGAACTAGATGATATTATAGATTAAGACTTGTAGGAAAACTTGGAAACTTGGACTTGGAGAGTACCTAGAAAACCAAATGAATTTAATTTGATTTTGAGGGCAATGACCCTAATGGGGTCAAGGGGTAGCACCCCTCATGGGGGTTTGGGGGCAACGCTGTGAGAATCGGGGGCCCTGGTAGACAGGGCAGCAGGCGAGCCCTCCGCGTCAGGGGGCGCCGCCTCTGGGGCAGCGCTCCCTGTCATGCATCGAGATCGAGGGCAATGCCCCTTGCAGGTCGGGGGTCGCGATCTGGTAGTCAGAGGGGACCCCACAAGCAAATTAAGACCTCCAAAACCACAAAAACCTTCATGGGAGAGTGTTTTTGCTAAGGAAGAAACAGAGCAACTGGTGGAGGCAAAAAATGAATGAAAATTGCCTTTATTCTGACAACGGGGGTCTTTTGTTGAGCAGCCAAGTTTTTGCAAATAAACGGCGAGTAAAACTTGCAAATACTCGTTTGGCAAAAAAACTCGCAAGTTTTTGGCGAGTGAGCCAACTATGATTGTAACGACCCCATCCTTGGGTAATTAAAAATTTTCCACATTTCACTTCAAACATATAAATGTAACAAGTAACAAAGACATTACAATAAAATTCTTCCTTCCTTTATTGATAATTACATGCCAGTTACAATATATTTTTCCACATGGATTCGATTTCCATTGCAAATATAATTCAGAGTACAAAAGTAAAACAATTACATACATAGCTCGTAAGCTTTTGCACAAATAGTAGTAAGATAGTCCAGGTTCCCTTCCTTACAAATCTTGGTGTATCTGTCGCCTGCTGTGGAGGAGAAACATCACTCAGGCGCTTTTCCGCCAACCACGGACTATTAATGCGGTCCCTTGCATATCTATCATCCAATAGATGGCCCTCCCTTCGAACGAAGAGATTGGTAAAGTAACTGGCTGCGACAACCCAACTGAGCATAGTGTTGTGTCCTATACATCTAGAATTTGCTATTTCACAATCCCGAACTAGCATGATGAATCACAATGAACTGACAGTGTAGTCTCAACTATCTCACATCTAAGTGGATGTCGTACCTTCCACTACTTTGGCCAAAGTATTCTCATTCAGTACTTCGAATGAAGGTCATCTATCATATACACTACTCAGGGCCGATTTGATTTAAGGCTATCTTACACTACGCATAGGTATCATCCTTTACTTTTGGATAATCTTTTATCCTAGACTAACCTACAACATTTTTCTAAGAGATTTACACAAGATAGGTATATCCTATTTCATATTACCTACCTTTTAGACATTCTACTTCCATAGCTACATAAGGGAGGTATATCCTATTTCAGACAACCTACCTTCAAACAAACTACTTAATCAGGAATTGGAATACAATCAACAAGGGTCCCTCGGGTAACTCCTAACACGAAATCCTTTATCCGTGGAGTACATAGCTTTCCCTAGTTAACCTATTAACTTTAAAGCTTTAGACTACCATGGTACTGGTTCCACCCTTGACCTAGTATTTAATAACTAGTTCCTTTTTCCTTTATATAAGGAATTCAAGCAGTATTCCAATAAATTCATTTCAGACATTCCCTTTATAGTATGGACTATCTATTCTTCCATAACAGGCTATAAACAAACTTTTCCCTTTATAAACAAATCATTCCCAAAAGTTCAAACTATTCTATTGAATCAAGCTATTTACTCAAACAAGCTTTCACAAAGAACTTAAGTATTTCTTAATAATAAGCTATCCTTTTCACAAACCAGCATTCCTTTCACTTTTGACAATCAAGCTTTCCCTAAGTTATTTCATAACATCAGGCTATCTTATTCCAACAGAATTTCTTCTAGTGCTTTTCGATTTTACTACTCTTTTTCAAGCAAATTCTAAATCAAGTAGATTAACATACAAAATTAATCTAATACATTCCACATGCCTGTTTTCCTTGCTATAGATGATTCCAGTCTGCAGCTACTTCTCCTCCTTTGTTAGTGTCACTCCTCTCAAACAAATGCTTATTCAGCAATGACAGACTATGGCTCTCAACCAATGCAGTACAGCAATGATAGAGTATGATTATCTTATAAATGCTTCCACAGCAATAAAAGATTGCTCACAAAATGCTTCTACAGAATTGTCAAAACATGGCTCTCAAAAGAGAATTCGCTTTTAGCAAAACAGAAAGGAAATTCGTGTGAATGTAGCAAAGGCAAAATGCAGCTCTCTCAAAAGAAAATTCGGAATTTGCAAGTGATTCTTGATGAATGAACTGGGCGGCTATTTATAGAGCCCTCAGTCCAACAATTTCCACTCTTGCAGGCATGTAAGATGACAAAACTACTCTTTGAATATTTCAAAATGAAATGTGGCGAATTTCCATACTTACTTATAGCTTTAAGAGGTGAATCGACTTCCAGCAGTTCTCAGAAAAATTCAAACTTCCATTTGATAAGAAAGGCGGATTGACACCTGCAGGCGTCTCCCAAAAATGGCGCGATTAATGAACAATGGCGAGTAACTCTTCACGTTTTCACGGAATGGAGTCTCAAAAAATTGCGACCAAGTCTTGCGCCAGCAGGAGCTGCGTGCGGTTTCATTCCATTCTCCATTTCGGCCATTTCTACTTTCGCGTTTTTCCTCATATGGAAATCTGCAATTTTCACTTTAACCAAAGTTTTAAAATGCATTTGTTTTAAATCTTTTAAAAAGACTATAGTTTTTACCATTTAAATTCACATGATATTTCCAACGCATTTTCCCAATAGACTATGGAAATCGAAAATACTTTCTTTACTTATGGTAAATGTATTTTATTTGCCAAAAGACTATACAAGTCAAATTATTTATTTTCCAAGGTAATATTTATTTAAAATATAAACAAGATATTATATTTATATTTTTCATTATATTAAATATATATCCTATTATAGTTTTATTTACCGAATTTAAATATATGTATATATCTATATAATATTTAAATATTACCATAGATATATCTGTTAGTGTTTCTTAGATCAGATTAGATAATCAATTTAACAAAAGAAATGCAACACATAAGACAATGAACACAACAAGATACCCTGGGAAAACCCTCCTTTTGAGGGAGAAAAACCCAGCAAATATATCTCTTATATATTGAAGGAATAAGAGCAGAAATCTGCTTGAACTCAGGCCCAACACAATGCCGAATTTGATACAATGAATAATAGCACCTCTCCTAGATGCAAAGATACAAATGAATATGTTTCTCCTTGAAATCAGTCTGCTGCTGCAAAATGATGATCTGCTGCTACAAGATGATGATCTGCTGATTAAGTATGAACTTCTTCTAGGACTGCGAATTCTGCTCTGCCAATAAAATGCGAACTTCTTGATATTCGAATTGTGAGAATAGTCAAGAAGTGACCTTGTATTTATATCTCCTAGGCGCCTCTTCACTTGGGTCGGCCTTTGATAAATAACAATTAAAGTCGGCCAGAATAATTACATGATATAAATCAAATATATAAGGTCGGCCCATGTATTTAATATGAGTCTTAGTGAAGACCGACGCTGTATTAACATCAACACTCCCTCTCAGCTAGGGATGAACTTCCATCTGCACAAGACACATTATGTTAGAATGAAAACAAAATAAAATATCACCTCAACGTGATATTAACCATTATGGCTACTCCCATAGATGGTAAAAACTCATCACGGATTCTCTCACGTGATGTTGTCATGGAGTCACACACATGACATCCACCATAGCTTCTCCCAGAGGGTGGAAACAAGGGCTTTCACCTCAACTCTCTCTCATCAGAGAATTGCATTATCAAGGGCTTTCACCTCAACTCTCTCTCATCGGAGAATTGCATTATCAAGGACTTTCACCTCAACTCTCTCTCAGCAGAGAATTGTATTAACAAGGGCTTGCACCTCAACTCTTTCTCAGCAAAGAGTTGCATTCTCAACAAGGATCACTAATTACTGAGACTCTTTCTCAGTCACGGCTGCATTCTCCACCATACCAAGTTTCTCTCGGAAGTATACAAACTTAATCCTGGCGAGAGGCTTGGTGAGAATGTCTGCCGTTTGCTCTTCAGTGCTGATATACCTCAACTGTATAGCTTTCCTTTGTACCATATCTCTAATATAGTGGTACTTGATCTCAACATGTTTTGTTCTGTCATGAAACACAGGATTGACAGAAAGCTTCACACAGCTTTGATTATCACAGTGTATAATAGTAGGCTCCATTGATTGTCCAAACAATCCTGCAAGGAGCTTGCAAAGCCACACTGCCTCACGAGCTGACACACAAGCTGCAATATACTCTGCTTCAGTTGTACTCAAGGCCACTGAAGACTGTTTCCTGCTACACCAGGAGATCATAGCAGTCCCCAAACTGAAGCAACAACCAGAAGTACTCTTCCGATCTGAGACACATCCTGCCCAATCAGAATCAGTAAAACCATGCAGCTCCAAATCCACGTTTGAAGAATATCTCAACCCATATCCAATTGTGCCACATAAATATCTCAGGATATGTTTAGCTGCTACAAGATGTATTTGCTTTGGTTCACACATAAACTGGCTAAGTGCACTCACTGCATAGCAAATATCAGGTCTAGTGTTAACTAGATACATCAATGAACCAATCAACTGTCTATACATCGTAGTATCCACTGGTTCTGAACTAGCTGCGGCTTCTTTCAACTTATCTAAATTAGTCTCCATGGGTGTAGACATAGGTTTGCAGTCAATCATACCAAACCTTTTGAGAATGTCAACAGTGTACTTCCCTTGACTTAGAATCATCTCATCTGGCTTTTGCCAAACTTCTAAGCCAAGAAAGTAATGCATGAGACCTAGATTCTTCATCTCAAATTCTGAAGCTAATTCCTTCTTGCATTTTAGAATTAGATGTTCTTCACCAATAATGATCAAGTCATCAACATATAAAACCAAAATTAATGCTTCACCATTTACTACTTTGAAGTAGAGGTTAGAATCTGCATCATTCTTTGAGAAACCCAGACTTGAAAGATACTGATCAATTCTTTCATACCAAGCACGAGGAGCTTGTTTAAGACCATACAAGGCCTTCTTCAGCTTGCAGGCATGAGACTCTTTCCTATGCACCTCAAATCCTTCTGGTTGCTCAATGTAAACCTCTTCTTCTATTATGCCATTCAGAAAAGCTGTCTTTACATCCATTTGGTGAATCTTCCATCCTCTAGATGCAGCAATAGTAATGATGGTTCTAACAGACGTGTAACAAGCCACAGGAGCAAAGGTTTCTTCATAGTCAACTCCCTCTTTTTGTGAGAACCCTCTAGCCACAAATCTAGCCTTGTGTTTCTCAATGCTCCCATCAGCTGCATGCTTGATCTTGAAGAGCCACTTAGAAGACACCACAAATTTGTCTTTGGGTCTAGGAACTATATCCCAAACATCGTTCTTAAGTATAGACTGATACTCCTCAATCATGGCATCTTTCCATACTTGTTGACTAGAAGCATCTTCAACATTTGAAGGCTCTGACTCAATAATCTGACTCATCAAGGCAACATAACTAGAGAACTTGTGAGGTCTCTTTCTTTCTCTGAAGGCTCCTCTTGGAGCTGCAAACCTTTCAGCTTCCTGCATTGTCCTGCGAGCCCAAAGAGGTCTTTTCTTTCCAATCACAATGTCTAGAGGCCCATCAGTAGGATCCAAAGGCTCAGCTGGACCAATATCTTCTTTAGGTTCTGTATCCTCCTTCAGATTCTCTGGAATATGGTCAACTTCCATATCTTGAGGAGGTTCTTCTTCATCGACCTCCATAGGAGTGCCTTTGGACCTTCTATAAGCAACATCTTCCTCAAATGTGACGTCTCTACTGATCTCAATAGACTTCTGTCTTGGAATGTAAATCCTGTAAGCTTTTGATGTCTCACTGTAGCCTACAAGAATTCCTTTCTTCCCAGAAGGTTCTAGCTTTGTTCTCTTTTCCTTTGGAATATGAACATAGACTGGACAGCCAAAGATCCTCAAATGACTAACTTCAAGCTTCACGCCTGAGAATGCTTCTTCAGGAGTTTTATTCTCTAAGATCCTGTGGGGACTCCTGTTTTGAACATAGACGGTTGTTCTTGATGCTTCAGCCCAAAGAGAGATTTGTAAGTCTTGATCATGGATCATAGCTTTCACTGCTTCCACAATAGATCTATTCTT
>CM021102.1:24197644-24361199 GCA_007115665.2 Sequoiadendron giganteum
AATGAATCATACATGGATTACTCATATACCTGTAATGCTGCTTGTCCTAATTTACCCTAGAATTCGCCTATTGATCACAAATTCCACAAACTAGGGTTAGGGCTTTCGCCTTATCAAATAAATAACTCTCTAATGATGTACTCTTGGATTGAAACCTGCATTCACCACATGAACAACATTCCCAAATATGCACATATACATTTGTTAGCATTAATCCATGGCAACACATTTATAGACTATCAATGATGCAACCTATTGTAAACTAGGAGTAACTTGGTGTGTCTGTCCGAAGCCATATGCAAACCTAAGAGGTTGTATACCACAACTCTCCCTATTGGCGACTTGTACCTACTTTCCCCAACCATGCCACATCCTTGGAAAACACTTTGTCCACTTGTGGGAACGGGTGGGGCATCCTGAGCGATCTTGGCTCTTCCACCCCTCCATGGCCCATCCTTTCCTTAAAGGTTGGGCGGTTATAAGTGGAATCTCTAAGCACTCACTTCTTGCCCAGGCCCCTTCCACAAAGTGGGTTTCAAACAATCAAGCACATCATATATTCTATCACAAGAAATTATTCATTAAATATTTTTATTAACATATAAGCAATATGCATACACACGCAAACAATGAGTTGCAGAAGAATAGCAGTCTAGGGTGATGAACTTGGACAGATGCTCCTTTGTCACCTGGTCTATATGTTCTTCCCCTTAATTGATGATCTGTTCTTAACACTTAGAGGATATCATTAGGGTAGATCAAACAAAGAAGAATCTATTATACTTAGATTAAAGCATCATACTTACTCATCAGGTTCAACAATTGTTGAAAGCATCATTATTGCATAATCGTACACTATCTCTCTATATACTTATATTTTATCATATATACATATATTTACTTATCTTACTTCCCTTGTTATTGACTTATCCTTTGCCTTCATATATATCTCCTTGAGCCATCTTCATATTCATCATACTTCTTCCAAATTTGAGATATCGTATTAATGTTTTGATGCTATATGAATGCTGGTCTTCTTGATATTGTAAACATAGTTGGAAAACTCGGCATTTTCAAGTACTCGGCAAGCCCGAAAAACTCGGCTCGGCAAAAACTCGGAAAACGCTCGGCAACTTAAAAAATTGCTTAAACTTCACTAAAAACGCATTTTTTTTGCAAAATTCAAAGATTAGATGCATCCAATGAGTCAATAAAGAGTACATATAAGAAACAAGTTGTATTTGATTGATTTGAAAGAAATTGGATACAAAATGGCATCCTCATGTGGAATGCTCAATGCGCTGATATGATAATAGTCTTAAACAAAATGAAAATAGCAAATTGTTATTGTAAAACTGAAAGTAAATACTATATTAATATATTTTACAAATTTAGATCTTCCTCTTCCCATGTCTAGTGAAAACTAGGGGAGAGGTAGAACTAGATGATATTATAGATGAAGACTTGTAGGAAAACTTGGAAACTTGGACTTGGAGAGTACCTAGAAAACCAAATGAATTCAATCTGATTTTGAGGGCAATGACCCTAATGGGGTCAAGGGGTAGCACCCCTCGTGGGGGTCTGGGGGCAACGCCCCCAGCGAGGTTGAGGGGCAGTGCCCCTCGTGGGGGTCTGGGGCAACGCCCCCAGCGGGGTTGAGGGGCAGCGCCCCTCGTAGGGTCCCAGGGCAGCGCCTTGGGCGCGCTCCCTGTCGCGATACAGGGCGGGGTCGAGGGGCAGAGCCCCCGCCACCAAGCCAAAATTAAGACCTCCAAAACCACAAAAACCTTCATGGGAGAGTGTTTTTGCTAAGGAAGAAACAGAGCAACTGGTGGAGGCAAAAAATGAATGAAAATTGCCTTTATTCTGACAACGGGGGTCTTTTGTTGAGCAGCCAAGTTTTTGCAAATAAACGGCGAGTAAAACTTGCAAATACTCGTTTGGCAAAAAAACTCGCAAGTTTTTGGCGAGTGAGCCAACTATGATTGTAACGACCCCATCCTTGGGTAATTAAAAATTTTCCACATTTCACTTCAAACATATAAATGTAACAAGTAACAAAGACATTACAATAAAATTCTTCCTTCCTTTATTGATAATTACATGCCAGTTACAATATATTTTTCCACATGGATTCGATTTCCATTGCAAATATAATTCAGAGTACAAAAGTAAAACAATTACATACATAGCTCGTAAGCTTTTGCACAAATAGTAGTAAGATAGTCCAGGTTCCCTTCCTTACAAATCTTGGTGTATCTGTCGCCTGCTGTGGAGGAGAAACATCACTCAGGCGCTTTTCCGCCAACCACGGACTATTAATGCGGTCCCTTGCATATCTATCATCCAATAGATGGCCCTCCCTTCGAACGAAGAGATTGGTAAAGTAACTGGCTGCGACAACCCAACTGAGCATAGTGTTGTGTCCTATACATCTAGAATTTGCTATTTCACAATCCCGAACTAGCATGATGAATCACAATGAACTGACAGTGTAGTCTCAACTATCTCACATCTAAGTGGATGTCGTACCTTCCACTACTTTGGCCAAAGTATTCTCATTCAGTACTTCGAATGAAGGTCATCTATCATATACACTACTCAGGGCCGATTTGATTTAAGGCTATCTTACACTACGCATAGGTATCATCCTTTACTTTTGGATAATCTTTTATCCTAGACTAACCTACAACATTTTTCTAAGAGATTTACACAAGATAGGTATATCCTATTTCATATTACCTACCTTTTAGACATTCTACTTCCATAGCTACATAAGGGAGGTATATCCTATTTCAGACAACCTACCTTCAAACAAACTACTTAATCAGGAATTGGAATACAATCAACAAGGGTCCCTCGGGTAACTCCTAACACGAAATCCTTTATCCGTGGAGTACATAGCTTTCCCTAGTTAACCTATTAACTTTAAAGCTTTAGACTACCATGGTACTGGTTCCACCCTTGACCTAGTATTTAATAACTAGTTCCTTTTTCCTTTATATAAGGAATTCAAGCAGTATTCCAATAAATTCATTTCAGACATTCCCTTTATAGTATGGACTATCTATTCTTCCATAACAGGCTATAAACAAACTTTTCCCTTTATAAACAAATCATTCCCAAAAGTTCAAACTATTCTATTGAATCAAGCTATTTACTCAAACAAGCTTTCACAAAGAACTTAAGTATTTCTTAATAATAAGCTATCCTTTTCACAAACCAGCATTCCTTTCACTTTTGACAATCAAGCTTTCCCTAAGTTATTTCATAACATCAGGCTATCTTATTCCAACAGAATTTCTTCTAGTGCTTTTCGATTTTACTACTCTTTTTCAAGCAAATTCTAAATCAAGTAGATTAACATACAAAATTAATCTAATACATTCCACATGCCTGTTTTCCTTGCTATAGATGATTCCAGTCTGCAGCTACTTCTCCTCCTTTGTTAGTGTCACTCCTCTCAAACAAATGCTTATTCAGCAATGACAGACTATGGCTCTCAACCAATGCAGTACAGCAATGATAGAGTATGATTATCTTATAAATGCTTCCACAGCAATAAAAGATTGCTCACAAAATGCTTCTACAGAATTGTCAAAACATGGCTCTCAAAAGAGAATTCGCTTTTAGCAAAACAGAAAGGAAATTCGTGTGAATGTAGCAAAGGCAAAATGCAGCTCTCTCAAAAGAAAATTCGGAATTTGCAAGTGATTCTTGATGAATGAACTGGGCGGCTATTTATAGAGCCCTCAGTCCAACAATTTCCACTCTTGCAGGCATGTAAGATGACAAAACTACTCTTTGAATATTTCAAAATGAAATGTGGCGAATTTCCATACTTACTTATAGCTTTAAGAGGTGAATCGACTTCCAGCAGTTCTCAGAAAAATTCAAACTTCCATTTGATAAGAAAGGCGGATTGACACCTGCAGGCGTCTCCCAAAAATGGCGCGATTAATGAACAATGGCGAGTAACTCTTCACGTTTTCACGGAATGGAGTCTCAAAAAATTGCGACCAAGTCTTGCGCCAGCAGGAGCTGCGTGCGGTTTCATTCCATTCTCCATTTCGGCCATTTCTACTTTCGCGTTTTTCCTCATATGGAAATCTGCAATTTTCACTTTAACCAAAGTTTTAAAATGCATTTGTTTTAAATCTTTTAAAAAGACTATAGTTTTTACCATTTAAATTCACATGATATTTCCAACGCATTTTCCCAATAGACTATGGAAATCGAAAATACTTTCTTTACTTATGGTAAATGTATTTTATTTGCCAAAAGACTATACAAGTCAAATTATTTATTTTCCAAGGTAATATTTATTTAAAATATAAACAAGATATTATATTTATATTTTTCATTATATTAAATATATATCCTATTATAGTTTTATTTACCGAATTTAAATATATGTATATATCTATATAATATTTAAATATTACCATAGATATATCTGTTAGTGTTTCTTAGATCAGATTAGATAATCAATTTAACAAAAGAAATGCAACACATAAGACAATGAACACAACAAGATACCCTGGGAAAACCCTCCTTTTGAGGGAGAAAAACCCAGCAAATATATCTCTTATATATTGAAGGAATAAGAGCAGAAATCTGCTTGAACTCAGGCCCAACACAATGCCGAATTTGATACAATGAATAATAGCACCTCTCCTAGATGCAAAGATACAAATGAATATGTTTCTCCTTGAAATCAGTCTGCTGCTGCAAAATGATGATCTGCTGCTACAAGATGATGATCTGCTGATTAAGTATGAACTTCTTCTAGGACTGCGAATTCTGCTCTGCCAATAAAATGCGAACTTCTTGATATTCGAATTGTGAGAATAGTCAAGAAGTGACCTTGTATTTATATCTCCTAGGCGCCTCTTCACTTGGGTCGGCCTTTGATAAATAACAATTAAAGTCGACCAGAATAATTACATGATATAAATCAAATATATAAGGTCGGCCCATGTATTTAATATGAGTCTTAGTGAAGACCGACGCTGTATTAACATCAACACTCCCTCTCAGCTAGGGATGAACTTCCATCTGCACAAGACACATTATGTTAGAATGAAAACAAACTAAAATATCACCTCAACGTGATATTAACCATTATGGCTACTCCCATAGATGGTAAAAACTCATCACGGATTCTCTCACGTGATGTTGTCATGGAGTCACACACATGACATCCACCATAGCTTCTCCCAGAGGGTGGAAACAAGGGCTTTCACCTCAACTCTCTCTCATCAGAGAATTGCATTATCAAGGACTTTCACCTCAACTCTCTCTTAGCAGAGAATTGTATTAACAAGGGCTTGCACCTCAACTCTTTCTCAGCAAAGAGTTGCATTCTCAACAAGGATCACTGATTACTGAGACTCTTTCTCAGTCACGGCTGCATTCTCCACCATACCAAGTTTCTCCCGGAAGTATACAAACTTAATCCTGGCGAGAGGCTTGGTGAGAATGTCTGCCGTTTGCTCTTCAGTGCTGATATACCTCAACTGTATAGCTTTCCTTTGCACCATATCTCTAATATAGTGGTACTTGATCTCAACATGTTTTGTTCTGTCATGAAACACAGGATTGACAGAAAGCTTCACACAGCTTTGATTATCACAGTGTATAATAGTAGGCTCCATTGATTGTCCAAACAATCCTGCAAGGAGCTTACGAAGCCACACTGCCTCACGAGCTGACACACAAGCTGCAATATACTCTGCTTCAGTTGTACTCAAGGCCACTGAAGACTGTTTCCTGCTACACCAGGAGATCATAGCAGTCCCCAAACTGAAGCAACAACCAGAAGTACTCTTCCGATCTGAGACACATCCTGCCCAATCAGAATCAGTAAAACCATGCAGCTCCAAATCCACGTTTGAAGAATATCTCAACCCATATCCAATTGTGCCACATAAATATCTCAGGATATGTTTAGCTGCTACAAGATGTATTTGCTTTGGTTCACACATAAACTGGCTAAGTGCACTCACTGCATAGCAAATATCAGGTCTAGTGTTAACTAGATACATCAATGAACCAATCAACTGTCTATACATCGTAGAATCCACTGGTTCTGAACTAGCTGCAGCTTCTTTCAACTTATCTAAATTAGTCTCCATGGGTGTAGACATAGGTTTGCAGTCAATCATACCAAACCTTTTGAGAATGTCAACAGTGTACTTCCCTTGACTTAGAATCATCTCATCTGGCTTTTGCCAAACTTCTAAGCCAAGAAAGTAATGCATGAGACCTAGATTCTTCATCTCAAATTCTGAAGCTAATTCCTTCTTGCATTTTAGAATTAGATGTTCTTCACCAGTAATGATCAAGTCATCAACATATAAAACCAAAATTAATGCTTCACCATTTACTACTTTGAAGTAGAGGTTAGAATCTGCATCATTCTTTGAGAAACCCAGACTTGAAAGATACTGATCAATTCTTTCATACCAAGCACGAGGAGCTTGTTTAAGACCATACAAGGCCTTCTTCAGCTTGCAGACATGAGACTCTTTCCTATGCACCTCAAATCCTTCTGGTTGCTCAATGTAAACCTCTTCTTCTATTATGCCATTCAGAAAAGCTGTCTTTACATCCATTTGGTGAATCTTCCATCCTCTAGATGTAGCAATAGCAATGATGGTTCTAACAGACGTGTAACGAGCCACAGGAGCAAAGGTTTCTTCATAGTCAACTCCCTCTTTTTGTGAGAACCCTCTAGCCACAAATCTAGCCTTGTGTTTCTCAATGCTCCCATCAGCTGCATGCTTGATCTTGAAGAGCCACTTAGAAGACACCACAGATTTGTCTTTGGGTCTAGGAACTATATCCCAAACATCGTTCTTAAGTATAGACTGATACTCCTCAATCATGGCATCTTTCCATACTTGTTGACTAGAAGCATCTTCAACATTTGAAGGCTCTGACTCAATAATCTGACTCATCAAGGCAACATAACTAGAGAACTTGTGAGGTCTCTTGCTTTCTCTGAAGGCTCCTCTTGGAGCTGCAAACCTTTCTGCTTCCTGCATTGTCCTGCGAGCCCAAAGAGGTCTTTTCTTTCCAATCACAATGTCTAGAGGCCCATCAGTAGGATCCAAAGGCTCAGCTGGACCAATATCTTCTTTAGGTTCTGTATCCTCCTTCAGATTCTCTGGAATATGGTCAACTTCCATATCTTGAGGAGGTTCTTCTTCATCGACCTCCATAGGAGTGCCTTTGGACCTTCTATAAGCAACATCTTCCTCAAATGTGACGTCTCTACTGATCTCAATAGACTTCTGTCCTGGAATGTAAATCCTGTAAGCTTTTGATGTCTCACTGTAGCCTACAAGAATTCCTTTCTTCCCAGAAGGTTCTAGCTTTGTTCTCTTTTCCTTTGGAATATGAACATAGACTGGACAGCCAAAGATCCTCAAATGACTAACTTCAGGCTTCACGCCTGAGAATGCTTCTTCAGGAGTTTTATTCTCTAAGATCCTGTGGGGACTCCTGTTTTGAACATAGACGGTTGTTCTTGATGCTTCAGCCCAAAGAGAGATTTGTAAGTCTTGATCATGGATCATAGCTTTCACTGCTTCCACAATAGATCTATTCTTCCTTTCAGCGATACCATTTTGTTGTGGATTATAGGGAACACTAAACTCCCTCTTAATCCCTGCTTCAATACAAAAGTCTCGAAAAGTGCCAGAAGTGTATTCTCCACCATTATCAGATCTCAATACTTTGATCCTCTTCCCAGACAGATTTTCAATCTGTGCTTTGAATTCTCTGAATCTTTCTAATACTTCTTCTGATTCTTTAGATCTCAAGAAATATATCCAAGTCTTTCTAGAGTAATCATCAATGAAAATAATATAATACAAGAAACCACTAGATGATGCACTAGACATTGGACCACACAAATCAGAATGAATGAGATCAAGAATACATTTAGATCTACTTTCACTGGAATGAAACGTACCTTTTGTGTTCTTGCCTAGGGCACATCCCTTGCATGTACCTTCATGTTCTTGATCGAATTTCGGAAGACCGGTGACCATCTTCTCCATGATAGGTAGAGCACGAAAGTGAATGTGAGCCAATCTTCGATGCCAAAGATCACACATGCTGGTACTGTTATGCACAAGTGCTTGAAGAGGACGAGTGCACAGCGTGTAGAGACATTCATGTCTAACTCCAATCACTTGAGCAGTTTTGAAGCTGGAGTTCTTTGCCCATATAAGAACTTTCCCTTTAGAGAAGGCAACTTGATAACCTTTGTCTTCTAATGCTGAAATTGAAACAAGGTTCCTCTTTATCCCTGGTACGAACAGTACATCATTCAACTCCAAAGAAATTCCAGAATCCAAGTGAAGAGTGGAGTTTCCAATCCCTTTTACAGAATATCTAGCATCATCTCCAATAACAACTTGATCACTGGAGTTGCTTTCCATTAAGTTTGAAAGATGACTTCTGAATCCGGTGATGTGCCTAGAAGCACCACTGTCAATCAACCAAGTATTAGAGTCAGTAGAAACATTGCTAGACAAGGCTGAATAAAATAGATAATCACTGGAGTCCTTTTGTAGAGCAACTTCTTCAACATCTGCAGTGGCAACTTGAAGCTTAGGTCGTTGGGGGCAAACCCTCGCAAAGTGACCATACTTATCACAACGAAAACATTGAATCTTGGACATGTCTCGTTTCCTTTTGAAGGTAGGAGCATCTTCATTTCCATCTTCTCGATTCCTTTTGAAGAAACCTCTCTTAAAGCCTTTTCCTTTGTTTGATGAATGAGAGGTAAGAACTTGTAATTCTTCATTCTTTGAGCTTTGACCAATCCCCCTTGCTGTTAGTCTTGACTCTTCTTGAATGCAATCAATCCTCAATCGATCAAACTTGGGAAGTTCGGATCTTGCACTGATTCCTTGGATGAATGCCTCCCATGAAAGCGGAAGACCATTGAGAGCAAGCATAGTCAGTTCTTTATCATCAATCATGTGACCAATAGTGGAGAGCTGATCTTTTATCTCTGAAATCCTCATGAAGTATGTAATAACAGATTCTCCTTTCGCCATTTTCACATGATGAAGTTGTTGCTTCAGAGCAAGGGCACGACTGGTGTTGTTGATTTCGTACATCTCTTCCAAGGTTGTAAACATCTCTCTTGCTGTATCCAACTTGAAGATAATTGGTACAATATGATCCTTGACGGAATCAACCAATGCTTTCTTTGCCCTAGTGTCTTTCTTCCTCCATTGCAGCTTCTCTTCTTCCCCCTCAGGTTCGGGAACTTTTGTTTTCACAAACTCAGCCAAGTCATTCTCTTCCAAAGTTAGCATGAACCTGAACCTCCATGATATGTAGTTCGAGATCCCTTCGAGTCTATCCTCGATTTTCAGACCGTTCACCATCTTGAGAAATTTAGAAGATAGACTGAAAAAGAATAAGGTGAGTGTTGCGAACTAAATCTGATCACGATCTTTTTCACACCCGCTCTGATACCATGTTAGTGTTTCTTAGATCAGATTAGATAATCAATTTAACAAAAGAAATGCAACACATAAGACAATGAACACAACAAGATACCCTGGGAAAACCCTCCTCTTGAGGGAGAAAAACCCAGCAAATATATCTCTTATATATTGAAGGAATAAGAGCAGAAATCTGCTTGAACTTAGGCCCAACACAATGCCGAATTTGATACAATGAATAATAGCACCTCTCCTAGATGCAAAGATACAAATGAATATGTTTCTCCTTGAAATCAGTCTGCTGCTACAAAATGATGATCTGCTGCTACAAGATGATGATCTGCTGATTAAGTATGAACTTCTTCTAGGACTGCGAATTCTGCTCTGCCAATAAAATGCGAACTTCTTGATATTCGAATTGTGAGAATAGTCAAGAAGTGACCTTGTATTTATATCTCCTAGGCGCCTCTTCACTTGGGTCGGCCTTTGATAAATAACAATTAAAGTCGACCAGAATAATTACATGATATAAATCAAATATATAAGGTCGGCCCATGTATTTAATATGAGTCTTAGTGAAGACCGACGCTGTATTAACATCAACAATATCTATATATTTTATTCCAGGTAAAACTATAATAATGTTTATATTAAATATAAATGTATAAACACATTCAAATATTTACATTTAAATATATATATACATCTTTGTATTTAATTATCCAAATACGTGTTTTACAGGCCAGTCAGCGTACCCTTAATACACGTGTTTGTACAAACATGTATATATACGTTTAACTGTAAATTCCAGGCATCAATATAACTTATCAGTTCACATTTCACATTCAAGGCTTCACAGAACAGTAAGTCAGTCAACAAGTAACACCACTCATAAAGCATAAAGAAGTAATTCAAAACTCCTAAGCCTAAGGATGACTTATTAAGACAACTCAATCTGACTCAATTCCCAAAACCCTCAGTGAAGTGTGTGTATGCTCAACTTGATCAACTTTACTAGTTACTCGACCAAGCCCCTCTCCCAAGTGATGTCTCCCCTCCGCCTCGAGGAATAGTTCCTGTTCCTGCATCCATAGACATACAATCTCGGCAGTTACTTGTTCACAACATTTGCAGTATATATATAAATCAATTATAAAACAAGATTCATTATCCTGATATTCACATATATGCAGTATTTATCATGAATTACATCAATTGAAATAACATCATTTGAAACAACGTCAAATGAGCTGACATACATATTGATAACAAGGTGCAAACATCTCCAGATTTCACATTACATTCATTTCTACCTTTTTATATCACTAGAAAATAGTAACCTCATAATTCAGGATGTAACATATATATATATATATATTCCCATCTCTGTTTACATGACTTGCTGCTACTTTTTCCCCACTCTGATTTATCATGATAGACTTTGTTTTGTGTTCCAAAATACCCTCTTATCCCACCGCCAATTCTGATCTTGAACTGCGGTAGATGTCTTTTCTGTTTGGAATATTTTACTATTTCTTTCCATCAATCATGTCATATTCAGTTATCTACTGTTTATATCCTTCTGTGTTTTTATCCCTTATTTTCTCCTCCTATTTTCTGTTGTAGACTCCTAATACTCAGAAGGTACTCTCTTTTTTATATTCTGAAATATTAATTGCCTGAATGTAAAAACGTATTTTCCACCTGATCCTTATTTCTTTCCACATAAATCTTATTTTTATATGCTTATGCCTCTATGTGAAGAGAGGCATCTCTTTTGAAGGGAGGCGTCTCTCTCAAGAGACATTACCTTTAATTATGAAGTGGTCGCTGCCTTTGCTAACTTTAAATTTATTTATCCTTAAATTATAAGCGCTGCCCCCTCACGTTTTATCTTATAACATGTAAATTTCTGTATTAGTCACTACCATTCATTCTTGGATATAATCGCTATGCTTATAAAATTATCACTGCACACTAAAATAGTTATCGCTGCTGGGAATTTTGTCTGTTTTCTTATTTTGTCCTATGTGCTTTGTCTTATCTGATTAGTTTTGTTTTTTTCTTAGGCTGTGATTTCTTATCTAACTTGTCAATAATATTTAATTTGTCAATATTTATATTTTTAATATTTGTTTTGTTATTTATTTTATTTATTTATTTATTTTCTTTATATTTTAGTGTTCTATTTTGGGGGCATGACAATACCTACTGATCGCTCCCATTGCATGAACAATGTCTGGTCTTGTGCAGACCATTACGTACATAAGACTCCTAATAACACAGGAGTAGGCACTATTTCCATGTTTTCTTTGTCTTCTTGTGTCTTAGGATACATGTCGAAGGATAACCGGAAGTGATCAGCTAGAGGTGTGTTGACTGCCTTTGCTTTTTTCAAATAAAACATGTCCAAAATCTTCTCAATATACTTTTCTTGTGACAATTTCAATTTTCTTTTTTTCCCTATCTCTAATTATTGTCATTCCAAGGATTTTCTTGGCAGCCCCTAAATCCTTCATTTAAAACTTGTTAGTCAATTGTTGTTTCAACTTGCAAACAACAACCATGCTAGTTCTTGTCACTACATATCATCAACATATGGTAATAGCAGCTCAAACTCTCCATTTTCCAAATCTTCTTAATAGACACAAGGATTAGTTTCGCACCTAGTGAATTTTGTTCATCCACAAAAGAATTGAATTTTAAGTACATTGTCACGGAGCTTGTTTCAATCCATATAAACTTCAATTCAACCAACAAACCAAATCCGCATTACCTTCTTTTTCAAAGCCTTCAAGTTGCTTCATGTACAATTCTTCTTGTAGAAAGGATGTATTAACATCAAGCTGCTCCACTTCAAGGTCATACACAACTACCAAACCCAACACTGCTCTAATAGAAGTCATTTTCACAACTAGAGAAAAAAATGCCTTGAAATCAATGCCCTTTGTTGATCATAACCTTTGTTCACCAATCTGGCCTTGTATCTCTTCTTCCTTTACCCTGTATACCATCTATTTTTCAATACTTTCCTATTAGGTCTAAGAGACTCTAAATCCCATGTGTGATTTGCCATCAAAGATCCCATCTCATCTCTCGTAGCCTCCATCCATTGTTTGCTATCTTTATCTTCACGCGTTTCTTCAAACATAGTAGGTTCAACTTCATTGGACAGTAGCAAATTTTGAATGAAATTATTATATTTTGTTGGAGGCCTACACTCACTAGTGGACCTTCAAACTTGAGTAATCAATTCTTGTTGTGTACCCACCTCATGAGTACCAATGGGATGATCTTACTCTTCATTTTCATGGAAATTTGGGGGCTTAACTTGTGATTGAACTTGTGGCTGATTTACAATTTCCTTTTGTTTGAAACTTTGAACACATCACTCATTTGTGATGTCATCTAATGGAACATACTCCTTGGCTGACATGTTTTGTTCTTGTAAATTTGTCATTACCTTTTCATTGAAGATCACATCTCTATTTCATGTGACTTGCTTGGTAGCTGGATCCCACAACTTGTAGCCATACTTTTCATCTCCATATCCAACAAATTGTTTTTACTTCACATCAAGCTTCATTCTTTTTTCTTGGGGAATGTGAACAAAAGCTTCACACCCAAACAACTACCGATGATTGTATGAAATCCTTTTTGCAACCACTTCTCAAGAATTTTGAAATCCAACTGAGAGGATGGACCTTGGTTGATTAAATACACCGCTATATTTAGCATGCTCTGTGCTCTGTCCAGAATGGTCCTATTCATCCTCTCAGTTGCGTTGTTTTCTTGTGGTGTAAATGGAACAATTTAAATTCTCTGCACAAAACTAATCAAACTCTATTGAACAATATTCACCCCCGTTGTTTGTTTTTAGAAACTTAATTCTATTTCCGATTTTGTCATGTCCCCGAAATAGCAATACCATAAAAACCAAGTGTTAAAATACAAATAAATTAATAAATAAAATAAATAGCAATATTATTAAATATAAAATAAATGTGTACCATATCAATATATAAATATATAAATATGAAATAACAAATATAATAATAATATATAGGCAAATTATTGTTATTACATTCTAGTATTAAATAACTTAATATCAAAAATAATAATAATAAATAAATATTATAATCATTACACATCAAATATTGTAATACATTAGAATAACATAATAATAAGATATTAGCAAATTGGTTTTATTATTATACTTTAATGTTAAAATATATTCAATAAAACATCAAAATAAAATAATAAAATAAGTATATAATCTGAAATATCATAATTATTAGTAATAATATATTATTTTCAAAAATAGATATTATTGTGATAATAAGCCTTTAAAAACAGCAATTAAATCTAACAAAGGGATATATTTTATGAAAAGTCACCTCTTTCACCAAACATTACATTCCCCCCATGAGTCACCTACCTTGAATGGTATAAATAGAAGGAAGGAAAATAAGGAAGAGGGAAAAACATTGAGAAATACAATCTGCAATTGAGAACAACAACAACAATGATTGTTATGCATTGGAATATAGAGCCATTTAATATATATATTATTTAATAGGCATACAAGTATATATGCATAGATATAGATAAATTTTATAATGAATGCAATGAATAAAGAATATATATGAATAAGGAAATAATAATTATATAAACATATATATATATATGAATACTAATGGATATAAGTAAAAGAATAATTATATATATATATATATATACATGATTATGCAATAATGATACTTATAAGTAATGATGACCCTTTTAATATAAACATAAGTAGATTATGTATATTTATGAATTGTCCTCATCCTATGATCAATTCAGTATAAGGTTGAAGGAGGCGAGTAAGGAAACATGGAGAGATATCGCAACTCAGGTGATGTACTCACTTAGCAATAATATTTAGCATATTTTGAATATAAGAAACAAATATTGCTAATTTGATTATTGGTGTAATGCTTTCTTTAGTATTATCATGATGATAATAATGTTGATATTAACTTAAAGAATTAGTAATAAATGCAAATGTATTTGATTGCTAAAAGATTGTCTTCTAAGTGTTTGCAAGCCTACTAGGGAGGAAGGGCTTGAGAAAAGTGGTGCCTAAAAACCCCACTTAACAATCAACTGCGGCCATGGAGGAGTGGTAGGCTCGGAACCACTTATAAGCTCTGTTGGCTTCCCCTAGTAGGTTAAGTGTCTTCTAAGGTGATGGTACGGGTAGAGAAAGCAAGTGCAAGTGTTTCCTCTAAGCACGCCACTCTGAGACGTTCATGTCGCTCGGGGCCAAGGGGTGGGTTGTCTTGATAGGACGCTTGTGCTCTTGGGCTTAGATGGATAGCTTCAGACGTCTCTACCCATGCCACTCCTCATGTGTCTTTATTATTGATTTATGATTATATTTATATTTGGATATCTAGATATTAATGCTAACAGATATATGTACATGTGGAAATATTAAATGCAGACTTCAATCCAAGATTGCTTAGTCAAAGAGAACATTCATTTGAAAAAGAAGAAACCCTAAACCTAATCAACAAGCAAATTCTAGGGCAAATTCAGGTAAGGGACATTTCAGGTTTGATTTTCAACAAGTGCTTTGAAATTTTTAAACATGCCAAATACTTTAGACTTCTTTTTCAACATGTAAACCCAAACCTTCCCAGTGCAATCATCTAGAAAAGTGACCAAATAATTAGATCCACCAATTGAAGTTACCTCCATGGGACCAAAGACATTTGAATGCACTAGCTCCAACGGGTGTGACTTCTCATGTTCTTTGGTGGAGAATTTGGTCCTCTTTTGTTTTCCATATATGCAATTCTCACACAACTCTAAATCGACTGATTTCAGATCTGGAAGTCGATCCTTTTTGTGCAAAATCCCAAGGCCTTGCTTACTAATGTGATTGGGCCTTTTTTGTCAAAGTTTCGTGTTGTTGAACTGCCATAGTAACTCCCACTTTAGTTTGACTCTCTAACACATACAAGGTATCTGATTTGCTTCCTCTAGCAATCACCAATGCTCTTTTTGTTACTTTCCACATGCTTGATTCAAAAGTAATGCTACAACCTTGAGTATCCAATTTCCCGGCTGAAATCAAATTCCTTTTGAGTTGAGGGACATGTCTAACATCCCTTAGCATCCAATTGTTACCATTTTTCAATTTCAACAAAACATTTTCTTTGCCAACAATATCGTAGGGTTCATCATCCCCAAATAAACTTTTCCCAAGTTAACTTCTTGATAGTTTTTGAAATACTTCCTACATGATGTGGCATGAAAAGAGGCTCTGAAATCAAGCACCCAAACATTAGTTGTAGATTCTCCTATAGTTAGAACAAGAGCACTTGCATCTTCATATGTTGCATTTGCTTCATTTTCTTTTGGTTGATTTTCAGCCTTCTTGAATGACTAACGGTTTCTTTTAATGTGACCTTCTTTACCACAATACCAGCAATTAATATTCCCATCCCTTGATTTTGGTCTTCTCCTATGCTTATTTCTCCCTTGTTCTTGTGATCTTCCCCTATGGTTATTTCTTCCTCGTTCTTGTGATCTCCCCTATTGTTGGTTATCAAAGTGTTTCCCGATGAAGTATCTTGATTCTTCCTTCTCATATGCTCGTTGAGAAGAATCCCAACCACATCATCAAATTTCAGCATGCTTCCCTTTTTATCAGATGCCAAGTTGCTCACAACCATGACAATTTCTTCTCATCTTTCAGGTAGAGAGCATAATAACAAGATGGCCTTGATTTCATCATCCAAATTTATGTTCACAAAAATTAATTGAGTGATCAATGTATTAAATTCATTTAAATGGTTTGATTACAATACCACATTCCTTCATCTTCAAATTGTATAATTTTTTCATTAAAAAAACTTTGTTAGAGGTGGAGGCCATCTCATACATGTCTAACAATTTATCCCCTAATTATTTTTCCATCTTCTTTGTTGCTACTTTAAACAAAACATTGTTGGATAGAGAAAGAATAATTGTTGCCATTGACTTCTTATCCAATTTCTCTCAATCCTCATTGGATATTACAGCTGGCTTCTTTGCTTTATCTTCAAGTGTAAATGAGAGGTTTCTTTGAATTAACAACACTTCCAATTGCAACTTTCAAATTCTGAAGCTTTGGTCAGAATTTCTTAATCCTCCACTTATCTACATCCTCCATTTTTTCTTAATTTCACTCAGCTCTGATACCAATTGTTAATTATATAGTGCAAATAAAAAAAAAACATAATCTCAGATTAATGGATAACAATTGCACAAAAAAAAAGCCACAACACAGTGAATTGTGGTTCACCAAATAATGGCTACATCCATGAGAAAAATAGGGTAATTATCTCTATTATGTGTAACAAATACATGAAGTTTTCATCATCTTTACAATTTTTCATTCTTGAGATTATATACAAATCTTGATGCAAACAAATAAATAAAGATGGAAATGCAAGAGTCTATTTGACTAAGTGATGGTTGGATTCTGAAGATGAACTCTTTGTTGTTTGATTGTCTATTCAAAGCCCACTCCAAGAGCACAGCTATTTCATGTGCCACTCTTCGGTCATCTCGAGTTGAGTTGTGTGTCTTGCTGAGCTTGCAGCTCAATTTGGGACTCGAATGCATCATGTTTACCATCTTTAGTGTTGATGTGAACGTATACTTGAGGTTTGTTCACGATGCGATTCCATTAACTATAAGAGTGTCATTTGATTAATTGTATCTCAAATGTTTCCAAACATTCAAAACCATTTATAACCAAAAACATGGGTGGATGTGTACACGTGCATGTGAAAGGGTTTGTACAATGATTTTATAGGTAGTTTTAAATTTATAAATTTAGTATTGTGTCTAGAGTTTGTGTTTTTTTTCCTAAAAGATTGTAATGTTTTGATTTATCTTTTTTATAAGATAATAACATATTAGTATTTAAAGATTTTTATTTTTTTTTAAATTAGAAGGGAAAGTTAAAATAAGAAGAATTGGATTTAAAATAACACTTAAAATCCAATAAATTGAATAAAAGGAATTGCATACAAAACTATAATTATGTACTTTAATGAAAACAATAATACAAAACTTGGAATGTTTAACAAAGTTATTCACTCTAATAAATATAAGATAGCACAAATACAACTTAAGGAAACAAACTCAGCAGTAGGTAAGCATAAAATTACTATTATTGAAATCATTGTGCCAAATGATTTATATATAAATGTTTTTAATGATTTCCATGATAAATAAATAAAAAGCAATTGTAGTTCATATGTTAAGAATAGTTGCTTGCAAACCAAGCAAGATTTAAATACAAAAAGTCTCTCCAAATAGATCATTTAAAATAAGAAATATTGAAATAAAACACCTTTGAATAGACCTAAACTATCATCTAAAAATAGTTCTACCAATAATAACATGACAAAATAGCTAGTTTGGTGTTGATATGCTCCTTGCAGTGATTTTGATGTAGCTTCTTTGCACTAACCATGATGAATCCTCAAAAGACACTTTTTGGTGTTCCATCATTGTTTGATGGAAATCTACACATGATGACCTTGAAGCACTTTGAATGAAGAATGAAGGCATTGATAACTTCTTTGTGTTTGCCTTTCAAACCCTTGTTACCTTATGTCAAATTTATGAACTTGGCATTATGAAACCCTAGGATATTTTCACGAATTATTTTATGTATTTCAAAGATAAAAAATGGACAGAAAATTGTCACAAAATTGTTTCTTATTGACAAAAATGTATCATTGACCCTCCAAAATTAGAAAAACGTATGGGAAATATTTGTTTTGGGTCTTAAAAGGATGAAAACAAGTGTTGATCCTAAAATAAAATGGAATGAAATTTGAAGGGTTTATTGCTAATTATCAATAACCTACAAAAAAACTTTCTCCAATTATATCCTTCCTTGTTACCAATGAAACTCATGCACAAAAATGACTTAAAACATAATGGCAAACACTTTTATGATGATAAAACACTCAAATGAAGCTATCTCTAGTGGTTGTTTTCCCTCCTCACATATAGACACTTTTTGAACCTTGATGGATAATTTTTTTGTGTTTTGAAAGTGAAAATTGGACATATCAATGTGAAGGCATGCTTATGAGCATTATAATATTTGTTATTTTGTTTTCATGTTCACTTGATTTGTCCTAAGCCAAGTGCATGCTTGAGGCCTTTTGGAGCAATTTATCCATATTTTTAACTTGACTTGTCCTCAGGAAGTGTGTTTTTGAGACCCTTATGCACTTTTTAATGTAAAACTATTCAATCCCCCCTAATTGCACTCTTTTAAGCCTTTTGAACCACTTATGGTGTGTTTTTATGTTAAGTTATTAGGTGCACTTTTTGGGTCTTCATAAACTTTTTCTTCTAATCTCAATTTTAATTAAGTGTTTTCTCTCTTCAAGCATGCTTTTTAGGGTCATATGCATATTTTTGGGTCTTGTTGTCTAATTTGTTATATTTTGATGTTCACTTTGCTCTCCTAGTGAAAAACACTCCCTATTAAAACTTCAGTTACTTTTCATTTCAATTTGACATTGACATTGGACAACTCATGCACCATTTAATTTAAGAATTTTTTGTTCTAATTTTAAGTTGGCATTGGACAATTTATACATTTTTTTCACTTAAGTCACTTTTGTCCAAAAAGTTTACTTTTTGTTTTTATCCCATGTTGACATTTTCACTTTTCACTTTTTGTTCTAATTTTAAGCTCACATTTGAAATGCATTTTTTTCATTTAAGCAATTTAAGCATGTTTTGGGGCCCTTTAGTATATTTTTAAACACTTAAGCACACTCTGCGAGTATTAATGACCATTTATATGCATTACATTATCTTTGGCTTCCCTTTTGATTCCAATTTATGATCTTCGCCTTAATGGATATGTTGTAAATATCTTGTCACTGACCCTATAAGAACATTGAATAGAATATACAAAATCAACATTCATGACCATGGGAGACAAGGATTCAATTGTGTGAGGAATCTTAAGGATTTGCCTTGAAAGATGACTCAATATGAAACAATGTGTATGGGTAGTAACCAACAAACATTGGTAACATAATACAATAATCATTTTGTATTTTTGTAATTTGTGTCATCTATCAAATGTACAAAAGAAAGGGGTTGTAACATCTGTTAGAATCTAGAAACATATGTGTAACTCAAAAGCTAGTACAACAAATAGAATTATATCATAAATGGAGATAATTTAAAATCAAACTACCAAAAATAAACTAGTCTTCAAAAGAAATGTGGGAGTTGGCAATGGCTTGCTTTAATATATTAATAGGAAGGAAGAAGAGATACAAATATATAGTCTTATAGTTTCAAAATCTAATGAGGATGAGGATAAGAAAAAAATAAGAAGCAAGGTATGGCTTCTCCAAGTTTTCAACTATGTGAGAATAGGGGAAAAATTAGAATCACGTGAAAGGATAATGTACAACTCATTATCTTATCTTACCTAAGTAATTAAAATAAATTACCCAAGTAAATTAAAAATATCAATTTAAGATATGATGAAAAGGGAATACTACTGCTCACAAAACATGATGCAATATATCTCTATTGCAACAAATAACAATCATTCCATACACAAACCCATACAATCATGAAGACCAACAAAGAGAAAAAACATTAAATCAAAACTAAATCTTCTTTCATTCTCATAGAAACAATTACAAAATTTTCTCAATCCATCAAGGATTAAAATTTTCTCAACAGGATCTTCTTGTAGCTTCCTTTCGCTGCCCCAAAACTCTTCATAGCTTTCCTCCAAAATCTCTACACATTGAACTCTTGAACTCCACGTTGTCCTCTTCTTTTTGTTTCAGCTTCTAAAACCCGTCATTTTGTTTATCCTTGCTCCCTCATTTTTCTAAATCTTCTAAAACCGTTTTTGGGTTTTGTGTGCCTCGTTCCTAGCTTTCCAAATCATTTTTAAATTCTTGATTTTGTTACCGTTTAAGAAAATTATGGTTGTTTTACTGAGACTGGGTCTCACAGTTACGACTCCATGCCATCTTCTACCCAGAATGCTAGTCAAGCATAAAGATTGCTTATTATTCCTTCCTAGATGTGGGTTGCCTCTTCCTGGCATGTGCATTCAATGTCCATTCAAAAATTATCTTCCCACTTTACACCCACTCTCTCCATGCCATCAATCTCCATCATTCCAATCCTCCAACAAAATGTAATTTCATTTTTTTTTTAATGAAGTTATGGTTTTACAATAAATGTCCACTCACAGGCTTGGACATAGAAGTTTTCATTTTTGAAAAATTAACACTTTTCAAATATTTTAAAACAAATAGAAAAAAAATCAATTAATTAATTGATTTTCAAAATCTTGAAATCAAACTTTATTGTGTTGGAGGAGTTGAAGATTTAAAATAATTTGAGTCTGCAACTGAAAATCAAAACAAAACACAAGCATACAACTTTAAAATGTTTTTGCTTGTGCAGGATTGCTTGGTACTCCTAGATGCTCCTGCATCAAACACCCAGGGTAAGTGAAATGTTTCATGAGTTAAAAACTCGAGGTGATCCCACAAAACTAGTTTACAATTCCATTGAGGAAGGAAAATTGCAAAAAATGCCCCCATGAAGAAAATTTTGGGTTTTGTGGGGTTCAAACGAACTTAGGGTCCGCGTGAACCCAAAGGGGGTTTGCTTGAACCCCCCTTTGAGCGAACCCTCTTAAATGATAGGTCCCACATTTTGCATGTTGCCTAAATTGAAAACAAAGGGAAAATTTTGAAAACTGGGGGGTTCACTTGAACCCCCCTTTGAGTGAACCCCCCTTTGAGTGAACCCCCCTTTGCTCGAAAGGTCAAGGGGGGTTCAGCAAACCCCCTTTTTCTCCCCCTCTTGCACCATTTTTTTGCAAAATTTTGCCCTTTGAAGTTCAAGTTGAGGATGAAAATGGAAGAAACTTCACAGACCCAACTGGATGATGGTAGTCCTCGGAACAAGCTATCCATCAAATATAATTTTAATATGTTTTGGTTTTATTATATATTTGTTTTTTTAGTTTGATTAAACATAGGTTTTTCACTGAAAATCAAGTTTTTTGTTTTGCACATGTGGAAAATTAGTAAATTATCAAAATAAAATTCTGAAAAATATGTTCGGGCTAGGTATTGATGTCCTTGATCTAGTAAAAAAAATTGGATTTCAATACATACAAAAAACGTTATGTTGTATACGGTCTACCTATCTCTGAATTGTAATTGGTTTGACTTCAAAACTTGATTAAGAAAAAAATATTCAATAAAACACTATGAAACCAAATGAACTTGTTAGATATCGTAGTTACAAATCTAAATTTGAAAAAAAAAATGGTGTTTACTGATAAATTATCTTTCATAGAAAAAAGTTATGTTGTATATGGTGAGCATCACTCCTTAAAAATGGTGTTTACTGATAAAAACTAGTTTTCGAAGGAGATGGAAAAAGAAATGCAATCTGATTCAAAAAATTTAAAAATATATATATTTAGAATTTACAGACAAAATGTCACAAATCACTAGTTTGCATCATCTTCAAATTCTTCACAGTTTAGCCGTTATAGGTGCCAAAAGTGAAGATTTAGTTTAAAAAATCAGTTCAGTGTTCAATTTGACCAAAAATTGTAAACCAGTATTGTGCGATCACGCCTCATGAACATTTGAAGACCATATGTTTGCTTTAGATCCACCGTTCTTCCTTAGTCTTCTAAAATTTCGTCTTTCTCTTCTTCCAACATCTTGTTGGAACATTCACCATCCTCCTCCAAAGAATCCTTCCTTTCCTCTTCTCTTTCGTGGGTTTTGTCCCATTACAAACTGACCACCTCCACCAAATCTCACCAATGGCATCATTTATAGCTTCTACATATAAATATGCTACATCCACACACCAATCTGCAACTACATAATCCCTCTTTCTATCTTCTTGCACTCACTCTTTATGCAAATTCACATAAACTATTTCATCACACAAAGTAGAAAAATCATAATTTACCTCTTCATTGATTTGATGCTCCATATCCACCAAGATGTCCTCATTATTCTTTTTTTCTGCTGTTGCAATTTGATCTTCAACACCCATTTCAGTGTTAGTAGCACAATCCATAGATTCATTCTCCACATTTTGTAACAAATTGTCAAGCTCTGTTATCAAAGAATCTTCATCTTCAATACTTTCAATCAAACAATCATAAGAAAACTTTACTTTCATCTTAGTTTGTTCACCACTCTCATATACTTCCAAAGGATTTATTGTTGCAACCTTTGACTCTAATTTTACATTCTCAATATCATCAAAACATGTACTAAAATATGAAATTACCTATTTACCTTTGGGTGCAACCTTTGCATTAGTTGAAATTTTCTCATTCCACTCTCTTTCAATTACTTCCATCTGCATCAATAAATCATCCCCTTACTTTTTTCTATGTCCTTCAAAGAACACTCTTCTACTGCAACTTCATTATAATCACATTCATCTTCATAAAAACATTTATCAAAATTAAATTTTACCTCAGTATCCTCCAAAACTGCAACTTTTGCTTCCCCTACAATAAGTTCATCCGATTATCTTTCAATCTGAATGAGTAAATCATCCTTCTCTCTTGGGTTGCAACACTCATTTTCTCTGCTCTTCTTCACACTGTCATCTTTCTTCATGCTATCCTTAAAGCATACTTTTGTAGTATTCTCTCCCTCATGTTCACTTGCATACACAACTGTGACAAACTTGTTGCCTTTCTTCTTTGAAATTTCATCTAACACTTGCTACACACCCTCAATCTTCAACCTCTCAGGTGTAGAATGCCTCACACTCGATGATCTGTCTACACACGAATAACACATAGACCACCACAAGTCTTGGTGCAAATTGCCTCACATCAGTGCTTTTGCCTGCACACTCAAAAACTCCTGCTCTAATACCACTGATGAAAAGGGAATACTACTTCTCA
Source organism: Sequoiadendron giganteum (assembly GCA_007115665.2). Classification (NCBI taxonomy): domain Eukaryota; kingdom Viridiplantae; phylum Streptophyta; class Pinopsida; order Cupressales; family Cupressaceae; genus Sequoiadendron; species Sequoiadendron giganteum. Next base: position 24,221,132 of record CM021102.1, read on the forward strand.
CAAAACTTAATGCGATATATCTCTATTACAAAAAATAACAATCATTCCATACACAAACTCATACAATCATGAAGACCAACAAAGAGAAAAATCATTAATTCAAAACTAAATCTTCCTTCATTCTCATAGAAACAATTACAAAAGTTTCTCGATCCATCAAGTATTCAAATTTTCTCAATAGGCTCTTCATGGAGCTTCCTTTCGCTGCCCCAAAACTCTTCATAGCTTTCCTTCAAAATCTTTGCACATTTCTCTTGAACTCCACGCTGTCATCTTCTTGTTTTCGTCTCAACTTCTAAAACCCATCACATTTTGTCTATCCTTGCTCCCTTATTTTTCTGAATCTTCAAAAATTGTTTCTAAGTTTTGTGTGTCTCGTTTTGAGCTTTCCAAATCATTTTTAAATTCTTGATTTTGTTCTTGTAGGAGAAAGTTATGGCCGTTTTACTAAGACTAGGTCTCACAGTTATGACCCCAGGCCATCTTCTTCTACCCAAAATACCAATCAAACATCAAGATTGCTTATTATTCCTTCATGGGCATGGGTTTCCTCTTCTTGGCATGTGCATTCAATTTCCATTCAAAAATTATCTTCCCGCCTTACACCCACTCTCTCCATGCCATCAATGTCCATCATTCCAATCCTCCAACAAAATGCAATTTCAAATTTTTTTGAATGAAGTTATGGTTTTACAATAAATGTCCACTCACAAGCTTGGACATGGAAGTTTTCATTTTTTTAAAAATAACACTTTTCAAGTATTTTAAAACAATTAGAAAAGAAAATCAATTAATTAAAAATAATTTGAGCCTGCAACCAAAAATCAAAACAAAACACAAGCATACAAATTTAAAATGTTTTTGGTTGTGCAAGATTGCTTGGTACTCTTGGATTCTCCTGCATCAAGATAAGCATATCTAAAGTATTCAAAATATTACACTAACACCCCCCAAGTGCTATTAAGCTAAGAAAAATGGGTCTTGGAAACAAGACTTGGTGAGGTATCCATGTGCAACCCAAAAATACCCCAAAGTACAAAGAGAGTGCAATTCCCCTAGAAGTAGAATAGGAGAAACATGTAGGAAAAAATTTCATCCCAACTAAGGTATGTGAAAGAGGACTAGTAACCCCTAGAAGTGAATAACTTTGCAACAAGCTTGAAACCATTTCATGTTAATTGTGCTTATGCAAATGGTGGTAGTTGAAGTGGCCAAACTATTCATGCCACAAGCATTCCCTATAGTTGAGAAAAAACACTATGAAACTTTCCAACAATGAAGTAGTGCTTTTGTTAAAAGGGGATGCCCAAATATGAATGTTGAAGAAGATCCATTTGTGGCAAATGACATTTCTCCATTTACAAAGAAACAAATCCAATGGTGAATGTGGAAGTAATTCCCACTCAAAGAAGCAAGATGAGGTAGGGTGACTCATGATGCATCTTATCTCAAAACCCTACTCAAGTGTCTCCATGTAAATATTGAAAGATGCCTCAATGCACAAAGGTAGAAGAAATCCAAACGCAAGTGTAGGACTAGGAGGTAGAAGATTCAAAGACAAGGAAGATGGGATAATAGTGGTGAAATGACTGTAATCAAAGAGTATTTGAATGTCCTCAAGAGTGCCATCTAGATTCAAAATGTGGGACTCTAAAAACAAGCAAGAGATGTTTGGTATAAATCAATCCCAGTGAGGGGAAACTAGAAGAAAAATATGATCTTGTTGCAACGAATCATTGAAAGCTTTCAAAGAAGTGACTTTGAACTCTATAGTAGTAATAGGAGGATGATGTGGAATTTTCTCCACTGTAGAAGGGGCATCAATGTATGCCCACCAAATAGATTGGTCATCCCATGAAGACATTTCCACACAATATGGGGCAACAATATCATCCACATTTGTTTGGTCATCCAAGGAAACACCACTATCAAATGAAAATCCAAAGTCTTCATACAATTATTGGATGATAGTCCAAGTAGTGAAAGAGCACTCAATGTACTATATGTGATGTAGAATATCCTCAAAAATAGTAAGACATATTAGTCCATAGGCCATGTCATTGTTGTTAAATCATGGATGCTTTTGTTTATAGTCACTTGGCTTAGGAACAAGTCCAACGAGATAGAGCAATAGATCACACTCAAGGAAGTGGTTTTTATCTCTTATTTTAAGGACACATAGTTTAACATTGAAGATAGCTTGACATTGAAAATTATGAAATTCCCTAAAATAGAAATTTATCTTAGTTCATGACAACAAAATTCCTATGTATAAGCCCCCCAAGACTAGTACATTAAATTGGCACTTTGTAAGTGGAGTGTGTGAGAAATAACAACCCCCCAAATTGTTTAATTTTAACACTCTTAGTTGTTAAACTGGCCCCCCTAGAAAATACAATTTTGGGACTTTATTTTAGTGTGATTACAATGCAATATTATAAATTTGATCAAACTTATAGGGCTTGAAAGTGGTCAAAATGTTGAAAGTGTTACATATTACTATAAAATAGATATTTGAATCAAGATGTGTGAATGAACAAGAGTAAGTGTGTGATGTGAGGTGCAAAGTGGGTAAGCAAAATTTTGAAAATGAAAAATGGTGATACAAGGCACAACAACTAGTGGATTGAAACAAAGAAGGGCTCAAAGAGGTTGTAAGTTAAGACCAAGGGACCAAGTTTGGGTTTCAAAACTCTTGGTGCAACAATGGATTACTTGTAGAAGGGTTTTGTGTCCTATTCTCCTCATATCAAAAGCATCTAACTTGGGGACGTTTAATCCCAAATTGATCCCTTAATTCTTTGACGCTTGCAAGAACAATGCAAATCCTTTCCATTAATACAATGCTTTTTGTAAGGAGTAGCTAGTTCTAGTGAACCCGAACCTTCCACCGAAAAATATGACACATAACTTGGTGGATGATATCATCTAGGTCCTTGGAACCAACTTGGATATTGATACTACGCCTTCGCCAAGTAAAAACACATTCCCCCTGGGTGATTCTAAGGCGATCTAGTAGATGAACCCAATGATTTTCATATCTTTGATACTTGTGTTGATGTAGCTTCATTTGATGCTGGGGTTCAATCCATTATCCTCATATCTTTAAGGGAATTCCCACCTTATGATTTTTTTTGGAATGGACAAAAACAACCAAGGTAACTTGGCCACTCCTACTATTGAATTTCTAGATTTTGGCCTCTTCTTTTCTTTAATTATTCAGATGATTGCAACTTGTGAAACATAATGGCCCTTGTTTTTATGGGCAATGATCCTTTTCATTGCCCCTTGCTCCCCTTTTTTGATCCAACAACTACAAAAATTACTTCTAATCCAATCTGGATTAGATTATACAACATCCCTCTAATCATGTGAGATACTTGTCTCATCAAGAATATTATTGAATAGGTGGGATCCTTTGTAAAGTGGGACACTTAATCAATGGACTTTTAAAGAAAATTCACAAGGGTATGTGTCATGGTTGATATTTTGAAGCATGTTCATCATTCTATTAGAATACATTCCTCCTTTGGAATTCAAACTTAATTATTAAACAATGAAGTCCTATCATTCGTATTCTTTAGATGCAACATGGTAGACTGTAAAATCATAGAATGCACTTCAAATAGGTCACCAAGATCAAGAATGAATAGCCTCAAAAAATAGATCTCAAAGCCTAACTCTCCATATGCATATTTCATTTGGCATAATCCAAGTACGTTCTTGGAACCCCAAAAGGATACAATGCCAATACTTGTGAATTTTATGGATACCACAACTTTATGGAGGCACCCCCTTCTCGAAACCCTCCCATAGAAGATTTTATTGGAATTAATCAACTTGCCAAATGAGCTAGTGACTCCTCTGACACAAAGAGCATCTTCCCTTTTATTGAGGAGCTTAATGATGAGATTTTATATTTCATTAACTAAGATTATGTGGTTATCTCTCTAAGGAAGTGCTCCATTGCCCAAACTTCCATTGGTATCTCAAAACCAAAAATTAGCATTTCGATTTTGATGATGGAACTTAGTGGACCATGGATGCCCTTCTTACTATGAGTAGAAGGAAGGGCTCAACCAAAAAAATGTGACGGCTTGCACCTATTTTTTTTTTTGGGGGGGGGGGATTCTCGGTTATGTATATTCTCTAGTCCCTTCATGTTTCTTCTAGATATCATTATTTAGAGTCAATTTTTGTATACTAGTTCCCTTTCCTTTTCCTCTAAGTTAGTTCATTGTATTTTTTGCTTCCCATGTATGGATCTAAATCTATTTCCTTTAATTTCATTTGTTTCTATATTAGGAGTGGACCCTAACCCCATAACTTACCTAAAAAAATAGAAATTAAAAAAGTATACCACTTTGTAGATCTCAAAAAATATTATCATGAACTAAGATTGAAGTCGAAGGTAGTAAAATTGCTCTACAAAGAAGGATTGGTGCACGTGTGAAGAGGTTGGTGGTAGGGTTTGCCTGCAGGCCGTGGAGGAGGCTCGACCCTCCTCCACAATTAGTCATTATTTCTCCCGATGTACGACGCTCTTGCCTTGTGCCTAGTGATACCTTCTTTTAATTTCATTTGTTATGAGTGTGACGAGGGCATCTCGTCAATCAATCCGCCTATGTGTGGTCACATGTGTGGCCTTCGTGGTGTTAATAAAAAATGATGGATGGGGATACGGATCCCCTAGATGGATTTATTAATGAATCTACCAAAGCAATTGAAAATAATGTGCCTCCCAAATCATTCAGAGACATTGTTGTAGGGGAACGGGGTCGAATTTCGCAGGGCGCCAAATTTTTGCTCGAGGGAGTCGGCAAAGTGCAAGAAGATGGAGGAGAGGAACAAGGTAAACACCCCCTGTCTCCTCCATTGAAATTTTTATTGATTCCTAATGAAACCCTAGATGAGGCAATTGTTGAAGAGGATGGTAGATTGTTGAAAACTGTTATATTCTTTGTTGTCATCGATACTAATAGGGTTCTAGCAAGGAAATATATGGAGGAATGGTTTCATAATATTTGGGAAAATAAATTAGGGTTTCAATTCTATTAATGTCATATGGTGCAAAAGGGATTGTATGTCATTTTCTTTAACAATCATAATTCTCAGAAGGAGGTAATAAAAAACAATTTTGGAATGTTGAGAAAGTCATCTTTTGTGCTCTGGCATGGATCCCTGAGGCGCTAGAAGAGGAAGTCTTGCTCTCTCTAGCCCTAGATGGTTGATTATTAAACACGTTCCTCCCCATCTCTAGAAGTTTGTTCGGCTCCTATTAGAACCATATGGAAATGTGCTAAAAATTGATGATACCAAAACCCCTCTTTTGTATTTTGATGTGCGGGCCTTGGTATCCCTATATCTAGGAGTAGATCTTGGAAATTAAACTGAAAACTGGCAATGTTTTGTGTGAATTAGAAACCCTGGGAGGGTTGAATTCTTGTTACTTGTGTAGAAGCAAAGGCCACATTTGAAGAAACTGCCCATTAATAAAGAATAAGACTAATAGTAAATCCACATTTGGTGGAGGCAACAGAAATAAAAATCAGCCCTCGACAATGAATGGGTGGGCAGATGGATATGAGAATAATGTGGAGAGAACTGCAGAATACAGTCCTACTCCAAATCAATTAGATGAGAGGTATTCCCCCTCAAGCCCTAAGGCTAATAATAAGAAAAAAATGATTTACCTCAGCAGGTGAATGAGGAAGCAACCAAATTTAATAAAGAAGTATCTTGTGTCGAGGATAATATGGCATCCTTAATGCAAGAAATAGATAATAGAAAAGCGAATGGAAATGTAGAGAATGAGAAAATAATGAAAGAAAAGGAGGATTCTGAACCAGCCCATCAAATAAGGTTTGATAAACCAACAAATAATGCCAACTAAATGCTCAACAATTGGCCCTCTAAAAAATAAGGCAAGCAAAAGAACCTAAAGAAAACAATTTAAAACCATCCAAAGAGATATATTCCTTTAACTCTAAATATTTTAAGGAGGATAATACAGTGGAACTATAATTTGAGTACTCCTCTTAGAAATAAATGGGGAGGAGCCAGTACATGATACTGGAACTGAAATTGATTCTCTAAACAATGGGAATGGTCCTCAAGATCTTGATGTGGACCGGGAGGGAGTACCTACCAAAGAAACTAATGTGGATCTTGAGGACCTACATCTTGATGGTCTATAGGACAGATTGGAAACTCGTGTTACCCTTAATGTTGTGTCCTTTGTAAATGGGAATGAAAAAGTTGATGAAATCTTAATCCCAAATCTAACAATGAATTCTCTTAAACCCTTTGGTGGAGTGGTGAGTTTGGATGGCTTTGCATCACAATCAGGCATGGAGTCTGCAAATGACCTAGGGATATTCTCTACTAAGGATACCACCGATGGAGAAGAGACTCCCATGGAGATCATAGTAAAAAAGACCAAGAGATATAGAAAAAAGAAAGGAGTGGAGAATAGTAAACCCTGGACCTCCGGATAAAGATCCCAACCAACTCCAAAAGGATAAAAGGAAGAAGCTTAGTGGGATTGTATTGCCCCCTAATGCCAAAAGAATGGAGTCAAAAAATAGGCTCCCCAAATGCTTTGATAATTTAAAATGTGACAAGGGACCCCCTCCCAATGAAAAAACATAGTGGAGTTCAATTGCATTTCCTGGAATGTAAGGGGACTTGAAACCCCAGATAGGAAGCCTATTGTTAGAAGATTCCTATCACAAAAGAAGGAGGACTTTGTCCTATTGCAAGAGGTTAAATCCATTGGCTTCACCTTAGAAACTAGCCTGAGGGTGATATGGAAAGAAGCAACTCAGTTTTCCACCAAGCATGAAAAGGGCAAAGGGGGGGCTGTAATTCTGATGGCAAATAATTGGTCACATTTTGTGGATAGCTTTGGAACCTGGCAATTGGGTTGTCTGGGTGATTCTTAAAAAAAAGGAAAGTTGCTTTGAAATTTGTTTAGTGTACGCCCCTAATGATTATAAGGACCGGATCCTCTTTTGGAACTAGATATACAGCTTGCAAGATATCCCTTGGCTCATTGGAGGGGATTTTAATTTTGTAGAGAGAGAAGAAGATAAATGGGGGAAACGAGCCTAGATTGGAAAAGAAATGAGAGGTTTTATTGGCAAAGAATGAAATCTAAACTGAAAATTGAGGACCCTATTGAAGGGAAAAAGAAGGACTACAAAATCATTTGGTTTACATGGTGCAATTCTCAAAAAGGTGGTAGGAGAATCTATTGTAGGCTTAACAGATTTTACATAAGTAAAGTGTTCTTCTCGACCACTCTTGTGAAAGAAGGGTGTCAAGTTGAAGTGACTCCATACTCCTTATCTTATCATCATCCAATAAGGGCCAAATTTTCCCTCAAGGAAGGTGTGGTAAAATTTGTTGGCATTAGTAATGGTTTCTGCCTTAATACCAACCTACTCAAGGACAATGACTACAAAAATGCCATTTCATCCCTTAGACTTATCAACAAGTGGATGCACAAAAATCTATCCCCCATTGATAGATGGGCCCTAAATACAGAGGAATGGAAAGTCGCATTTCAAATAATTAGAAAGAAGAGAGCCAAAGATAATCGAAAGAGGGAGACTCTCCTCCAAGATAAGCTCCTCCAAGCAAAAATTGGTCTACAAGCGAACCCTACTGATGAAAGGCTTACAAATAGGTTGGCTATGGCCAAAAACAGCCTAAGGAGGCTTCAAAACCTCAAGATCCGGGGCCTAAGAATAAGATCAAAAATGAATTGGCTAGAGAATGGTGATAAAGGCACAAAATTATTCTTCAGATATATCAAGGAGAAACAAGCTAGAGAGCAGATAGATCATATTACTACAAATGACACCATCTCGGTCAACTAAGAAGAGATAAGAGAATAGTTCTTCCAGCTTTACAAGAACCTCTTATCCTCTGAGGAAGGTAGGGAGGCTAATGTCGAGGCAAGGGAGCACATAATTGTTGCTCCAAGAAAGATCAATGAAGAAATGGTTGGGGAAGTGGGGAAGGAAATATCCCAAGGGGAAGTTAGAAGAGCCATACTCTCTCTCAAGGATGACAAGTCTCCAGGGGTAGATGGCCTTCCTGCAGAATTCTACAAAACCTTCCTAGACTAGGTGAGTGAAGACCTACTCCTTGTGTATAAGGAAGCCTTTGAAAGAGGCACACTTGGCAGAAAGATTAATAAAGGGATAATCAAACTAATTCCAAAGGAGGGAGACAAAACTCTAGTTAAAAATTGGAGACACATTACCTTACTCAATGTATCATATAAGATCTTGGCTAAAATACTAGCGAATAGGGTAGCACTAATCCTTCCCTCTATCATAAATTCCACTCAAACAAGTTTCATTAAGGGGAGATACATCCTGGAAAACCTGGACACCAGTTGGGAAGCAATGAACTAGGCAAAGAAAACAAGGCAGGAAACAACAATGCATTTTCTAGACTTTGAAAAGGCATATGATAGAATTGAGTGGGATTTTGTACTCCTATTTTGAAGCCCTTTGGGTTTCCCAGGTCCTTTTTTCATATGGTTAGAACCCTCTTTCAAGATGCAAATGCCCAGGTAGAAGTCAATGGGGTCCTTACTCAAGAAATCTCCCTTGAAAGATCCATAAGGCAAGGATGTTCACTTGCACCAACATTATTTGTAATAGCCTCAGATGCACTACATTATGTCTTAAGGGAGAGCTCATTAGTTCCAAGGGTAAGGGGCATTATCCTGCCAGATGATAATGAGCTCTTGAATCTGCAGTTTGTCGATGACACCTCAATTCTGTTAACCCTAGAGGAGGGTAACCTTGCAAATCTAATGGGGAAACTAGATATCTTTTTCTTAGCCTCTGGCACTAAAGTTTCCCCCTTAAAATCTTACCTTTTGGGGTGGAAAGAAGAACCTCTAGATTGGGTTAATAATTTTGGACTTTAGTGGGGGTCCTCATAAGTTGGTAAGATATTTGGGTATCCCCTTTGCTGTGGAGCCCAATATAAAGGAGATGTGGCTTTGGATAAGGGACAAAATAGAAAATAAAATTACTAAGTGGAACAAACAATTTATATCCTTGGTTGGTAGGATTCAGGTCTGTCAGAAGATACTCTCATCATACAACATATACTTTGCCTCTGTTTGGTTTTTCAATTCATATCAAATCAGTGATATCTAGAAAAGGATAAGAGCCTTCCTGTGGTCAGATGGTAAAGGTAAGAGAAAGAGACACTCGGTGAAATGGGAATGGTGCACTATTGAAAAACTCAAGAGAGGTATGGGGCTAAAGGACTTAAGGTTGCAAGGGATTGCCTTGGCTGCAAAGTGGGTGATTAGGGCATTGGAAGGAGCGGATCTTTGGAAGGTGTTAATCAGACAAAACATCCTCAGTACTGTCCCCAAGCATGCAAAATGGAAATCTCTACCACTTAGTGATATTCTTAGCAGTGAATGGACTATGTTACCCGTAGGGTCCAATGTATTTAGAACTATTTGGAAAGCCCGGGAATTGATGAAAATGTGCCTAACAAATTGCCACTTCACCAAAGGGGATAATAGGATCATTCAAATCAACAGGTCAATCTAGTGGAACTTAAAACACAAAGGGAAATCACTTGCATTAATCCAAGGCTGCTCAACAAGAGGTTGGGCCCACAAAGGAATTCAATGCTTTAAGGATATTCTGAAGGATGGTAAGCTGAAAGATTGGAATGAATTGAGTTCTAAATTTAATATTCCTCTCACCAATTGGAGGACTTGCACTGTCCTTAAGGAAGCCTGTAACCATATAAAGTTTCCAGTAGAAACTAAAAATGACATTTCTTAATTTAAGGATTTTCAATGGAAAAATGGCAATAATATAATGAAAACCAAAGCTAAAGAAATGTACTCCATGCTAACAAAACAAACTAATCTGATAGGTTATTTGAATCAAACTTGGAAACTTAATTGGAAAAAAAATCAATGGCAAAAGGTTTTTTAGAATAACTGGTGTAAATAGTTAGAGGCTAAAAAAGTTGCTTCAGGTGGCTTCTAATAATCCAAAAAAAATCATTCAAAAGTAAATTTGATGATATTGATATATGCAGCTTTTGTAGAGTACCTGAGACAATTAAACACATTTTCTTTGACTGCATTTTTGCTAAAGAAATATGGAAGTTGTTTTGTAATGAGCAAAATATCTGGGGGAACAATGGACAACCCCTTCTTGAAAAGATTTTATTCAATTACAATATGAAAATGGGGAAAAATTTTGCTCTATTTTGCCTTTTCCTTCCGTCTAACATTTTGTGGGCCATTTGGAAAGTAAGGAATGAAGATAGGTTTCAAGAAAGGAAGAGTGTGCTTACTAAGTCTTATAGAGGACTCATGTTATATAATGTTGTCACGCAGGTTTATATCATGGTGGAGCTTTCAAAGGATAAATTTTGGAAGTATCTGGAGAACATAGAGATCACAATTGATATCCTTGAAGCAAGATATGGGCATATATGGCCTAAGGGGAATCCTAGTGTGGATGTCTTTTTGAGGGATCTACATTCATTTCGAAAGGACCTAGCAGAGGGATAGGGCAGTAAAGTTGACAAGGCTTAGAATAAGGAGGGATAGGCAGCAAGACCTTCTATTGAAGAACTAGCAATAGCTATGAAAGTTGGTAGCAAGGCAGAGTAAAACTTATCAAAGAACAACAAGTGTGTTTTGTATATATCATTTTTTATTTATATTAGATGTTTATATAGGATAATGGTGCATAATTGTATAATTTTTTTATGATACTTTGATGTAACTGATGATACTTTGATATAGGTTTTACTCTTGGATCCACTTTTTGATCTCATGTAACAAGGGATAACTATTGATATTTTATAATGGGGGTAGTCTAGGGCTGATCCTCGGATGAACATCTTGCATATGTGATCTTTATATGTTGCTTCTACTATACTTAATACAAAAAATATTATCATAAACAAATAACAACCAAAAAGGACCTTGTTTGTGAAAGTTATAAGCAATTAAAGTCCCAAAAATCACAATTGAGCAATTTAATCATTGAGAAAAATTAAAAAATAGAGGGTCAAATATAAAATTCGCTAACACCACTATGAAGTGCATGAAACTTTACCCCAAATAAAAAATACACCTAATTTCAAGTCCTAATGGCTAGATTATGGTCTTCCAAAGTTGTGTTTCAAAACCAAAACAAGTAATGGAGAAGGATCCCTTTTTTAAAGTGATGACATCAACAATCCATTTTATGACATTAGTAATGCACACCAACAAAAAACTTTATGCACAAGTATAAAAAGTATTATGTTATGATCATATGGATGAATAGTGTTGGGCCAAAAAATTTAACCTCCTCTTGACCACGAATTTGAAAAATGATAAATTTTATTTGGAAATGGCAGTTTTCAGGCCTTTGGAGGCAATGAAATGGTTTTTCTAGCTTAAAAATACCTTGTAAATGATCAATTCACCCAATATGAGCCTCAAAATCATATTTACTAGTCATATGATTTCCAAATTAAGTGAAATGAAGGCCTTTTTTGGCTTTCTCAAGCATCCCTACATAACAAAACAATTAAAAATGATGCAAGAACCACCAAAATACTTAAGAACACACATGCAATGCCACAAAGGTTAAAAAATTATAAATATTTTATATTTCTCCAGATCATTTGAAGATGCAAGAGAAGAGCATACTAGATTTTTAGAAAACTTGCATGCAAAGCTTATTGGCCCCCCAAAATCTTTTAAAAATGGAAACTATAAATAACTATCCTAGCAGTAATTCTCTAGTACCATGTTAGAATTTGTAATTATATGTGTAATCTAGAATATATTGCAATGAATAAAACTTATATAAATTTGTAAATGAAAATGATTTATAATCAAAATACCAAAAATAGAGTTAGTCTCTAAGAGAAATGAAAGAGTTCACAATGTCTTGCTTTGATATCTTAATAGGAGGGAAAGGGAACTAGAAATATATAGCCTCATAGTTTCCAAGTTTGATGAGGATGAGGAAAGACAAAAAATAAAACATCAATGGATTTCTTATCAAGTTTCCAAATCTATGAGAATAAAGAGGAAATTAAAATCCCTTGAAAGAAGGAGAATGTGCAGCTCATTATCCCATCCTACTTGAATAATTAAAATAAATTACCCAAATAAACTTAAATAAATATTTGCAATCATACTTAGGATAAGCATATCCAAGGTAAGAAAAATATTACACTAACATTATTGAGTTTATAAAAATGGAGCCTTGGAGATGTGACTAAGTTGGTCCCCATGAAATTATAAAAACTTGGTCAAAGACCCATGTGATGGAGCCACTTTAATTATTTTTTGGTCTAGGTCCTATGAAGGAATCCTTTAGGCACTTTTTATGTGTAGAACCTAGTCAAATGAACCATTTAACTATTTTTTGGTGTAGAACACATGAAGGATTCACTTTAACAATTTTCCCACGTAGGACCCATGAAAGAGTCATTTTAACTAGTGTATGTATAGGATATATGCTACCCTCTTTCCCTCAAATTGGCTTCATAGTACTATTTTGTGTTCAATTACATAGAGGAAGAAAAATTTAAATGGCAACATTTTTCAATGTGTTGGCTTACTATTTAATTCAAAATTTGTACGCTTAAAAGGTCATGTGGTTGAAGAGAAAATATTTCTCTCAGTTTTATCAAGTGTGAGGACAAGTTATATTGTAAAGATAAATCATATAAATGCAAGTGTAGGAATAATATGTGATGAAGAGAGATCTCACTCTTATCCCATTTCTTGCCCAATTTCACAAAACCTAGATTACAAAGACGCATCATAGATGATTAGCTTTAAAATTGGCAATTACATGTGTCAATTTAAAATTGATTTACAATTACACAAGTTACCCAAATTTGAAAACAAATCAGATAACTTCATTTCTTCAAGTTTCATGAAAATCTACATTACATTATCCAGGCAACTCCATTTCCCCCCTATGTTGTCCAATTTTTCATCTCTCCTTCACGCTCAATGCTCTTTACCAAACTCTCTTCTTCTGCCTACACGAATCCCCCTTAATTTTCTTCTTCTTATGCATGCTGGGATAGTATGTCTCAACGTTGCAATTACATAAAGTATTGTTGATACATAAGGTACTATTGATACGTCAGCGATAGGGGAGTGCGGGGGGTTTCCCCCTTGCAATGGTTTTTGGGGGAGATCATCCCCCTAGCAGGGGCTCCAAGGGTTGCACGCCCCGATAGGGGCTCGAGGGCAGTGCCCCCGAAAGGAAAAAATTATTTATATTTTATTATTGTAAATTTGGATCATTTATCATTAGGTCTTAGATCTGACGGTTGATATTTTATTAGCTTGACTTGTCCTAGAAGGAAACCCTATTTTATGAGGGCATTGTATTGTAGCTATGTATTATGATGTATTTTGAGAGTCTGATAGTGGTCGTGTTGCCTCTGAATCTCTGGTTGATGATAATCCTATGAGAAGCTTGCTCTGCAAGTATATTGTAATCTTTGTGATTTCTGAATTATATATTGGGAGACTTTTGGAGTGTGGTGTTTTTCTCCCGAAAGGGCTTTCCCCACGTAAATCATTGTGTTGTGGTATGCATGGTATTTATGTTTATTTTTGTATAAGTTTCTATAAATATTAAAGATCTATACAAGTTTTATACTATCCTCCTCTCAAGATTATTGTAGGAATTTGTTCTGCTACCTTAGTTCCTTACAATGCATCTATTGACCTTGATTTCCTTTTCTTCCTTCACAGTGGTTTTTTTACCCTCAATACTTCATATTGGTGTAACTCTCCTCACATTCCATCTTGCTTCCTATCCACTCCAAACTTTGTCACTTACACTTCCTTAACACATGTGTTCCACCTATGCAAGTGTGAGATCTGAAAATTAAAATTTAATCATGTTTTCTATACATGTACGGCCTCTACAGTGACCAACACCCTCCAATTTCCTCAATCTTCCCCGTGGTTTTTGTTTACATAGTTTTTCTCATCAACAAAGGTTTCCTTACACTTGTCAATTCAAACATGGGCGACACAACCTTATCTTTCTACCCACACAATCTTTGTTTTTGTTGCCTTGGTTAATCCTCCTCTCCACTTTGCCAAAGTTTACATTTCAAAAGAATGGAGCAACCAGTGGTCATGTGCCCTCCTTGATATGCATCTCTTTCTATTTTGAACAATACTCCATGGCACTGGAAAGTGGGAAAGGATTTCTTTCATTTTTACACTCCTACACAATTCCCCTATCTTCTCCAGTCGTGCCCCCCTCTCTCTCTATCTCAATGGCATTTTATTTAAATGACTTCATTTTCCTTTCATCTTCTCCTGTCTCTTAATATTTTTTCCATTCAACTACTTCCCATTATGTTTTTAAACTTGATTTCACCTCTCTTAGAAACCACTAACATCAATAATAATATTTCTCAAGCAAATAATTAATATCAACAATAATATTTCTTGAGAAAATACTATAATTTAAAATGAAGTCCATATTACTCCAATTTGGAGTGAGACAAAAGCAAGGAACCAGTGCTAACGTAAATCATTAACTTCAGCCTATCGTCGATGCACAAAACCAAAATTGATTTTTTTATGAAACTTCTTACCAGGAGCATGAATCCTTCCAAAAATTTGCAAAGATGAATGCATCAACATTATCCAACTTCCCACCAAACCATTCTGCCTCAAACCTCAAATTTTAAAATTTTAAAACTTTGCCAAATTGCCAGTCGAAGTCATGAAATGATTAAATCTCCAAAATCATTCATAGTTTAACTTTGAAACTTTCCCTATCAAATCTAGAATGAAAAATTATGCCTATAAAAAAAATCATGAAGCCTTACCAAACTCCCAAAACAATATTGTTTTGGTTGACGCAGGATTGTGCATTCACTTGAATGCTCCTACATCAACATGTATAATATGGGAATGTAGGAATTCTATAAGCATGTGTGGTGTAAGATAACATCACGAGAACACCATAAGGGAAATGACATAAAATAATATCATCATTAAAAAAATAGAAAACTTTATGTGATCATGTAAAGTTATGGTATACCGTAATATGTATCATGTATCTTCTCCAAAGGTAGAGTTGCAAAAAATGCTCTTTGAGATACACCATCAATAAATTCCCGGTAGTTTCATGAATGTATAAGAGATTAAAAGAGAGTATGAAAGTGAAATAGGGGAAGCACAACAAACAAGATATAAGAAAAATATGAAATAAGAAATATAAAGAGATATACCTTAAAACATCGTAAACTTGTCAACAAATAAATAATCTAAACTCTATATTTAGGAATGATGATCAAATAAGGGATGATAAAAAATAATTACAAAAAACATGGCTCCATCAAAGAGTAAAGCATAAAATTATTAACAAATTCAACTATATTTTTGGTCACCATCATGAAAGCGTGTTAAGGATACTTTGTGACTTTGCATCATCCCATCCCATAGATAGAACTAAAAGAGACTATAAAACAAAAATAGATGGTCATGGCTACTTGTAGCAAAATACACCATTAAATATGGCCTTTGCATCATTCACTTATTATAAATGAATATAAGAATCAAACAAGGAAACTTAAAACAAACAAAAACAAGTAAAACAAATATCATTGGTAGGTAGGAAGTAGGAAGGGTGTTATTCACTTTGGTGATTCTTTAGGTTTCTCAATACATGGATCTAAGAAAACTCACTCTATGTGAAAAAGGATTGCTTGGGAACTTTGTATTCATTCCAATATGAGCATGGTCATCAATATGTAAAAGATGATGAAACAAAACTCATTGTCATAAGCATTTATATCACCTCCAAGATCATTAGTATGTACTATAAGATCAAAAATTACACACTTCAGAATCTTCACTCTATGTTGTGTGCTCATTTTAGCGCTCATTATGTTATATGTGATTTAGGAACTATTCAACCTATTTCTAAGCCCAAAATCCTTGATCAAGATGCCCTTTCAATAAAATACACACCTTTTATCTATTTTTTTTCCTATTCCTAACATTTTGCAATACTTAGCATGGTCACGCCAATGGCTTTGATACTAGTGTGATCATTGTAGTGTCCACCCACACTAACTAAATTTCAAATGACTAAAATTTGATTCTATGGCCATTTTGTGTTCTTGAAATGACTCTCACCATGCAATTTTATAAAAATACATTTTGTACCTCATTTGAATCTCATGGATATGGACTCTAAATTCTCTTATCTTCCCTTAATTATTCTTCTTAATTATCTTGTCATATTTAATTTATTTTTGATATTATGTTATCAAAGAAGTGTTGGAATTGGTTTTCATTGATGTCAACACTTGTATGTTGCTGATGTTTATGGTTGGATGTCATGCCTTATCCAATATCAAGTAAAGGTGAATTGTGTATGGTTGCTATCAACATTGATGGTCTCATGATAATATATTAAGATGAGGATTAGAAGTATTAAGATGAGGAGTAGAAGTTATGTTGATAGTGGAGAGATGTTGTTGATGGTCTATAGTATGTTGTATGCTCTCTCTTGTTGCTCCTAAGGATGTAGATGTTGTTGCAAGGAATTTCTAGTTTCTCTGCAAGTTATTGAAAGTTTTTGGTTCAAGAAGTTGCCTTGAAGATTGTTTGGGAGAATGTTTTGCATTGCTCTACAGTTGAAGATATGGTCTTATGGTTTAGGATTTTGTGTTTGTGTTTTGTTGATGTTACACTCCTATCTTTTCATATCACCAATGTTACCAAGGAGGTTTTTGATAATTGTAGAAGGTTGGCAGTTTTTTTGGTTGTCTAGATTGGTAGAGAAAATGCTTTGCATTTCTTCATGTTGATGTTTCTACTCCTATAGCTTGATGGGTGTGCTCTCAATTTCTGTGCAATGTCTCAGTTCAGTTTTCATGTGATGGTGTGTACCACAAGTTGATTTGTTAATCTTCTATCTCATGATCGTGCTTCCTATGCTTTTAGGATGAATTATTTTGCTTATGTTTAGTTTGTGGTGGATGTTTGTGGCATGACTGTATGAAATAAGGTTTTGGTGTTGTTGGATGTTCATGGAACATTTATCTAAGGTCTACGCATTATTGGTTGATCTCTTTGGTGTCGTATAGTGTGTTGAGTTGGATTTCTGGGTAATTTGTGGATCTCTAACCAACACAAGTTGTTATCTTGCTTGCGTTGTGTGCTTGGGGGTCTAAGCTAGCATATGAAGTTGTGTTAAGATGAATTTGGGTCTTGACCTATCTTGTTGAGAACTACATTGAGTATTGCTAGTGTGTTTTTGGGCCGACTCGTATTGTACTAGATGTACATTTCATCTACATGTTTTCTTGTTGTCGACTTGGGTGGATGTGCACCAATTTTTGTGTTGTTTGGATCACATTGGTAGATGTAATCAAATTGTTTTTGGTCCTCTCTATATTTTGGATAGGACCACATTATGTGTTTATGGCCGACTTGTTGAAATCATTGTTGTATTATTTTTGGTTGACCTAATCGATTTTTTGAGACCTTGTGTTGGATATAAATGCAAGAACGTTTCAATTGCAAGATGAGAGTGTGTGAGTAGTGAATACAAAGATGAATTGAGGTTGTTAGTTGTGGAGAAGAAAAGAGTAATGAGCTTTAATACCTTAGTCAGTAGAGTGTATTGTAGACAAATATTGTAAATTCCTAAATCTTCATGTATCCTGCTCTAAGATAATGAATCTCATCAGGTCCTTATAATTTATATCTTGCACTGGGGTTGTGCGCCTTAGTATTGTAAGTCCCTTGTACCTTTCCCTAAGGTTGTGCACCTTATCCTGCAAGTCTTGTGGTAGTGAGCCTTAAAATTGTAATTATGTAAGTAGTGAGCTTCTATATTGAGACTTTTCTCTCCATTGTTTTTCCCTCGGGTTTTCCATGTAAATCTAGTGTTATCTTGTGTATGTGTGTTCATTACTTTATCCTTCATTATTGTTGATTATTTTAAGTTTTGTTGATCTATGTATGAGTTGTTGATCTTGTTAAGAATCTTATTTTTCATAGTGTCGAAGGGTTTATGATCTAAAAGGGTTTTTGAAGATATTGGTTCACCCCCCCTCTCAGTATCCGAGTGTGTTCAACAAAAAGTACCAAGGTGAAGATAGAAACAAGAAATGATGTTTTTCAAAATTTCAAAATATGTAAAGTACTATTATTTTATTATGGGGGTAAAAGTACAAAGTTGTGTTACTTTTGGCCAACTTATGAGCACAAGTGAATTTAAGTATTTCTAACTAAAAATCAACTTTGGGCAAACATATGATCTAGTAAGATATATTCTAGATAAGTTAGATATGTCCACAAATTTTTCAACTACTTTTTTTGGCTAAATATATATGTAGCACCACTTTGAAGCCAATTTACCAAAAAAATAGAATTATTTGAAAAACTTGATATTTTAACAACTCCTACTCATATAAATAATAAAATCACCCTTTT
Organism: Sequoiadendron giganteum; assembly: GCA_007115665.2. Classification (NCBI taxonomy): domain Eukaryota; kingdom Viridiplantae; phylum Streptophyta; class Pinopsida; order Cupressales; family Cupressaceae; genus Sequoiadendron; species Sequoiadendron giganteum. Next base: position 24,239,643 of record CM021102.1, read on the forward strand.
ATAGATCCATAAGTGTAGTTTTCGAAAATATATATTTTTAATATTATAATTATTATTTATATTTTATTTTTATTTTTTACTAAAAGTAGGTTATCAACACAAAAATATTAGGTTGATTGTCATGACAATAAAATACTAAAACTTATTAAATTTTTTGAAAAAATATGATGCACTAGATAAAAGAATCTATATGAAGATGACATAATTTTTTATTATTTTAGATAAATAGTAAATATGAAAGTTGACGTTGAATAGAAACAACTATGTTTTAATACATGTACATTTTAATAATTATTTAAAAAATATATATTTATCAAAATTGGAAAAAATATATCCATGCACTAAAGTTTCAAGTTATAAATATACACAAAAAATTTGAAGGAAAAAATTAAGATTTATTATATAAAGATCGACGTCTCATGTAACTTCATTTTTCAGTATTTTATCAGCAACTAAATTATAGTGTCAATTTATAAAAAAACTATATTCAAATAAAAAACCAAAAAAATACAAACATAAAATATAATAAAAAAATATATTTTATTAGATTACATCATTTCAAAATTCAAAACATATATGCCACTTTTTAGTGATTCAAGTTTAAAATTTGGATCAGTGTTGGTTGTTTCATTTATAAAAGTGTGACACAACTTTGTATTTTAACCCATGGGTGAGTTTATTATTTGGCAATATCAGCAAAAACATCAAGTTGAATCGATGAATGCATAACTATCACATTGAATTTATAATGAGGAAAGTGGAAAAAAATACTATGGAACAAGTAGTAGTTTGGAAATCTAAATATATGTGGCATTTTTTTCTTCATTTATACTCTTGGAGGCTTCAAATATATGGGAGGATTGTGCCACAACTAGAAAGGGGAAGTGGAGACTACATTAAAGTTTCTTGGAAATTTGGAAAAGTGATAGACACCATTGTTGAGCACCAAAAATGTAGTTCCAATTGAACTAGATAGAGGTTTGAAGCAACCATTATAGTTTTATTTCCTCATTTTGTATTAATTACAAGTAATATAAGGTAGATGGAAGTGTTATTGGAATATACCAATATGTGTTTTATCCTCTAAATTAGGGATTTCCTATGTGAAAATTTTTAGTGCCAAGTGTGTGATTATGTTCAACATTAATTTCTAGAATGCATAAACATATTTAAACTTCCAAAGTGTTAAAGAATAATTATAATATATAGAGTAAAAATAATTAGGTGGTTTTTAATTCACAAAGCATAGTTTTGCATGCAATTGCAAATCAATTTGGTATAGAGCGGGTCAAGTTCATATAGAATTAAGTGGAAAGTGAATTTGCATGACAATGACAAGGTCTTTAGGTGAAAGAGATTTAGTCCCAATTAATATAGATATTTGAACATGTCATTGGAATCAAAAAGTGAGAATTGGTGACATTAATGCAAGAGTTTCAAACATAGAGAGTCACATGGAACAAGTAATGAAACACTAGAAATTGGTCACTCAACTATAAGAGCATATGGCTAGAAAGTAATCTCAAATGACCCAATAACAATCATCTACCTACACTCTAGCATGGGTTATATCTAATGAATTTCAAATTATATATGATGAAGAGGAAGAGAGGGGTAACCATGAGGATAAATAAGAAGGAATAGAACTTGAGATAAAAAAAAATTAAGTTCAAGTTAATGTGGATATATTAGACTCTTAGATTAAGAAAATGGAGGAGTATTTCAATATTTATATTATGAGTGAATCTTAGAAGATTTAGTTTCCTCACTTGAAAATGAATAAACCCACTCTTATATGGTGGGAGAACTATCTTTCTTCATGTGAGAAGAAGAAGGAACCATAAATTTATAATTGGGTTGAATTCAAATACTAGCTAAGGAATAATTTATATTTGATTGTTCATGAAATATATCAAAATATAAAGAGGCTCTACTTTAGGCAATGAATTGATCAAAGTGTTCAAGATTACTCAACTAAGTTTCATATGAAAGCCATGATACTTAGTGTAATCTTGGAAGAATAAGGTATCCTTACCAAATACTTTGACACATTGCTTTCAAATCTTAAAATAAAAGTAATCATTTATAAGCCTACTAATTTTGATGTGGCTTGTCAATCAGAATACTACACATGTAAGGAAAAGAAAGGTGAGGAAGAATATTCTAAATAGGGACAATAAAAATCAAGAAAAACCAAAGGAAAATAAATCCAAACCCTCTATAAAATGGAAAGGAAAGACTAATATTATTTTTCACTAATTTAAAGACAAAAATTATTGTCCACATTGAAGTATTGATCACCACACTACAAACAAATGTGGGAGGTTGAAACCAAAGTTGCACCCAAAAATTAAGCTTAGGGAGGACTCCAAGAAATATATGAACCATCAAAGAAGATATTAAAATGAAGAACAACTCAAGTATTGATGAGAAGTTGGATGCATAGCTACAAAGAGTATCATGAGCAAGCAAGAACTTGAGGTAATGAACCAAATATTCACTCTAAAATTCCAAGTTAAGAAAATAATAATAAGAGAACTTGTAGATCTTGGTTCTCAATGTTAGAACATAAGGCTTACCTTTGTAATAAAATAACCTTAATAACCTAGTGGTTTTATTAATCAAATAAATTTTAGTATGTTATCTAATATAATGTTAATTTTGTGTTAGGTAGTTAATTAGTTGGGAAAATAAAATGGTTGTACAAGAAAATGGAAAAGATAACTTTAGAAAACCATATATTTAAATTTTTTGATATCTCAAATGATCATTAATATCATTAATAATAGATGGATTATGGATGCTTTTGGAGGATGGGTTTTTCGCTCTTGAGGGTTTTCCCAAGGTATATCTTGTGTTATCTTGTGGCTTTTCTATTTTGATCTATGCATTATGGTTACTTGTATGCATGTTTTTCTCTCATAGGGTTATGTAGGAAATGGATTAATATTGTGGGTATTATGCATTATTTTCTAAAAGTAAACCCATAAGGTTGGATTCAATTTTATATGCCAATCACAATCAACCTCATTGACAATTTTATTTAGGATCTTAATTATGGTTTTGTTAGATGCCTCAGCTTGGCCATTACTTTTTGGATAATAAGGAGTAGTGAAACGATGTTGAATATGCAACTTATTACATAGCTCGTGGATATACTAGTTCTTAAAATGATAACCATTATCTATAATGATGGAAAGAAGAACGCCATACTGACATATGATATAATTTAGGATAAAATTTTCAAAAAAAATTCAGTGATGTAGGTCATGTGAATGGCTTCAATCCACTTTGTAAAATATTCAATAGCAGCAATGATGAACTTATGTCCATTTTTACAATTAGGATGGATATTTCCTACGAGGTTGAGTCCCCATTAAGAGAAAGGCCATGAAGATGTAATAGGATGAAGTTATTGTGCTAGTGTATGAATAAGATCTTCGTGAATCTAACACTGGTGGTATTTATTGATGAACCGATAAGCATCTTATTTTATGGTGGGCCAGTAATATCTAGTTCTCATGAGGTTTTTAGCTAAGGTAGGACCATTGGAATGAACTCCATATGTATTGTTGTGTACTTTGTGTAAATCCATTTGTGCTTCTTTCGAGTCGAGACATCTAAGAAGAATACTATCTAGAATGTCGGTATAGGGTATCATCAATGATAACATATTGGAGGCTTGGCATATAAATGTTTTATATTGGTTGCTTGACAAGTCAAGGGGAAGGATTTGGTCATGAAGGTAATCATAATTTTTATACTAATTAAATCAATACCAATAATTTCACACACAATTTGGGACTCAAGAACATCAAAAGAAGGGATCAAAAGATGTTCCACCAAGAAATCACACTGGGCATGTCAAGTAGAGATCCAATGGTAGCCATGGTGTCAATTCCTTCTTTTGTATCCTAGGAATTTTATTGAACATGATGACATCAAAGTATTGCTTAAATCTATTGACCATCATATTGTAAGGCATGAGTTTCTCATCTTTTATCTCATAGTCATCATTAACCTATTAGACGATCGAGAATCACCATAAACATGAAGGTTCTTGATATTCCATTTGATAGTTGTCCTATGTCCTATAAGTAGAGCCTCATATTCTGCAATGTTGTTTGTACATGGAAGTGTTATTATGTATAACTTAGGTATTTCATCCCCTTGTGGTGTGATGAAAATAACTCTAGTTTTGGAACCATGGTGGGTATAGGATCCATCAAAATATAATTTCCATTTTGTAGATGTTGTCATTCTAAACATTGTTTCATAAAAAAAATCTGGTACAAGAGGATGATCTATTGTATTGGGAGCATATATTAGTTGATCGACTACAACTTGTCCTTTTATTGCTTTTTGATCAAAATATTCAATGTCAAACTCACTCAAAATCATCACCCATTTTTCCAATCTACCCATGAAAGCAACTTTGTTGAGCAGATAATTTAGGGGATCTCTCTTTTCTATGAGCTTGGTTTGATGATTTAACATGTAATTTCAAATATTTTATGAAGCAAAGACAACAACAAGACATTGTTAGAGTAATTGGGTATTTACTTTATTAATTAAACAATATTTGTTTAATTACGTAAAGTTCCCTTTTTTACGTCTTTTCACTTAAGCGAACATTAGGTGCATAATAATTAATTACTTTATTAATTATTATTGTGCAAGCCTAGGGTTTTCCTTTTTAGGGTTTTCATCTATATGTTGTTGAAAACTATCTTCTGTATCATTAATTCATTTTACATTTTCAAGTGAATACATTACTCCACATTCTTGAGCATTTCCTTTGTTGCTTCTCTTTACTTCTCCTTGTAACAGGTTATTTGCTTGCAAAGATCTTTTGGGCTTCTATGGTGTTGTATCTTCTCAACTCCAACATGGTATCAGAGCTTTAGATTTGCAGTTGTTTGTTCTTGTTTTGAGATTTTTGCATTGGAAGCAAATCTAGGGTTCTAAGGTTTTTTTTGGGTGGATTCAGCATACTCCATTTTTTGGGTTCACTTTGGGCTCAAATGGATAGTGCCATTGGATTCGTAGTGCCCAAAAACCCCTAAATCGACTGTCAAATCGTCAATTTTGGTTATAGTCAATTTGGAAGGCAAATTTTTTTTTGCCCTGGGGCCATACAGAGCAAAAATCGCAAAAAAAACTCAAAAAAAATTTTTAAAAAATAAAAAATCTATGGTTTTTTGATTAATTTTTGCACAGACAGTGCATTTTTTTTCGCCACCCAGCGGCCACCACAGCACCGCCAAGCGACCACCAACTCCGGCTCCGCCGCCCTGCATCCGCTCGGGCTCCGCCAAGCTCCCCAGCCGCCCACCCGCTCTGCCGCTGCCGACCCCACGCTCCACTCGGTTGCTTCCCATCGAGCTTCACCTGCTCCCCGGATCCACTCACCCCGCTCCGCCAAGCTCCCCAGCTCCCAGCGTTGCCGACCCTGCGCACCACTCAGCCGAGCCCGTCGACACCGACCCGAGTCCACCGACGCCAAGCCAAGCCCACCGACGAGCTCGCCCATGCCAGCCCCCGCGGGCCTCTAAACCCCCGCCGCCCGGTCACATGGGTAACCGCGGGCCTATAGCCGCCAGCCCCCTAGTCGTCCACGTGACCAGGGGCCGAAGACTTTAACCCTTGAGGGCTGCAAACAATTTTTTTTGCACATTGGAGCAGCTTGCGCTAAATCAAGCGTAGAATGGGCAATTTTTCTCAGTTTTTTGCAAACGAGATATCGTCGGAAAGCTGGTTCCGACGCTGTTCTAGTGGTACTAGTAATTTTTCCTGATTTTGCAGTTTTGTAATTTTTTTTGCCAGTCAAAGTCAGTACTTGGTTTTTTCACTCCAAGGGGCATCTCTTTTGTGTCTAAACTCCGTTTTGCGTAAACAAATAGGTGTTGGAAAGGTGTTACAATGCTCTTTCCAGATTTATAGTCTATTTTACCAGATTATTTACCAGGTATTTTTTATTCAGCTTTGTGTGTTTTTACGTTTTGCTCAATTACTTGGTCATCTTGGCTCCTACATGGGGTTTGTTTGCGTTGGATGGGTTATCTTGATATGCTTTATCATTGTTGAGATCATTAGTCTCTAAATTTTTTCATTTGAAGAGTTATCATGGGTTTCTCTACTCACCCTTCAGTTGTTCTTCTGGAACGGGGTAATTATGAGTCATGGGCAAAGGGTATACTTACACATTGTAGGTGGCTTAATATCTTGCCTTATTTGTATGATCTCATACCTGAACCAGCAACTGTAGAGGGCAGATTAGCATGGGATATTATTAGAAATCACATTGCAAGAGTTATATTGTCTAGTGTTGATCATGACACTGTGTTGGCTATATCGGACATTGATTGTCCTCACCCACTTTGGACACGTCTTTGGGAGATCTATGGAGACCCTATTCTATCTCCATTCCCAGAGGATCCTACTTCAGATTGTCTCATACCCATTGCTTGGAGAGAGAATACACCATTTGATCATGATACTTTAAAAAAGCTTGAGTATTTAGACACCCTTACATATTCCGATGGATCAGAGGTTTGTCTCATAGTTCCTACTCTTCAGACTGAGACTTCATCAGCATCTCCAATTTTTCTTGATTCAGTGTAGCAGGGAGTCATACATCTTCCAAACATAGCTACTTTGGACTCTTATGTTGCAGACATATCTTTCTTGTTTGTTGAGTCCTATATTGCAGATTTGGAGGATTATTTTGAGGACATTCATCTCCTCTACCTTGATAGTCAGGTTATCATTGTTCGCCCACCATTATCCATACATTCAGAGGTTGCATTTCAGTATTCTCCACATCAGTTTGGATTTGGCATTATTTGTTTCCATTCAGACAATGAGACTCTTCAGCATCCTATCATGGCACACATCTTGAGACAGATTGGTTCATCATTCTTCATAGGGTTTCTTCGATACAAGTCCATGGATCCGTTTCTTCCTAAGGGGAGGAATATCATCTACCACTTCAAGATCTCCTTTTGGATTCTACATCAGGCATCTACCATTGTGACAGGAGTTTCTTCATTGTGGGGGGGCCTTCTTCTCTCTTTCTATCTCTCCTATGGAGATCATTGTACATGTACTTATATGATAGAAGTTGTCTATGGGGGGTATCATGTTATCCACCTCCTATCCTTCTTTCATTAGTGCATTGCATTCCTTCCTTGCATTCTATTTTGGGGAGGAGTTTTGTTCCCACTGGGTTTTCTCCTTTACCCCATTTCATTTAGTTTGCATTGATTTTGTACATGGGTACCTGATCTGGCCTTGTTGTCGGGACCCATTGCTTTTGCTTTCAGTAGCTTCTTCTAGGTTTTAGCTTCTCCCTATGTCTATCTTAAGGGGGGGTGTTAGAGTAATTGGGTATTTACTTTATTAATTAAACAATATTTGTTTAATTACATAAAGTTCCCTTTTTTACCTCTTTTCACTTAAGCTAACATTAGGTGCATAATAATTAATTACTTTATTGATTATTATTGTGCAAGCCTAGGGTTTTCCTTTTTAGGGTTTTCATCTATATGTAGTTGAAAACTATCTTTTGTATCATTAATTCATTTTACATTTTCAGGTGAATACATTGCTCCACATTCTTAAGCATTTCCTTTGTTGCTTCTCTTTGCTTCTCCTTGTAACAGGTTATTTGCTTGCAAATATCTTTTGGGCTTCTGTGGTGTTGTATCTTCTCAACTCCAACAGACATGTGTGCTTAATGGTATTGTAATTGAGTTCATACCCTACAAGTGTATGACTAATATAATATATAGCTCTCTCTTTTCCTTCTTCATCATGTTGTGTGAGGAGAGCTCCTAATGTTGATACTATAACTAATATATAAAGGATCAATGGTTTTCCATCAATGGGTGGTATTAAGATTGGTGGTGATAACAGATAATCCTTGAGTTGTTGAAAAGCTTCTTGAAATTGGTCAATCCATTTGAATAGAACACCCTTTTGAAGTAAATGTTGAAAAGGGTGGAATTTATCTACTAATTGTGCAATGAATCTATGAATGGATTGTAGCTTCCCTTGTAAACTATGTAGCTAAGTCAGATTATATGGTGGAGGAATATCTATTATGGATTTCACCTTTATAATATCAACTTCAATACCTTTATAGGAGACAATATATCCAAGGATTTTTTAGAAGTGACTCCAAAGACACTTTTTAGGGTTTAATCTAACTTTGTGTTTTTCTAATCTAGTAAAGATCTTGTCTAGCATGGCCAGATGACCTTCTCTTGTAAAATATTTACCTAACAAGTCATCAACATAATTCTCCATAAGAGTATGCATCGTGTCATGTAAGATTATGGTCATAGCTCTCTGATAAGTTGCTCTGACATTTTCAGACCAAAGGGCATTATGTTCCAATAATAAGTACCCCAAGGACATGTGAAAGCTATTTTATGTTGATCCTCAAGTGCAATTTTTATTTAATTATATCTGAAAAATCCATCCATTAATGACAACGTCTCATGTTGCTAGATCAACTATGATATCAATGTTTGGTAAGGGGAAATCATCTTTGGGAATGCTTTGTTTAAGTCCCTGAAATCAATACATATTCAAATTCCCCCAACTAGCTTGGTAACTGGTACTAGATTCAGTATCCATTTAGCATAGTCTATTGGTCTGATGAAGCCAAGATCTAACAACTTTTTCAGTTCAACTTTGACCAACAAGACAGTCTAAGAATGATTTTTTCTTAGATTTTTCTTTACAAGATTTGCACTTGGATAGAGTTAAATGAGAAAGGACTATTACAGGATCTAGCCCAAGCATTCCAACATAAGACAAGGAAAAATTGACTTGTCTTTTTTAGAATAATTTGATGAAATTTTCCCTCTTTGTTTCTATCAGGAAAGCTGCAAAGTGTATGATCCTTGAACTTTCAACTGTATTGATATTAACCTCCTCTAATTTCTCTACCAAAAGGGAGGATTTCTCTTGAATAACTGGGAGTATATCCAACCTTCCATCCTTGGGAACCTCAGAGAGGTTTTCACCCTCAAATACGTCCTTTATTTTTACTTTTTCTTGGTCTAAAGGAATATTTCAATTTTCACCTAGAGATCTATTCTTTTTTATTTATTCACTTTTGCAACTAGAAGATTGAGTGGACTCACCAAAGTAAGCAACAATATCAAGATCTATGGTAAATCGATCTTTATGATCACCCCAAAGCATACCCTGTCAAAGTTCCATAAACTTAGCTATAGATTCATCATTTTCGAAGGAATCAAAGTTCAATGGTCCTTTTTGATACCAATCTATAAGCTGTGTGTAGACTAAGTAAGTTATCATCGATATTTGCAAAGGTTAGAGACAAGGTAGATAAGGTAAGGACTGAGGAATCTTTGGGGTCCCAAAAGATTTCAATCTAGGCATGATCATCAATGTGTCTGTTCTCACAAGGATCTGGTTTTGTCTTAGTACCATCATTAGAAGTCTTGACATCATCAAAAGCATTAATGTATTCACCCAAAAGAAGCTTAGTACTAGGAAAATCTAATCTCAATGGTGGATACCCAAGCCCTCTATTCTTAGGTAGGATCTTTGGTTGAATAGGTTATGTAATTCCTTGCTATTAAATTCCTAGGCCAATGTGGCCATCATAACTTATATGTTTCATGATAGTGAAGCCTTTACCATATTGTTAGACTGACAACTTAACAGGTTTTGCATCTTCTTTATAAATCAAAGTAGAGATGTCCTCATCTATAAATTATTTGTCTAGTTCACCCCACTTGTTGAAAGTAGTGGGAGGTTGATCTTGAATGATTACCTTGTGGTCCTTTTGAATAGGACATGGTTTTCCATAAGATTTAGGTGAAGTGGGAAAATTTCCAATGCAAAATGAGTTCTCAATGTTGTACTCACCACATCCTTAATCTTGGACTTGGACCTTGTTTTTGAGAAAATACATGGATGGAATGGGAGATTTGAATATCGATGTAGGATCAAGGTAGTGGGATGAATTGGATGATGAAGCTTCTATGTTGATAGGTACTTGGTATTTAGGAGTCCCTTTCAAATTACTATAGTATTGGAAAGGATTGAGGTCACTTGATATAGTGATTTTAACTCCATTATAAGGGAATTTTAAGCATTAATGGTATGTGGAGGGGACACAATTCATGGCTATTGGTATATTCTCTTCCATCTCTTTCTACTTTAGCTCGCATTCACACTGGCACGTATGCTTGCTAAAGTGGGGGCAAAATGTAATGGCATGAATTTGCACCCTAGGAAAATTCCCCGTTTATTTTACCCTTACCTTAGAAACTATAAGTTTGATGGCGCAAACCCACCGTTGTCAGCTTGTTCCTTCCACATGGCCTTGTATTTTTGTGTCAGTGGAGGATTTTTTGTCGAGGACGTGCATACACCACACAAACATTCACACATCACACTTCCATTCTGACAGGATTCTTGCCCCTAGAATTTGCAAAATTGTTACGTCTTCGGTTGGCTACGAAGGTAACATCTTCTATCAACCCTTGACCAATGAAAAATGACCTTTTACCTCCATTTTAGCAATTCAAACTCAATTTTTCCATTCCTTCATGCTAATTCTTGCAACTTTGTGCTCATTCTTCCACTCTCTCACTCTCTCAATCTCTCTTGCTCTCTTATTGGTGATTCTTACTTTTCTCTCCTCTCTACTTGGCTTTTACAACTTATTCTTGTTGCAACTTCACCATCTTTGCAGGTTGACGAAGCTCCATTCTCTCGGCATGGTGTCATCTTCTCCTCTTGCCTTGAGTGCTACCAGAAGAGAAGGTGATATTGTTCCTTTTACTTATTTGTATCATTATGTCTTATAGAGTAGCATTCAGACTATCTTTGCACTCTATTTGATAATTTCATTTCCTTTCTTTTTTTTATCAATTTATCTATCTCATTGCATATCTGGTTGTCCATGGAGGTGGGAACACCAAAACAGGGGTCTAACTGAGGCAAACCTCAAAACACAGACCAACATTTTTCCTATTTCCATGTGTGTAGGTGTCGGTTCATCCTTTTGAAGTTAAAGCTAAAGAATCGAAGTGTGGGTGGAGTGGTATCTTTTCCTCCTCTTTCTTTATCATTTTCACATTAGAATAGTTTTTAGTATTATTCTTATTATATATTCTACTTTTTGTATTTTCTCTGTCAAACTATAAAACTCTGTTAATCGGGTCGTAAGTAGGCCCTCTATGTTTTGTACCTGTTTGCTAGACCTTTTTCTATATAGGATGTTAGTGCATTCCTGAGATGTCAGCATGTCGTGTTGGAGTTTAGTTCCCGAGTTGTCATCCTTAGACATCAAGTTTTTTGGCTTGCAGTCTAAAACCTTTGTGGCTAGCTCACCTAATTTTTGAAACACCCGTCAAACAACCTGAGGTAGTTTAGGTCAGTTCATTCCTTGGGGCTCTCCCATGACATGGAGCCTTGGGGTGATAAATTCCCCTACTCTACACCTTCACCTCACATGATCTACCCTTAAACAAGGAGCCTTCTTTGTTGTATATTCTCACCTAGATTAATGGTAACATCGTGACTAGTGTTATGGTCAATCCATCAAGCCAAGTGACTGTGATCACGAAGGAGACCTTGTTCATTAATAATTTGTATAAGGAGAAGTACAATGAGTTAAAAGTCACTCTTTGCACTCATGATAGATTTTCTATTGTCCCTATGGGTAATATTTCTTTGTCGGTCCTCATAGGACCCAATGCTTTGGATGTCTCATTTCTAGTGATTCCAAAGTTCAACTTACTCAATGTGAATCTAGGAATTCTATGATTGTTTTCCATGAATGTGTTTGCCTCTATTGTCCACAAGTGTTTGAAATTTCCCCATGAGGGTATAGTGCAGGTCATTCAGGACATTGGGTATAAGCCATTGATATCATGTGTGGCCTTTTCTTTAGATCACTTTTGGCCCTCCCCTATTGGACCTCTCCCTCCTAGGGGGTATCTCTTGTATCATGCTTATTGTAGGTATAATACTGGGGGCTTGATGCTAAAATTCATTTTTCTTCCATCACCTTATGTTGTGTCTTTGAAGGCTTACATGTGCGCAGCAATAGGCTTCATCCTCTACTCCTAAAAAGGGTAAGGGAAATTTTTCTCTTGCCCTCGAGCCTTCCCCTTCTAGTTCTTATTTTTCACCTCATGCTTTTGCTTCTCAGCCTTTGGTGGTGTCCTCGGTTCCTACTCCTATGCTTGCCATAGGAAAATGAAAGGCGCCTATGCTGCAAAAGTCAAAGCCTCGAGTTTTTGAGCTTCTTGTTCTTCCCAAGGTTCCTCATCCCACCCTATATGGGAGGGGAATTTTTTCCATGGGGTTCCTCCTACATCTCAGCCTTCACAACCTCTTCCTATTCTTTCACCTCCTTCTCAAGTGGGACATGGGAAGAGGCTCGGTACCTAGATGCCTCTTTCTATTTTTGCTTTTGAGTTTTTTTCTCCTCCTGCTCCTCCTAAGGAGTCTCACCTTCCACCAACAATGGTTGTGAAGGTCCCTCCTATGGTAGAGCAGGAGCCCTCAACCTCTTCTTGGGTCATTCCTTCGAGTGACCATAGCTAGCATGACCGACTTGTGCATGAGCATAAGCATCGATGAAAGGATCTCGCCAAGGAGCACACGGCTTTATAGCATAGTGTCAGGGAGTCTGTTCCTGTTTTTGCTTTTGCTTCTTATGTGATTGGTTTTTCTTTTGTTTCAGTTCCCATCACCTTCACGCTTATTTTGGCTTCATCGGTGGACCTTGATGAATCTCACCCCAAAGGGTGCAAGTTTTTATCACTCCTTCAATAGAGCATCCCCTTCTCCTATCTCTCCCTGATATTCCTTTATTTTGATATCCCTTAGGACATGCCTCATACAAAGGTTGTGTCATCTACGGATCCTTCTACTTCTTCCTCCACTTCTACTTCCCCTATGGGGATTCAACATCCTCCACTGAAGCACAAGCTAGAGGATGACCTCACCTTGTGATGAAGCTAAAAAAATCATCCGCTATCTTCAACTCAACTTCCACAAATCTCATATTACAAAAGACTCCACAATTAATTAACATTAAATTGATAATTACATTTGTCAATTTCAATCAATTTAAGATTGTTCAACATTGCATTCAAATCCAATTTATTCAACCAAGTTACATGGAACATACAATTACAAACTATTTGGATAACTCACTCGCCCTTGTTCTATCCAATTTATTATCTTTCCCTCACACTGTCCTTCCATATTCCTCTTGCCATATCTCTTATCTATATTGTCGCTTCCAAAATTCATTACAACCTCTTTCTTTTGTAACTTCTACCACATATGCCCTTTCATGTTTTCCCAATCTTCATTTTCACACCATCATTTTATATCTACCCATTTAATCTCAGACTTAACTTCTCTATTCTCCTACACTTCTGAGCAATCCCCTCTATTGGTTTTATTCTTCCCTCATATTCTCTTCAATTTGGCACCACCTCTGATAAATGTATCATGTGCATTTTATTTCATTCAACCTTTATAGGTTTAACATAGCCAACCCCTATTCTTCCTAAATTCCACTTGTTCAGTGGTCCATGAGTCTTCTCTTACACTTCCCCTTCCCATACAAGGATCATCATTTGGCATTAGATTTTATAAACTAGAATTTTTTGCTCCCTATTACCTATGGAATTTCCTTCCTAAGGCATGGGCTTTAGTCATACCTATCATTTGATTTATTAACTTGCGTCTTCACTAAGTGGTTCTTCTTAGCCTATAATCTCACCTTCATGGCACACCAAATCTTCTTTGAACTATTTGTTAACATTGTTCTCTCCATGGCACAGGTAAGTGGGGGTTTTCTACACATTTTTGCACTCCTACACAACCCCCATATCTTCTTTTAGTCACCTTGTTTTCTCCTCGGGTCTGCATTTTTAATCTCATAACCACCAGGCGTCTGAGGAGATGAATGGTCTCCATTTTATTCAAGTGCTTCCTCTCCTTATTGGTATCTGAAGAATATTGTTATACTTCACATTTTAAATAATAAACTAAAAAATGCACCTTTTCCTTTAAATTCTATGATTGGATGTAAGTGTTGGACTTTGATCTTCTATGATGCTTCATCATAAGAATATTAGATGTATCAACAATGAGCCCCTTAGAGTGCTCACAATACAATAATGGTTTCTATATCGATCTATGCTTGTCAAAACAACATATCCAAATTTCCTAATGTAGTAGACTGACTCATAGTTGAGGGAGTATTAACCTCTTAATCTCATCTATAAATCAATCATAAAACTTGATTTGAATTGAACTTTGCAATAGACCACACTTCAAAAAAGCAACATGAAACTAACATCAAACCAAAATGGAAGAAAATCAAATCGATATATTTTTGGGTGATATTGATTGCACTTCGCCCGAGATGCTCCTGCATTAGGCACATCGAGTAAGAAACTTGTGAGCATGGGCTCAAAAAATTTGGAGTTAGGTGATAGAATCACCCTTCAATATTACGAAAAATCTATAGTGAGATCCATCATTGAATAGCCTGACCTCCTTCGTTAAATACTTCCTATTCTTCTCTCCATGCCCTCCTCTTGGCATGTCTTCGTTGCAACTCAACCTTTGCAACCTATTCGTGTTGCACCACTTGCAATAACACCTCAATCCTCATGAATATCCTACTTTTTCTGCTATAATCTGCCATTACCACAACACTTTTGTCTATGTTTTCCAGCTGTCAACCGCTTAGTACTTCACTCACCTACAACGATACTTTTGAGCTCCTCAATTGCGCTTCCTCAAACCATAGGTTCTATCATAAGCTGCCTCATGGTCAATGATCTTCTTATGCCCCCAAAACCTTTGCTCACTTCCCTCTCCACCCATAGGTCTTGATGTGACCATTGGCTCTGATACCATCTAATGAAGACAAAAAACTCATTCCCTATCTTCAACTCAACTTCCACAAATCTCAGATTATAAAAGACCACAATTAATTAACATTAAATTGATAATTACATTTGTCAATTTCAATTGATTTAAGATTGCTCAAAATTGCATTCAAATCAAATTTATTTGATCATGTTACATGGAACATACAATTACAAATTCTTTGGATAACTCACTTGCCCCTATTATATCCAATCTATTATCTCTCTCTCTCATTGTCCTTCCATATTCCTCTTGCCATCTCTCTTATCTACATTGTCGCTTCCAAAAATCATTACAGCCTCTTTTTTTTCTAAATTCTACCACGCAACCCCTTTCACATTTCCCCAATTTGTATTTTCACACCATTATTTTATATTTACCCATTTAATCTCAAACTCAACTTCTCTACTCTCCTACACTTTTGAGTAGCCCCCTTATTGTTTTTATTCTTCCCTCATCTTCTCTTAAATTTGGCATCACTTATGATCAGCATAGCATGCACATTTTATTTCATTCAACCTTCATAGGTTTAACACAACCAGCTCCTATTCTTCCCAAATTCCACTTGTTGAGTGGTCCACGAATCTTCTCTTGCACTGTCCCTTCCCACAAAATCCCTCATCATTTGGCATTAGATTTTATAAACTATAATATTTTTTCCCTATTACTTATGGCATTTCCTTCCTGATGCATGAGCTTCAGTCATACTTGCCATTTCTTTTATTGAACCAACTCTTCACAGAGTGGTTCTTCTTAGCCTCCAATCTCACCTTCGCAGTGCACAAAATATTCTTCAAATTAGTCTTTAACATCGTTCTCTCCATGGCACAAGTAAGTCAAGGTTTTTTTCACTCCTACGTAGCCCCCAAATCTTCTTTCAGTCATGCCCCCTTTTCTCCTCAGGTCTACGTTTTTAATCTCATAACCATTGGGCGTTCAAGGAGATGAATGGTCCCAATTTATTCAAGTGCTTCCTCTCCTTATTGGTATCCAAATAATATTGTTATACTTCATATTTTAAATAATAAACTCAAAAAAATGTACCTTTTCCTTTAAATTCTATGATTGGATGTAAGTGTTGGCCTTTGATCTTTGGTGATGATTTGTCATAAGAATATTAGAGTACATTTTTTTGAGTTTATTATTTAAAATATGAGTCCTCCCTCAACCACTCGGGACTTCACTCACCTAAAATGATACTTTTGAGCGCCTCAATAGTGCTTCCTCAAACCATAGGTTCTATCATAATCTGCCTCATGATCAATGATTTGCTTATGCCCCCAAAACCTGTGCTCACTTCAATCTCCACCTGCAGGTCCTAATGTCGATTGCCTCACGGTTGGCGATTTTCCAACATGCTCAAGACCACTGGCTCTGATACCATTTGATGAAGATAGAAAAACTTGTACACTATCTTCAACTCAACTTCCATAAATCTCATACTAAAAAAAGACTCCATAATTAATTAACATTAAATTGACAATTACATTTGTTAATTTCAATCGATTTAAGATTGCTCAACATTGTATTCAAATCAAATTTATTCAATCAGGTTACATGGAGCATAAATCAATTTTTTTTTGGATAACTCACTTTCCCCTGTTCTATCTAATCTATTATCTCTCCTCACACTATCCTTCCATATTTCTCTTACCATCTCTCTTATTTGCTTCCCAAATTCATTATAGCCTCTTTCTTTGCTAACTTCTACCACACAGCCCCTTTCACATTTCCCCAATTTTTATTTTCACACCATTATTTTATATCTGCCCATTTAACCTCAGACTCAACTTCTCTATTCTCCTACACTTCTGAGTAGCCCCTTCTATTGGTTTTATTCTTCCCTCATCTTCTCTTCAAGCTAGCGTCGCCTTTGATCAACATAGCATGTACATTTTATTTCATTCAACCTTTATAGGTTTAACATATTTGGACCCTATTCTTCCCAAATTAATATAGATCAAGGAGGAAAACCTTCTAACAATCACAATTTGAGAAAATTCAAACAAAATTTCTGCCCTTACAACTCCATCTCAACAACTTTTCACAATCTCCTTGTAGCATTGCAAACATAGGTTTTTGGACATATCTTCCAAAATAAGTTCAAAACCCATAAAATAATGGGAATTTAAGATACCCATTAAGGCATACCTTAATGTATCTCATTTGTACAGGTGATTGTTTTAGACTTTCATCTTCAAAATAGGACTAGTACACTAGATAAAGCCCCAATTAGCCCTCTTTTTCAAAGCATCATCCCTCCAGACACTTTATCAACTCCAAGTTCCTATTGAAAAGTTCTCCACGAGTCTCCAATAGACTAATTTAACAAAAAAAATCAGAAGAAACACCTTCAATCTCACCCAACCACCAAACCCTTGTTTTAGGCCAATTTAGGCTTGCACCATGAGGGTTTATTGAAACTCATCACTCCACACCTTTTCTCTTCTTATAAACTCCTTGAACACATCAAAATATGTCCATATTCTTCACAAACCTTCTCCAATCCTTTATCATTGTATTTTATACAACCTCCCACTCTTAGCCATCACTTTTCAAGCCAAAACTCAAGAAAACACAACTAGGGCAGCATTCAAATTCATCCAAATGACCTTCCCTGCTCAATAAAACCCCATCAACATATAAACCTATGACTAAGCACCCATTCCACCAATATTTAAGCAGTTCTACTATTGGAATGGGTGATTAATACATTTTTAATGCCCACAAAACCTCAAAACAGGGTTATAGACCCATTCCTAGAAAAATGCTCACCAAACCTTTCAAAATGGATGAAAACATACCAAATCAAATCCAAAATGTAGATAACACATGTTTCTACCAAAATAATGCACTCTTAATCAATATTCTTCAGTACGGGTCCATACAGAACCCCATAGCAACAAGTTTTCAGAAAATTGCAAAGAAAATAATGTTTTATTATGTTTCAACCTTCAATACAAAACTCTAAACTTGCCTTGATGCTTCCAAAGAATTTTTAAACATAAACTCACTTGACTCAACCATTTCAACTACACTTTAAACCCAAATGACCATTGGGCTTCCACATCTTGCATTTTTGCATTTCGACAATATTGCATTTTGACAAAAAATTTGAAACGTTGATAACTTTAGCAAAGTGACCCCTCTATGACTCAAATTACATCACCAATGGTCTATTATGACCTTAATGAATATCAAAAGACACAAAACACCTTAAACCAACCTATTACATGACCTTATTCATAAAAAGTGGACTTGGTGCCCCTGCACCATAAATTCCACTTTCTGAGTGGTCCATGTGTCTTCTTTTACATTGCCCCTTCCCACACAAGCCCTCATTATTTGGCATTAGATTTATAAACTATAAATTTTTTCTCCCTATTACCCATGCCATTTCCTTCCTAAGGCATGTGCTTAAATCATACCTTTCATTTGATTTATTGACTCGACTCTTCACTAAGTGGTTCTTCTTAGCCTCCAATCTCACCTTCACAACACACCAAATATTCTTCAAACTAGTCTTTAACATTGTTCTCTTCATGGGGCAGGTTTAAGTGGGGGTTTTCTGCACATTTTTGCACTCCTACGCAACCCCCAAAATCTTCTTTTAGTCGCACCCCCTTTCCTCCTTAGGTCTGCATTTTAATCTCATAACCATTGAGCGTTTGGGGAGATGAATGGTATCCTGTTTATTCAAACACTTCCTCTCCTTATTGGTATCTGAAGAATATTGTTATACTTCATATTTTAAATAATAAACTAAAAAAATGTACTTTTTCCTTTAAATTCTATGATTGGATGTAGGTGTTGGCCTTTGATCTTCGGTGATACTTCATCGTAAGATTACTAGATGTAATAATAGTGGATCCCTCAGAGTGCTCACAATACAATAATGGTTTCTATATTGATCTACACTTGTTAAAACAGCATATCAAACTTTCCTAATGAAGTAGACTGATGCATAGTTGAGGGAGTATTAACCTTTTAATCTCATCTAAAAATCAATCACAAAACCTGATTTGAACTGGGGGTTGGGGCCCTAGCTCGGTTGGCTAAATCTTTCCTGTTGCAGGAGGTTGGTCACGAGGTCTAGTCTCCCCACCCCCTGTGGTACCGGAAGGCGTGTCGCGCCAGCGTCGCCGGTCACGTTAAAAAGTTTACCAGGCGCACTACAGTTTATAGGGGGTCGTGCTACCCGATTCCTGCAGTCTAATAAAAAATAAAAATAAAAATAAAATAAAAAAATAAAAAAAAACCTGATTTGAACTAAACTCTAAAATAGACCACTTTTCAAAAATGCAACATGGAACTGAGATCAAACCAAAATGGAAGAAAATCAAACCAATATGTTTTTAGGTAATATTGATTGCACTTTACTTGGAATATTCCTGCATCACCTCAAGTGATCGTTGTAGGAAAGGTTCATCCTCTTTGGATTCTACTATGTTTTGGCTTGCACTGTTCTTATGACAAAGGTAGTCCCTACTTCCTCAGAGTCGGTCACCGCCCATCTTCTCAAGGTCGGTAGTGGCTCTCAGGTGCCTCGTCTTTCTCCTACTAGGTTGACACATGGCACTCATGAGAAGTGCATTTTCAATTCAATGGAAGATATACCCACTCTATCTTCAATTTTTCTAAAATTGATGACCTTTGCCTCATAATATCTTAACGACGAAGACCTCGAGGGGCCTTCTTACTTGGCTCTTATTACAAGAGAGTCGAAGGGTGTTGCCCTTTATATCCCTCCCTTGCAGGCTCATTATCCTTCCCCCTATAATGATCTAGATTGGGAGTAAGACAACCTATTGGTTGATGAGGATTAGGGTGGTACCTCCCTCTATATCTGTAGATTATCTTTGTTTGTTTGTTTGTGTTCCCCAGTACTTGTATTTTAATGTTTTGTAATCCTACCTAGAGGACCCTTGCTACCCTTGTAGGTACTTAGATACATGCACAAAAATATGTTGTACTCTTCTTCTATTTGTGTCATCATTCTTCTGTGTTGTAAACTTTTATTTTTCACATCAGGGATGATGCAAAGTGTTGGGGGATTTTAGGCCCTCTTCCATGTTGACCCAATTTTTATTTTTCATTTTTCTTCATGTGCTCTTCTTCATGTTTTGATACATTTGGGGGTTGATGACATTTCATACATATACTATATTATATCTATCTATTTATATCTATGAGTAGTTATGACCTCAAATTATCAAATCCCCATGTGTCTTGATTTCTTTGTCTTTGCCTATTTGTTTCATGATGTTGTGGTTATTATGTTTTTTCCCTCGTGTGTGTGACAACATACCATGAATACATCTTTCCATGTGTTTCATGTCACAATGTCTCTCATCTTTCTCTTCTCCTTAGGACAACATGTGCTCCTTTGTGTAGCACACATCATCCTAAGGGGGGCTATCATGCCTATCTAATTTTCAACAAGGATAATTCTTTCCAAAGGATTCCTTGGTACAAAATTCTTTACAATGAATTCCTTGACAAAAGAATCCCTGGTTGAAAACCTCATTTTCCAAAATGGCATATTCTTTCAACAAGAATACCTTGGTAAAAAAATTCTTTCAAAAAGATCACTTGGTGAAATAATCTAGAAACCTTCCTTTCAGAAAGGAGAATTATTTCAAAAGGATTCTTGATGAAAGTTATTTCAAAAGGATTCCTTGATGACAAAATCACTTGCGGAAAATCTCGTATCTTTCAAAAGGAGTGTCCTTTCAAAAGGGTTCCTTGGTGTCTTGATGTCTTATGACAAGGATCCTGGATGAAAGAACCCCTTTGTGAAAGCCTTCTTTTCAAAATGATTCCTCGGTGTCTCATGATTGTGTCTTGTGTTTGATTATTTAACATCTCGTGTCTTGGTGTCTAGATGTCTTATATCTTTGCGTCTAGCTTGGGGTAACTTGACTAGACTTGTCTTTTTGTGATTGTCCTACAATGCAATTTGCAACAGTCGTAGATCCGATCAGAGTGTATTATTGTGTCTTATAATGGTGTTGCAAGATCGAAGACCCATGTTCTCTTCGCATTCTAGTGAGGTTCATTCTACATCAGGTATATTGGATTGAAAGATTGCTTCCTCTACATTTTGGTATATTCTCTTCAATTTCTTTATAATTTAGCTTACACATGCTTAGACACATATACTTGCTAAAGTGGGGAAAATTAATGGTGCTAAATAACACCTAGTGTAATTTCCCATTATATTACCTCACTTTAGCCTTATAAACTTGGCAATGCAAAAATTCCCCACTTTTTCCTTGCCTATCACATGTGCCCTTATCATTTTTCGTTGATGAAGGAATTATTGTCAGGGGTACCCACGCATTGCATAAACATCTATGCATTACATTGTTGTCCTGACAAGATTCCTATGTGAAGAGACATTGGAGACATTACGTTTTCTACCATTCCACAAATGTAATACCCTCTTTGAATCTTAACCACCCAAAAATGTCTATTTGGCTCCAAAAATGCCTTTTGAACATCTCTCTTGAAATTTCCATTCATTCTCTCTATCTTCCACCACTTCGTTCTTGCATTCTCTCAAAAAAAAATTCACTCTTGCTTCATACTCTACACCATTGTTGTTGCTTCTACACCACTTTCTATTGTAGGTTGTCAAGCTCTACACTATCAACATGATTTTCATGCGTTCTCCCTTCCTCTCTCGACTTCAACAAGCATGCATAAAGGAGGGTAACCTATTTGTTTACTTTCTTTATCTTGTTTATAGAGTAGCATCTAGATTGTATTTTCATTCTATAAACTGTCTATTTCTTTTCTTTATCATTTCTCTCTATCATTGCATATTGGTTGTCCATGTAGGTGGAAACACAAAAATAGGGGCTTGACTTATGCAAGCTCCAAAACACAACCACAACACTTTTTCATCATCGTGTGTGTAGGTTCATTGTGTTCGTGAGGAGCTTGTGAGAGGATGGACCTTCAGTGAATTTGGTTTCTTCTTCCTTTCCCTTTTCATTTTGTTATCAAATAATTTATCTTTCAAGTTAAAGTATTCTTCTTGTCATTTTACTTCATTTCATGTACTTCTTCATATCTGTTAAATTGTTATATTAGAACTCTCAGGTTGTTAGCATGCCCTATGAGTTTCAAATTGTAAACTCATCTCTTTGTTTGTATGAGACGCTAGTGCACCTCTGAGACAACAATGCGGCATGTTTTCAATTGATTCACACACTAGCATGTGCTATCGTTCGACTCACTCACTAGCGTCCTTTGGCCGAGAGCCAATTAGTTCACAGTTTGAGACCTTTGTGATCTGCTCACCCATTTTCCAAAAACCTCCATCAAAAAACATAAAGAAAATAGAGCTTAGTTTTCCCTTCCTTTTTATCCTATTTTAGTCTTGAGGTAGTTGAGGTAAATTCACTCCCTTTAGGCTCTTTTGTGTCCTAGATACTTGGGAGTAGTGAATCCCTTCCTCTAGAACGAGCAAGGCTTCATATTTAACAATTTTGTTTGTATGGGGGAATGTTATTTTGTAGGATTTAGGGATTGTGTCATCTTGAGGTGTGATGAAAAAGACACTAGCTCTTGCACCATGATTTGTATAAGATCCATCGAAGTACAACTTCCATGTAATAGGTGTATCCAATATAAACATGGCTTCATCAAGGAACTCTGATATGAGAGGTTGGAACGCCTATGTAGGAGCATTGACCAGTTGATCTGCAATAACCTATCCCTTTATGGATTTCCTTTCCACATATTCAATGTTGAACTCATTGAGGAACATTACCCATTTTTCTAGTCTACAAATGAGTGTGGCCTTACTAAGTAAGTACTTCAATGGATCTATTTTTGCTATCAACTTGGTTGGCAGATTCAACATGTAGTGCCTTGGTTTTTGTGTAGAAAAAACAACTATAAGACATGCCCACTCAATGAGAGTATAATTGAGTTTATATCCCATGATTGTAAGATTGATGTAATAAATTGCTCTTTTTTTTCATCTTCATCATTTTGTTCTAGGAGGGTTGCTAGTGTTGATGATGTAGTTGATACATATAAGATGAGTGGTTTCCCATCGATAAGTGGCATCAGTACTAGTGGTGACATTAGATAATCTTTGATTTTTTGGAAGGCATGTTGACAAGAATTAGTCCATTTGAAAGGGACATCCTTGCAAAGAATATATTGAAATGGGTGGCACTTGTTTGTCAGTTGTGTTATGAACCTGCAGATAGATTACAGTTTTCCCTATAGGATCCTTAGTTTTGTTATGTTTGAAGGTGGTGACATTTCCATGATGGATTTCGCCTTTGCAAGATAAACCTCTATGCCTTTATGTGAAACAATGTATCCAAGGAGCTTCCCTAAGGTTACTCTCAATACATTTCTTTGGGTTCAACCAAACATTGTACTATTCCAACCTTGTAAAATTTTTCCCAGTGTTGCATGTATTTTTTGTAAAAATGTATGTCCCTAGTGATTGATTTTGCTATTAAATCATCCACATAATCTTCCATCATGGTATGCATCATGTCATGGAAGATCGTGGTCATAGCCCGTTGATATGTAGCTCCAACATTTTTAAGATTGAAGGGCATAATGTTCCAATAGTATGTTCCCTAAGTGTAGGTGAAGTTTGTCTTGTGCTAATCTTCAGGGGAAATTATAATTTGGTTGTATCCAAAGAAACCATCCATAAGTGATAGCATCACGTACCCTATTGTAAGGTCCATGATCATGTCTATATTTGGTAATAGGAAATCATCCTTTGGACAAGCCTTGTTTAGATCTCAAAAATATGTCTAGATGTGTATACCCCAATTGGCTTGGTGATTGGTACCAAATTTTAAATCCATTATGCGTAGTCTATTGGCCTTATGAAGCAAACATCTAGTAGTTTCTTGAGTTCATCTTTGACAAGCAAGGTAATCTAAGGATGCATCTTTCTCAACTTCTTCTTAAAAGGTTTAGCACCAGGAAGAAGAGGTAAATGATGAAGGACTAGTTCAGGGTCTAGTATATGCATATCCACATAAGACCATGCGAAGTTTATTTTCCTTTTAGTGAAGAACTCAGTAAAGCTCGACTTCTTTTTTGTCTATCAGGGGCCTAAAAAAAGTGTATTATTTTTGGACCTTCTATTATACCTATGTTGATCTCTTCATATTTCTCCACCAACATAGGGATTTATGTTAACTTGTGGGAAGAATGTTGAATCTTCCATCCTTGGGTGCCTTAGGGAGGTTTTTACAATCAGATATGTCCTTTATCTTTTCTTTTGCTATGTCTATAGGTTCCTTTCGATTTTCACCTATAGACTTATTTTTCTTTCTTTTTTTCATTTTTGCGACTAGAAGGCGAGACAAACTCCCCAAAATATGTGGTTGTATCAAGGTCAATATTGAATCCAAATTTGTGATCCCCACTCGGTATACCTTCTCTCAGTCCCATAAACTTAGCGATGACTTCATCGTTTTCAAAAATGTCCAAGCTTGGTGGACCTTCTTGGTCCCAATTGATTATTTGGGGGTGGATTAATGACATGTTATCATCAATATTAGTGAAGCTTAAGGATGATGCAGATAGGGTAAAGATGGAGGAATCGTTAGGGTCCCAAAAGGTATCGATCTAGGCTTGGCCTTTAGTTTCGTTAGTAGGGGATTTTGTTTCAGAACCTATCCTAGAAGTCTCGACAACTTTAGAAGTGTTTGTGGCTTTCTTCTAAAATATCATAGTAATATGAGGGTTCACTTTAGTGATTGATATCCTAGCCCTTTTTTCTCGCTTGTTTTCCCATTTTTATAGGTTCTTTCATACCCTATTTCTGCAATCCATGGTCATTATGACCATCGTAGCATTTTTGTTTCATTATGTCAAAACCTTTATCATATTTGTTCACAATGTACCGCATCCTCTTCATCTCTATATATCCATTTGGAGAGGTCTTCCTCAATATATTCCTTTCCTAACTCCCCCCACTTGGTGAAGGTTGTAGGTGGGTGATACTGGATGGTCACCTTGGGATATTTCTTGATATGACGTCACCTACCATAATTTTTAGGTGCAAACGGTAACTTCCCCACACAAAACATACTTTCAATATTATACTCTCTAACTCCATCATCCTGGATCTATACCTTGCTTTCAAGAAATGTCTTGGGTAAATTTGAATCTTTCGAAAGAGAATCAGGGTCAATATAATGTGAAGAGGAGGTGGAAGGTGGTTCTTACCTATGGCTAGGTACATGATTTTCAAGGGTACCTTTTAGGATATTGCAGTATTAAAAGGGATCAAGATCACCATAAATAGTGATGTCTACACCATTGTAAGGAAACTTCAAACCTTGATGATATGTTGAAGGGAAAAACTTCATGGCATGAATCCATGGGCATCCAAGTAAAAGGTTATAGGGTAGATCCAGATCCAAAACTTGACATACTATATCCTATACAATAGGACCTAATCTGATTGGTAGAGTAATGGAACCTTTTGAAGAGTGTTCTATGTCATCATATCCTCATATCACTATTCTCTTTGACTCACCTATACACACCTTAGAGAACCCCATGGTCGTGACCAGCTTTAAAGTGCATATGTTTAGCCCAACTCCACCATCTATTAGAACTTGTCTGATTTTGTGTTTGTTAATATATACTTCAAGATATGAAGATTCATTGTGATTTGGTTTCTATGAAGTACAATTTTGTTTGGCGAATGTAACGGGGTGAGTGGTAGCTAGATACCCTACCATGGCCTAAAATTGGTTCACATATAGATCTATGGGAACAAATATATCCTACAATGCTTTGTCTAGAATAGCCTTGTGCTTGAGAGAGGTGCATAGCAACTAAAGAATCAAGATTTGGGTAGGAGTTTTTCCTAGATGATCAAGCAATTTATATTCATGTGTTGTTCAAGGTTTAGAAGGGGATCCTTGTAGAGTCACCTTTGATCACCTAGCGGTAACTACAAAATCAAGATTTTTATTTTTGAAAGTGATCACATATACGTTATGGTTCAATGCTCACATATGGTTTACCATGTATTCAGAGGCAACACTGGTGTAGTTTGTTGTGTTTTTTCCATCTATTCTAAAAGTGGATACATTTCCCTTCCCATGGTTTTGCAAGGGATCCTTGAAGATCGTCTGATTTGCGTTAGTGGTTCCATGTTGGTTATCAATTTGAATATCACCCTACTCTATGTGATCTTGCATGGTGCTCTTTAATTTAAAGCAGGCGTACAATTTATGTCCTTTGGTTCTATGATATTCGCATAAATTGTTGTCATTCCACAAAGTTGGTTTGAATGGACCTGACTCATAATGTCCTATTTTAGGAAGTTGGATGACATTATTTTGTATCAATTTTTTTAAAATTGATTCAATTGATTCCTCTAAGGGTGTGTACTTCCATCTTGGTTGTGGGGCCCTAGGAGGATCATGTTGTGTGTTATTTGGTGCCACATTAGTAGCTTGTTCTTTCTTTTATAGGGGGTTATTGGTATTTGCCGATTTGGGTCCCTTGAGACTAACCACAAGATGCGCTTTATTCATGACCTTAGCATCTACAATGTTATCATTCGTCACATTTTTGTTTTGTAGCCAAAATTTTCTCCTGTCATTGTTGGAATTATTGTGAGAATAATTACTATTGTCCTTAAAAATTTCACAAGCCATTTTCCAATGAGGGCTTTCTCGATGGATAATCCTTTCTCTATCACCTCCTCAAACATGTTAGAACAACGAATCTGTGAGTGAAACATGACCTCCTTGTTGAGGTTTTCCATAAAAATCTAGACCAGTTGTTTCTCTGGTATATGGAAGGAACACTTATTGGCTAAGCTTCACCACCTTTGTAATTATAATGACAATAAGGTCTTGCCATCTTTTGGTTTATCAACATAAAATGGGTAATGTTGATATCAGTTGATATGTTGCATAAAAAGTGTGTGATGAAATTATCCATTAGTTCACTACAAGTTTGTATATATACCTAAAGGTAAGTGTGAAAACCATTTGAGGGCTTGGCCTCCCAAACTCCATGGAAAAATTTGCATGAGATATGTATGTTCATGTGCCAGGTCTAAAGAGGTTGTATGGAACTCTCATATGTGTTCAACGGGGTCTCCCTTTCCCTTGTATTTGTCAAATTGAGGAACAATAAAGTTTGTGGGAAAAGGAGGCATGTGAATGTTCCTATCAAAAGGGTAAGGACATAGGTCCTCCATCGAGTAGGTTTTTATACTCCCAATTACGTGCATATTGGTCATCTGGTGTTGCAATATCTATAACTACTGAGCCATAAAATCCATGGGTGATGGTTCCACTGAAACTAAGTTGTGTTGGATGTATGGTGTGGAACCTTGTGAGGAGTTCCTAAATGGATTGGTATGGTGTTGTGTATTGAATCCATGCATATTCTTATGTTGATGCATGGGTGGAATGTGTTTGTGAAATTGTTATGTGTGTGTGGGATTTGGGTTGTATGGTGGTGGTGGTTCTTGAAAACCTAATGTGGATGCAAAACCAAGATTGTTTGGTTGTTGTTGTGGAAGGGGTTGATTAAAACCAAATGATGATGTACCAAGGTTTTTTGTTTGTTGTGGGAGGGTTTGATTAAATCCAAATTTTGATGAACCAAGGTTATTTGATGGTTGTGAAGGGGTTGAGAAAACCCAAATGTGGATTGTGAACCAAGATTGTTTGGTTGTTGTGGAGGGGGGTGATTAAACCCAAATATATATTTAGAACCATAATTGTTTGGTTTTTGTGGAGGTGGGGGTTGATTAAACCCAAATTATGATGATGAACCAAGGTTATTTGGTTGTTGTAGAGGTAGAGTGATATTTGGACCTATTCCAAAAAAGGATTGAGTCATTTTCGGAGGTGTATTTACATTTTGTGAAATTGTGGATGTTGTACCCACTTGTGGTCCTAAATACGGAGGGTTGGTATTTCGTATCTTACTTGGTGTATGCGAATGGGTGGAATTTTGGGCTACAACCATAGTGTGGTTTGGTGTTGTAGTTGTAGATGTAGAAGCAAATAGATTTTCCTTTGGTTTGGTGATTTTTGGTGTTGGTGGAATATTCACAATTGATGAATACTAAGATGTTTGGGCAGGTGGCATGTCTGTGTTCAACCATGATGTGGGTGGTGATGCAGTAGGTTCTAATGATGGCAGAGTTCTATTCATGTCACCTAATCCTAGTGTCATTGTGTTACGAGTCTCCCCTATGATTGAGGTTATGTCGAAGTCAGGTGATAGACTAGCTCCATTTTGTGCCAATTCCATGAATTACCTATTGGGGTCTTTTGATACAATTTTGTCAATGATTATCAAGATCCTTGGATCTTGAAATGCATTTTGTATTTTCTCAGGTGTGAGCCCTTGGTTTACCTCTCTCAAAGTGTAACTATCAAAAGGGTTAAGATTTTGAGTTTGTGCATTTGTGTGACCATTAGGATTTTAACCAAAGTTCATTTCACTAGCTAGGTTGTACATCAGATAGATGATGAGTCCATCTCTTTTCATTTGATTTGTGATTGTGTGACAACCATAAAAAATGATGGTGTTTTGGCTTTGTATTTTTTCTAGATTTTGATTTTTTTGGTTTTTGTGAAGTTTTGACATGAATGCAACCTAGAATGAATCTAGTCTATATTTTTAGTATTTTTTGATTTTCTAGAAATTTTGAAGGCACATGACTAAAATGAAAACTATGTTTTTTGGTTTTTCAATAATATTTCACTAAATGCAAAGACCTTTGATATCTTGAGTTTGGATCTTAAAAGATGATAACTTTGAAAAAAAAAAATAGTTCTAGGACTAACATAACCACGTGAAATATCTTAAACCTCCAAGTGATGATGATGGTGTTGAATGAACAAGATAATTAAGAGGGGGTGAATCAATTGTAGCAAATTAAAACATCAAAATCCTCAATAGTCACATGCATTCATTAAATTCTTATTTTGTTAAAGTGATTAAATATGAAATTCAAATAATAGAAACTAAAATAAGAAAACCATACACAAGAGAACACCAAATTTACATGGAAAATCCAATGAGGGAAAAACCATGGTGAGGATTAGCTCACAATAAAAGTAATTGTAAAATCGGTACAAGGGCTCACTTCCAGAATAGGACACTTTGTCCAAAAAGGCTCACAACCACAAAAAGAAACAAAGAAGATATAAGAGAAATGTTACACAGAGAACTCTTTCTCAATGCAACAAGGAATTCACCATAATTGCTCTCACACGTTCACAGTCTTGTATGAAATATTTTGAACATCTTCAGCTCACTACTTTTAGGAATCCAACACTTTCAAATTCACAATACTCTGCTCAAATTCACATCTATACTTCTGTAATTCACATCACATTCATCACTCACATCTATATTTCCTCTCTCTTGCATCTTTCAACACCACTCTTATTTATATCAGCCTCAATCTTGAAAACCTTCTCCAAGGTCGACAACTATTTGTTACATTTAAAATTTTAAATTAGGTTGACACCTAAACATTCCTGCAGTGGATAGGAATGAAGATGACCCATATAAAATCCTTAATTAAGACCCAAATAGATCCTAATACACCTCAACATGCTTTCATAAACTTTGCATGTAGTGCTAACACAAGGTCAACCAATACCCATGCTAAACACCATAAAACATTAAGTACACGCTTCCTTAAATGAATCTGAAAATTTCAAAAAACAAAATTCACTTGAACATGATCTAGAATAATCCACAAACCACCTGAGATCCAACAAATACTTTATCCAAACTCGCAACATAGAAATACTTCAACCTAGAACATCTGGTAAACCTTATTCGCACACTGACGCATGAAACACAGACTCTACTCTACCAAATCAAGTGAAACTTTGAATTCTGAAAGATACAAACATTATAAGAAACTTCCCAAGTTTGCACAACTTGAAGCCAAACTACAAAGAAACACAAAGCAAATACATTTCTCCTAGACCACAAAAAACAAAACATCACTGAAAAACTGGTTCACACACTGGTGAAAATATCTCTCTGTACAACGATCCAGAAACCCAAGTTTTGAACACAAAAGCTATTGACAACCTTGAAAAAAATATTATATCCACACAAGCATAGCATCAACATAGAAGAAATCTGGAGCATATCTCAGAGCACGTTCTGAACAATTGCACAACACTGGTTTCTTTGTTTATCAAATTTTCTCAAAAGCACTTGGAAATCAAGTACCAGATACATCATCTCAGCTCATTACTTCATTCCACACATCTCCAAACACTACAACATAAATATAGCTCTATGTACTCACAACACTTCTTTGATATCTCAACTACACATGCACAACTTGCAACAATATGTTTTCCTTTTTTCATAATTTTCTCAATATCCTCAACATCCTCATCATGCAACACACTTCCTTAACACATAGTTGACATCAATAACAACACCATCCTATAGACATCATGTTTACATCAATGAAAACACCTTCATACTTGCAACAAATGGTTTGATAAAAAAGTGATTCCACAACTAGACTTATGAGCTAGGTTTCAAATTTTGTTGATGGGGTAGATTGTAAAAGACGAGGTTTTAATAATTCTCCAAAATGATAACTCTAGACTTTGACTTCTAAATTTTTTTTAGTATTCAATCTTTGATATTTTCAAGACAAGATGGTTTAAGTACTCTATGATATGATGCTAAAATGGTGTAATGTTTCTAACCTAGAAAAGCTAAAAATGTTGAATATGCAGTAATAAGTAATGTTCATATTTTGATTTTTCTGTGTAAAAAGACCAAGTTTAATGCAACCTTTGAAAATTAACTATGTTTTATCTATTAGACAAATGTGGCATAGCAATCAACAAATTTAGTGCAGAATATATTGATTGTGTGCAGAAGATGGAAATTGCAGTGAAGTTTACAACATATGTGTTTCTAAACCTGTCAAATGCGTATGACACAAATATTGTTCTTTCATTTTCTATGCTGAGATACTGACTTTTCTAACCATAATTGCAATGTAGAAAGCAATAGATGTGTTGCCAATAAAGAGATGTAGTGTTTTAATAGACATATACATTGTAGTCACTAATGGATGTGTTGTATTGTTTCTATGGTGCAACTACACAGTTACGTTATAAAGGCTAACAAATGCAATGCATAATTTTTGTCAAAAAATCAACCTCTAAGGAACCCTAATCTTGATTAGTTTTTTTTATTTCTAGATGTAATTCAGTTTAAGAAAACACAAAAAATAGAAGTTTGATAAGTTATTAGTTTGATTTTGTGATATTTTATTTAAAATGATAAGAATGTTTACACTTTGGTAATAACAAGACTCAAGCATTCACAACCTAATGTAGTGGTAGAACGGGTGTGTAACTATAAGTGCACCCACCTCCCATTTAAGAGGTAAATACTTAGAAAGATAGGTTATTCTAACAATTGTAAGAATTGTCAAAACTCCTTTCTCTATATGAAGGCGGGTAGTAGAGATCCAATGACATAGGGTCATTGACAGATGTCATGGGCATGCCTTCCTTCTCTCCTTAAGAACTATTTCTAGTAACTCAAGAAGATTCTACCTTGACCTAAGAGAGGACATGGTGAGTAATTGAGGGTACAATCTGCATCCCTTGCACCACTTTATAAGTTATGTTCGAAGGACTTTAATGGCCTCTACAATAAAATTTTTGTAGTGGGTAGATCTCTGTGAACACCATCAACCTCTCAAATGTCTCCCCAGGGCTCGAAAAACCAAATTGAACTACTCTTTCACTCTCATCCAATTTCTATAGCACACCAGAAAATGTTGCTTGAGATTGATCCCTTGGGTTCTCTATGAGGATGTATCTCGAGGTAGGCCTCCTGCTTAAAAAAATGGGGAAGGTTTATGTGTTACAATTTCTCATCACCCAAGATCGCACGAAGCTCAAGGGGAGAGGATACATAGCAATACACCTTCGGTAATAAGATTGACATGTGCAAGTGCACCATACGTAGTAATCACTAGTTTGTTTTAATAAAACCAAAGGAAGTGTGCAATTTGTCTATTAATTTTAGAGCACCAAGTGAAATATTGCATGTTCAAACACACTATTTATTTTAAACCTAGATAGCAAAATGAGATTTGTATTATTCTTTTCGAGAGCACTAAAAACAAATTTGTGAGATCATGTCCATTTTAAGCACCAAAATGAAATTGTGAGATCATGTCCATTTTAAGAACCAAAATGAAATGTGTGAGATAATCTGAAAAAAACACAAGCTGGAAAGAGAAGGATCAGTAACATGAAAACCCTACCCTACTAACAAAAATCAGAAAACAACACAATATTCATCAATATTTTACCTTTCTATTTTTAACAGTCACTTTTAGTGCAGGAAGGCTCAGATGCATTGCATAGAGAAGCGATTTCCATGTAGGAGGCCTCAGATGTGATGTTCAGGAAAGTGATTGTGGTGCATTGTGTAACAATTATGGGATAGTAAGGAACAAAAGTGGCAAACTGTTAAAACCTGCAAAAATATAGAAAAATATTAATAGTGGCAAATACGAAACAATAAACTTTGTATGCATCACTTTGGTTAGCAGATGCATTTAATAGACAGGTGATTGTGTAGCAGGATCCAACGATTGCGTTGAACATATAGTTGATTGTGTCACACTTCTTGTAGCTTCAAAAAATCTTAAATCCATACAAAAAATTGTTAAAAAATGTGGGTTCATGTTGAGTTTACCGAAATATAAATCGAAAATCAAGAAAAAAGTCATTATAAAAGTAATGAATTAAAGCAATTAACCAATAATACTACAATTCAATACTACAATGTAATTCCCAAATTATTCGATAAAGAACAAGCAACATGAATTTAAATGAGTAATTTATATACCTCAACCATGTTGTCTTGGATTACCTCTATTGTACCTTTTCGCTATGTCATGCTCTCAAAATTTGATGCACTTATTTTTCCAAAATCTCAAGTGTGTGTGAAGATTGCAAATATGCAAAAACTCCAAAGTTTATGGTTAGCCATCAATTGATGTGACGGCTTGATTTTATAAAAAATGTTGATTCAAATGAACGATCTAGATTAAGAGGTGTTAGATCAAGATCGATGGATGAGAATTGTTGAGAGGAAATGATTGCCCAATTAACTAATTGCATGAATTCAGTTAATTGGTTACATGAAGAATTGATTGAAGTGTTAACTAATAGTGATAATTAGTTAAGCAAATTGATTTATTAGCGAAGTGGATAGTCAATCTCAGTTGACTGAGAGAGAGTATTCAGTATGTTCGAGGGAATATGCATGCCATAATTAATTAAATATTGGAGGAATGTGCAAGATAAGATTAATTAATAAATAAAAGTATTTATTAATGGACCATGTTGAGTTAGAATAGGAGAATTAAATAATTAATGTAATTACTTAATTTGGAAGAAGTGTGAATGTGGAGGATTAAATAATTAAAGTAATTATTTAATCTAGAAGTGGGAAGGTGGATTTAATTAAATAATCAATAACAATTATTTAATTTAGGAAGAGTGTTGAATGTCAATTAAACAATTTATGATAATTATTTAATTAAAATAGAAGAATAAGTGAAGTCAATGACATAATTTAAAAAATGAGGTTTATTTAATTAATCAAGAAGAATAATGTTTTGATTAATAGGGAAAACCAAGTTTTGAGGGGACCCAAAACCCTTTACATTGAATCACATCAAAATGTTGTTGATATGAAACATGAGACAGTTAAAACAACAACTAGCCAACAACCAAAAAACAAACAAAAAACAACAAAGCAACAAAAAGATGCAGAAATACAGTCAAGCCACAGAGGAACTATTTGAAATTTTTGAAGGTGTTTGCCACCTCAAGCTCTTGGTTATAATATAGATTAACCATTAACAGTAATTTTTTTTCTCTTCTTCAAAATTTTTCCTCAAACTAGCTCCAATCCTTGTGCTTGTACCCTTAACCTTATCCTTGGTAGTCTTCTTACCCTTTTCCTTGGTACAAAGGTCCTTCTCATGCAATCCAACAAAGTAAATTTGATCTTGTAACATACAACCCTTGAATGAAGTAAAAATTTCTAAGTTTTCATATTTCGAGTAAATTAACTAACAAGCCATTGCAATAAAAAGTTTTATTTTCTTTATTGATAATTTTTAAACAAGATGTATAATATAATACAACACGGATTCCATTTCATTCTAACAATTCCATAAAATACATCAATACAAGAAAGCATACATTTACGTACATAGCTCAATGAGCTTTAGAAAAAAATAGTTGTAAGATGGTCCAGGATCCTTCCTTTCAAATCTTGGTTTTTCTGTCGCCTATTGTGGAGGAGAAGAATCACTCAAGTGCTTTTTTGCCAACTACAGACTCATAATGCGGTCCTCCGCACATCTATCATTCGATAGATGTCCCTTCCACTTCATGAAGAGATTGGTAGAGTAACCGATAACAATAACCAATTGAGCATAGTGTTGTGTCCTACATAACTAGAACTTGTAATCCCACAATATCATACCAGTATGTAATACTAGATCACGGTGAATTGACAGTGTAGTCTCGGTAGTCACACAATCTAGAGTGGAGTTTCAGAAATTCAAACTACTTTGGCCAAAGTGTTCTCATTCAATACTTTGAATGAAGTCATCTATCACATACACTACTCAAGGCTGATTTGACTTGAGGCTATCTTAAGCTACGCATAGGTATTTTCTTCAATGGATAGTCTATCATCCCAAAGATAACCTATCACCATATTAATCTACTTGGAATTATCCTACTTAACTAGTAAGTACACAAGCTAGGTATTTCCTACAACAGATAGTCTATGATCCCAAAGATAACCTACATACTTGGAATAAATCTACTTACAAGTAAGTACACAAACTCCCTCCCATATTGGATTATCTATCTTAGGATTAAACACAAGATTTCCTAGTCAAATCAATAACTTAGCCAAGTGTACCATATGTGCCTTTCATGTTCAATCAAGCCTAGTATATAATACCTATCATAAACACCCATCTCCTACTATGGAGTACTTAAAAAAACATTATGAAAACAACATAAATGCTTCAATTTCTTTTTCAAGACACTCTAATTTCTCTAATGCACATACTGGAAAAGACATCTCAACCATGGATGCAAGATACATCATTCAAAAGTAAAATAACAAAGAAGAAGAGATCCCCATGCCTATTATCGTTTTATCCAAACAAATGGAAGCAATGCAGCCCTTTCCAACAACAACAATCTTGATAAACAACTTCTCAAGAATATCACAAATAAACTCTATCTCTCAAGTTGATAGCTTACTCCTCTCAAAAATATCTTCCTCACAAACTAAATAGAACTCACTCCCTTTCTCTCTCACAATGTAAACAAAGTATGGTTGGAAATAATTCAAAATAAGGAATTGCAAAAGATGTGTAATCTTGTGTCCCTTCCAAATGAAATGGCTCATCTATTTATAGAGCAACTTGGTAACCTCATAGCCTATAGTTTAGGCATGCTAATGGACAACAAGCTCCATGCAAAGCGACACATGAAACACAACAAAAAGGTGGTGACTTCCTAAGTTAATACTCAACATAATCACCTACAGGTCGACTTGCTCATTGACATAAATCTAAAGACTTATTCAATATGCATATGCTCAATTCGTATTGTAGACATCTACAAAAATTTGGTTTCCAGAGGTGGCACCAACTTCATCCACACTCCCACTTGTTTGGTGCAGTTTCATTGCCAAAAGAAATAGTCAATCACCAATTCATAACAACAAGCATCCATCAAATTGCATAGGAGATGAGTTGGCTTAAGCAGATAAATACGTTTGAAAATGTCTCCAACAAATGTAAATATCATAGCCAATATGTTTACTAAGTCAAAGTTGATCTTTAGTAAGGTGTCAACTAAGTCCATCGACATCATAAATGAACTCAAAATGCAATATAAGTGTTTCATATCGCGTGGCAGAAAGAGTGAGAATCAACTTCTCAAAACAATCATAAGCTATTTTATCAACATCTTAAAACATAGTCTTAAATGACTATTATCGACCTCCAATATCAGTCTTTATCAACTATAATTAGCCTTTATAGATCGACTTTTATCAAAGTAAGTGATAGTCAATTTCTATTAACATATATAATATGTTAAATATATGTTATTATATATAATATATATATACATATACATATATTTAAATACCATCATGTAAGCATACACTCGATATATATATAAAAGTATAGGCAAGATAAAATATAATAAACACATTATATTGAATGTATACATATATATATATATATGTATAAATGTATATATATATGTATAAATGTATATGCCTCTATGTACACGTATATGTAGGTATATCTATATTGATGCATCCGTATGAGCGTGTCCATCCACCAACGTACGTGTGTATCGATATACATATACATATGGATATGTGTATATACTATACATACATACATATATATATATGTATATGTATATATATATGTATATGTATATATATATATATGTATATATATATACATATATATATGTTCACATCCGATTCACTTATAACCATTCACAATTACCATCATATTGATAAATGTTTACATGTGGTACACCTATACATATGCATATACATGTCATTAGATCCCATTGACATGTATGTGCAAATATATACACATACTCCATGTGCATCTCACTTGTCAATATAATCGTAACTGCACAAGAAAGATCTCAAAAGCTCAAAAGATAAACATCACCCCATAATGAATGCAGTAGTAAACAAGACTCTCTAATATAGACATATCAGCTAAGGATGACTTACCAACTACCCACAAATTGACTCAACTCAATCATTCTAATGTGGTGTGTGTATATGCTCAAATAGTTTACTTTTACTGATTACCCAACCAAGATCTTCTCCTGAGTGATACTTCCCCTCTACCTGGAGGAATGAAACACATACCTGCATCCACTAACACATGCACACAACAGTTAATTGTTCATAACATATGCAGTATACATAAACATCTCCAAAGTTAGAATAATAATTCAATAACCATCCATTCACATATATGTAGTATTTCTCCATGAAATAACATCAACTGAGATAACATTCACATCGATAACAAGGTATGAGAATAATTTATTCATCTCCAGAATTCACATTACATTCATATTTACCCTATGTAGTAATAGTAAATAGTAACTACACAAGTGGGGTGTGACAGATCCTCCCTGAGTTGGTCAATTTTATCCATCAAAACCTTTAGGGAGTTCACACTATTTTTGATAGACATATGATTGATCTGCTAATGAAGATAAACCCCCTTACAAATATGAAAAAGTCATAACACAACTCAAAATTGCACAACATACGCAAGAAGGAAAGCACTATATTTTATTGCAACAAATATGAATTGGGATTATAATATACGGAAGCTCATAAGCTCCCTTACAACATGAGTTTTCTACATATAAAAATATGTAACACTTGGAGTCTTCAATCCTATGCTCAATCCGACAACATCTGGTTATGTAAACCTACAACTCCTCCAAAGCCAAATTCACCAAATGAGCAACATCAATATATAAAAATTGTGTGAGAAGAAACCACTATTGGTTTCTCAAAACAACCTCCACTAAACCACCAAGAAAACCCGTCACTTTCTGCCTATCAATGCTCTGTCATTCATCGAAATTTCTTCAAAAAGTTTATGGGTTTGGTCTGCCTCACTTCCAAATTTTCAAATCATTTTGAAATTCTTAATTTTGTTACTATATGAGAAAGTTATTGCTGTTTTACTAAGGTTGGGTCTCATAGTTACGACCCATACATGCAACAACATGTAAAGCTTGTGGCCAACATGCAAATACATGCAAGGCATGCAAAATATAATGCAAGAACATGTAAGAAAAGTGGTCCCCTTTTGTAAATGAATGCCAAAGAATCATATTCCCTTTGGAGATGCTTTAGAAACATTTATCAAAGCATAATTCCTTCAAAAATTACCTGTTCAAATCACCACAAGGAAAATTATAATGTTGCAATTCAAAATATTTATCCTCCAAACCCCTAAGCCCTTATTGAAAATAAACAAAATTGAAATAATAATATTTTTGGTGACACAAGATTGCCATTTCACCTTGGATGCTCCTGAATTATCTGCATAAGCTTATGGATGTTCTCATGGATTTCCTTAATTTTACAATCCATATCTTGAATATGACTCTCACATTCTAATTTGAAACCAGAACAAATGAACTTTCCAGATCAACCTATCTCTCAATGAGCAAGTCCGAGGCTGCACCTTTTGGGTTGATTAGCATTGCTCTCCTTAAGACTCCTGATCTTTATATTCACCTTGTCAAATTCTTTCATCACCCATTTAGCAAGTTTAAAGTTGCATGTAGCCCCATTTATGGCCATGTCAACAAGCTCCAACATCAAAGTATTATCCTCATCCAGGTAGGAAAATTCCTCTAAGAGAGGATAGATGTTGCCTGCACACTTAGTCTTTCTAGATTCTATTTCCTTTACCATTGTGTCCACAACTTTGTCACTTCCTTTGCCAACCATAACATCTTGATGAGAGAGTTGTTGGGCAAGGGAGTCTTTCATGTCCAAGGAAGCATTTCTACCAACATTGTTGATTTGGTCCTTTACCTGTTTTGAATGGGTACCCACCTCCCCTCCCTTCTTAGAAACACCAAACTCTAACCTCTACAACTTAGATATCTTGTTGTTAGCCCACCTTCATTTCCCACCTTTCAACTATGCATCGTCTTCCTCACCAGACTCAAACCCACCAGTATCCGACACTTGATTTTTTAGCTTTTTGGTGGGAATCTTCTTTTTCAATCCTCCTCTCTTCCACTTCTTACTAGGAGATCCTAAAGGAGAGGATGAAATCTCAACTACATCCTTGTTCCCATCTTCCACTTTCCATTCCTCATCCCCAGCGCCCTCCATATTTGAACCAAAAGTTGGAGAATTAGATAAAGAGATCTTATCTTTACCCATGACAACCTTGGCTAGGGTATTAGCCTTAACATGCTCCATGATGAACAAGATGAGCCCCTCATGAAGAACCAACGTATGATGATTTTTAAGGTGAGTATAAATATAAACCTCCATAGAAGTTAGGAGTAAAAATGGAAAGGAAACTTGTAGATTATGCTTGAAATGATTGAGAAGGGTAAAATGATACCTTAAAATTATAGAGAAACGACCATCAAGGTGACATACCTCATAAGAACTTCAACCACTTCTACGCATATGCGCTTAATGGAGAGCCTGGCATACCCTAGGATGGAAGTTTAACTAGGTCATCCTTTTCATTTGCCTTGAAAAATTGGTCCATTACATCCTCATTGCCCTTCCTTTCCTTATGAAACTTCTGCCCCTCAGTTGACATACCTATTATGTGAGCTATGAGGTCTTCATTAATGGGGAATTCAACCCCATTCACCTATTATGCCAACTTCAAAGAAATTGATCAGAGGCTTCATGGTCAAAACCATGAAGCCTTTCCATATATGGCATGAAATTCCATTTCTCCAAAATCCTCCAAACCTTTGGCTTATTCCTCCATTTATCACAAGAAATATGCTCAAGCCCGCTTCTATCCCCACCCATGTCTGCACTAGCGAGAACAATCACCACGAACTAGAGTTTACAAATTGTTTTGAATATGTAAAAGGCCTTGAAAACAAGCAAAATAATACCCATAAAACATGTAGCAAGGAGGGATATAATTATCACCTAATCACCCTCTACAAAAAATCAAGGCTAGCTGTCATTTCGTAATAATAACTTAGCCCTCTCGAGAAGAGAGTACTCATTCCATATCTTGAAACTCATGAGGTTAACAACCTCATTGGCAAAAAAATCTACCAAGGAATTTCCTTCTCTAAAGGTATGTGAGAGGCGTACATCCTTGAATGACCTTATCATCATGATGGAATCATTGATAAGTGATTTGATAGTCCAACTTGGTGAAGGGAAAGAGGGTTGGATCTAATGACCCAACAGTGCAGAATCCTTTCCCTTAACACCAATACAACAGAGGAGTGAAGCATAAACTGATTCTAATAGCTTCTAAAACTACTTGAAATGCATACAACCATTGAAATGAGATAACAGAGAATGAGCAAACATAGATTGACAAGATATTTTACGTGGGAAAACCTTTTCAAGTAAAAAACCCACCACACAAAGTCAAGTCTATTGTATTATAGTAATGAATCGATTACATACAATTTCCAGACTTCTTTGTTCTGCTCACAATCGCCCAGAGAGATTCGGATCCACTGTTACAATGTTTACTCAACATATAGTTCGAACTCTCTTTAAAAAAACTCACGTTCTTCTTCTTCAACTCTTCAACCTGCGACTTCAACTTCTTCTCTTTTTTCTTTCTGCAACTTACACAAGGCGTATATAACCAAACACCTGCTAGAGAGTGAAAGTCAAACCCTGCAATCAATGCCATCAGCCAATGGCTGACCAAGAAAATCCAACTGAACACGCAATCAGAAGAGCCCATGCCAAGTCCTGCATCGAGCCACCCAGGCATTCAATGCTATGCCAAAAACGGGTTTGGCTCCGCCACCTTACGTTGGTCATGCACCTGCAACAATAACTATTTTTGGTAACCATCCAATCAGCATTCGGTCAGATTGCCACGTGTCACCATCCCATTTCCTATCACAACTGACAGAGAGATCA
This sequence comes from Sequoiadendron giganteum, assembly GCA_007115665.2. NCBI lineage: Eukaryota > Viridiplantae > Streptophyta > Pinopsida > Cupressales > Cupressaceae > Sequoiadendron > Sequoiadendron giganteum. The sequence continues at coordinate 24,280,371 of CM021102.1, forward strand.
ACACGTCCAATCAGACACCGAGCACATACAAGACTTCCACATCTTTTACAACTCTGTCAGAGTCGGAATTAGAACGGGAACCAGAAATAGAAAACAAGACTTTACCAAAAGTTCAGGTTCAAGAACCTTTTCGGTTCCACCTCCGCCAACTGCAGGGAAGAGCAAGCCCGAGACAGTTCAACCCGGAGGAAGTCAACGTGAAGTCAAACCAAAAGACAGGACTGGAGTCGGAGTCGGATCGGAATCGAAAACAGAAACATGACTTTACCAAAAGTTCCAGGTTCAAGAAGCATTCTGGTTCTACCTTCGACAACTGCAAGAAACAACAAACCCGAACCGGAACGAAGCAGAGAAATCCATCCCAAGGAGAATCCAAACCGCAAGGAAGACAAGATCGCACAAGTAGGAATCAGAACCGGAGCCGAAACGAAAACAAAAATGAGAACCTTACAAATTGCCACAATTAAGTTCCAAAACTGGTTTTGCCTCCGCCAAAGACAAACCGAAAAACCTTAAGAAAGCGGGGAGCGGAGCAGAAGCCGGAATAGGAATAGAAACCGGAACAAGGCAAAAGGAACAATGCTAAGTTCCATCCTAGTTTCGCCTCCGCCAGAAAAAGTAAAAGGCACAAAATTTCACCAAGGAAAAAGAATGAGGACTTCAAGCTAGAAGTTGAGACACAATTTCTCAACAATCTCCCACTTGGCGAATACTTCCAGCTTCCTCATGATATCAGACCTCATTGACGATCATAGGCCCCAAGGCCCATTGATTATGTGCACCACCTGAACTTGTTTGTGCTCACTGGCTTTGTCAAAGCATCTGCAATATTCTTCAAGGTGTCAACCTTTTCCAAACTGACCTTGCCATCTTCAACCATATCCCTTACAAAGTGATATTGCACATCTATGTGCTTGGTCCTGGCATGAAAGGTAGGATTCTTTGGCAAACAAATGACACTTTGACTGTCACAGCAGATTGAAATCTACCCAGCATTAAATCCAATGTCTGAACACAAACGCCTTAGCCATACTGCCTCCTTGCAAGCATGAGTTGCTGCCATGTACTCAGCCTTTGTCATGGATAAAGCAACAACAGCTTGCCTTTTGCTCATCCAACTGATTGCTTCACCATTAAGCATGAAAGTGTATCCATTGGTGGATCTCCTACTGTCAATGTCACCTCCCCAATCCGAATCAACATATCCCTAAATGCTGAGAGTCCTTTGTGATGCAACCATACTGTCATGGTAGCACAAAGCATAGTCTGAAGTACCCTTCAAATACTTGAACACTCTCTTCACAACATCCCAATGTGATCTCCCTGGATTTTCCATGCACCGGCTTAGAACTCCCACTGCTTGGGCAATGTCTGGTCTTGTGCAGACCATAGCATACATCAAACTGCCTACTGCACTTGCATAAGGCACACTGGTCATGTCCTCCATCTCAATAGCTGACTTTGGACAGTCTTCAGCAGATAGTTTCAATCCTTGCATGATTGGAACAACTAGCTGCTTGCAATCATTCATGTTAAACCTCTCTAGAACGGTTTTCACATACTTACTCTGACTGAGCCATAGTTTTCTGCTTGTTCTATCCCTAGTTATCTCCATTCCAAGAATGTACCTCGCTGTTCCAAGATCTTTCATTTCGAACTTAGCAGACAATTGAGTTTTAAGGTCAAAAATAATAGTCTTGCTATTACCTATGAATAACATGTCATCCACATACAGAGTAATAACAAGCACATGATCATTCTCACATTTATAATAGATGCAATGATCAAATTTTGATCTCACAAACCCAATTGACAACACAAATGTGTCAAATTTCTGGTACCACATTCTAGGAGATTGCTTTGGACCATTGAGAGATTTATTTAACTTGCAAACCAGATTTTGTTTACCTCTTTCAACAAAATGCTCAGGCTGAGACATGTAAATGTCTTCTTCCAGCTCACCATGGAGAAATGTTGTCTTCACATCCATCTGCTCAATTTCAAAGTCATATACAACTGCCAATGACAACAAAAGTCTGATGGATGTTAGCTTTGCTATAGGGGAAAAGATCTCTCCATAATCAATTCCCTCAACTTGGGAAAAACCCTTTGCAACCAGTCGTGCCTTATACTTCTCAACACTGCCATCAAGGCATGTCTTCCTTTTGAATATCCACTTACAGCCAACAGGCTTTCACCCTTTAGGCAGTGGTACCAACTTCCAGGTATCATTCTTTTTTAAGGAATCCATCTCCTCATTCATGGCTTCTAGCCAAGAACTTGAATCAACCATGTTGATTGCTTCTTTCACAGTCCTAGGCTCATCAGTGCTGGTAATTAAAGCATAAGCACAGTTTGAATCTAACATAGAGAAACCATACCTTTCTGATTGCCTTCTTTCTCGTGTAGATCTCCTTATAGGCTGAGGTTGTTCTTCATCATCAGAAATTCCAGAGCTGCTTGAGCTCTCCTCAGTCTCAGGTACACCATGCAACTCTTCCCTTTCTGGAGTTTGGGGAATCTCAACTGCATCCTTCTTCTTGTCACTTTGATTTGTCCTAAGCTGTTGATCACTAACTGAAGGTTTTAGCTCATGAAATATCACGCTTCTGCTATACAAAACCTTCTCAGTAATAGGGTTCCAAAGCTTGTATCCTTTCACACCAACTCCATAGCCGATGAGAATACATTTGATAGCCTTGTTATCTAACTTAGATCTCTTTTCATTTGGCACATGAACATATGCCTCACAGCCAAAGACTCAGACATGCCTCAGAGAGGGCTTCTTCCCAGACCATGCTTCCAAAGGTGTCTTGTCAACAAGAGCAAAGCAGGGAGATCTATTTAATAGATAACATGTTGTAGCCACAGCCTTAGCCCAGAACTTCTGCTCCAAACTAGCACCACTTAGCATACTGCTTGCCTTTTCCATCAGTGTCCTGTTCAACCTTTCAGCAACTCCATTTTGCTATGGAGTGTAGGGGGTTGTCTTATGCCTTTTAATTCCATGATTAGTACAATACCTTTCAAAATCTGCAGAACAAAACTCACCTCCATTGTCTGTCCTTAAACACTTTATTTTCCTTTTAGTCTGATTTTCTACCAAGGATTTAAACTCTTTAAATCGACTGAACACTTTTGATTTACTTTTAAGAAAGTATACAAATGCCCTTTTCGAACAGTCATCAATAAAAGAGACATAATATCTAGACTTTGATAACGAAGGAACATTAACTGGACCAAACACATCAGAATGAACATAATCTAGTATACCAGAAGATTTGTGAGGACTAGAGGAAAAAGAAACACAATGTTGCTTTCCATAGATGCAATGTTCATAGAAATCGAACTCAAGGTTACAATCATCAAGCCCTTCTACAAGATTTTTATTCTTCAAGGTTTTTAAACCTTTCTCACCAATGTGACCAAGTCTATGATGCCATAACATGGTCTTCTCTGCTGGGAGTTTTACCTCCAAAGCATTTGTAGACAGAGAAGAGTCTTCATCTTTTTCTATAGGTGCAAAATTACATGACTTTACAGAGGCACTGTTGCAAAGAACAGGTCGTGAATCCAACTTATACAGAGTGCCAGTACAAACACCCTTAGCTAGCACCATTGCAACTCTAGCCATTTTACAACCCTTACTAGAAAAAGAAACTTCTACCCCAGCATCATTTAACTTACTGACAGAGAGAAGATTTCGAGCCAAACCTGGGATGTGAAGAACACCACCTATTCCTTTGACTCTCCCATCAGGAAACTAAATTCTGACTCTTCCTTTTCCAGCAATCTCCAGTGTTGAATCACTTGCCAAATACACCTTTCCACCATCATACTTCTCATACTTTGAGAACTAATCTCTATTGGATGTCATGTGAAAAGAAGCACATGAATCAACCAACTAGACATCATCAGATGCCTGAGTTGTCAAGGTTGCTGCAATGAAGGCATCTGCATCACTATGAGAAGATTCATTGTCAGAAGCATTCTTCTTCTTCTTCTCTTTACAATCCCTTCGGATGTGACCAGGTTGCCCACAGTTCCAACATTTCACCTTGGACTTTTTACCAGGAGACTTTGATCTCCCTTTAGACTTGGATTTCGACTTGTTGTCTTTCTTCTTGCCTTTCTCCTTAGGTCTACCTCGAACAACAAGAGCCTCTTTGGCCATCTCAGAAGATTTCCTTCGCATTTCTTCAAACAGAAGCGAAGCAACCACATCATCCATCTTGAAAGCAGTGGTTGTGCTTCCAATAGCCATCACAAGATGATCCCAACTGTCAGGTAATGAACACAACAGGAGCATGCAACGATCCTCCTACTCAATCTTTACACCTACAGACGCCAGCTGAGTAACACTCATGTTAAACGAGTTCAGATGGTTTGCAATAGATGCACCTTCGTCCATCTTCAGGGAATACAACTTCTTCCTCAGGAATAACTTATTTACCAGAGACTTTCCCTGATAAATGTCACCAAGCTTTTTCCACAAAGAAGCTGCAGACGTCTCCTCATGAACATTCAGGAGCACAAAATCGGCTAGATTAAGTCTTATCAAACCTCTTGCTTTTCTATCAGCAAGATCCCAAGCTTCTTGGGTCGTATTTTGTGGCTTAGTTCCAGACACTGCAATCCACAGGTCTTTATCCGCAAGCAGGTCTTCAATCTTGAGTTTCCATAACTCGAAGTTGCTGCCATTAAACTTCTCAATCTTAACTCTACCAGATGTACTCGCCATCTCAAAACATAAACAAGTTTATCAATGCAAGACTCCCACTGGAAACAATATTGGCACAAAAAATTGCACTTTTCCTTCAAAGATAACAAAACCGGCCAAGCTCTGATACCAGTTTGAAGGGAAAGAGGGCTGGATCTAACGACCCAACAGTGCGGAATCCTTTCCCTTAACACCAATACAACAGAGGAGTGAAGCATAAACTGATTCTAATAGCTTCTAAAACTACTTGAAATGCATACAACCATTGAAATGAGATAACAGAGAATGAGCAAACACAAATTGACAAGATATTTTACATGGGAAAACCTTTTCAGGTAAAAAACCCACCACATAAAGTCAAGTCTATTGTATTACAGTAATGAATTGATTACATACAATTTTCAGACTTCTCTGTTCTGCTCATAATCGCCCAAAGAGATTTAGATCCACTGTTACAATGTTTTCTCAACATACAGTTCGAACTCTCTTTCAAAAAACTCACGTTCTTCTTCTTCTTCAGCTCTTCAACCTGCGACTTCAACTTCTTCTCTTTTTTCTTTCTGCAACTTACACAAGGCGTATATAACCAAACACCTGCTAGAGAGTGAAAGTCAAACCCTGCAATCAATGCCATCAGCCAATGGCCGACCAAGAAAATCCAACTGAACACGCAATCAGAAGAGCCCATGCCAAGTCTTGCATCGAGCCACCCAAGCATTCAATGCTATGCCAAAAACGGGTTCGGCTCCGCCACCTTACATTGGTCATGCACCTGCAACAATAACTATTTTTGGTAACCATCCAATCAACATTCGGTCAGATTGCCACGTGTCACCATCCCATTGCCTATCGCAACTGACAGAGAGATCAACACGTCCAATCAGACACCGAGCACATACAAGACTTCCACGTCTTTTACAACTCTGTCAAAGTTGGAGTCGAAACGGGAACCAGAAACGAAAAACAAGACTTTACCAAAAGTTCAGGTTCAGGAACCTTTTCGGTTCCGCCTCCGCCAACTGCAGGGAAGAGCAAGCCCGAGACAGTTCAGCCCGGAGGAAGTCAACGCGAAGTCAAACAAGAAGACAAGACCGAAGTCGGAGTCAGATCGGAATCAAAAACAGAAACATGACTTTACCAAAAGTTTCAGGTTCAAGAAGCATTTTGGTTCCACCTTTGACAACTGCAAGAAACAACAAACCCGAACGGGAATGAAGTAGAGAAATCCATCCCGAGGAGAATCCAAACCGCAAGGAAGACAAGATCATACAAGCAGGAATCAGAACCGAAGCCGGAACGAAAACAAAAACGGGAACCTTACAAACTAGCACAATTAAGTTCCAAAACTGGTTCCGCCTCCGCCAGAGACAAACCGACGAACCTTAAGAAAGCGGGGAGCGGAGCAGAAGCCGGAATGGGAATAGAAACCAGAACAAGGCAAAAGGAACAATGCCAAGTTCCATCCTGGTTCCGCCTCCGCTAGACAAAGTAAAAGGCACAAAATTTCGCCAAGGCAAAAGAATGAGGACTTCAAGCTGGAAGTTGAGACACAATTTCTCAACACTTGGCTTCTGATTACCTTGCAAACATCTCACTATATTGAGTGATTCACCCTCTATCCAAACCTTTCTAAAACCCCTCTCAAACATTGCTTTGATGCTGATGTAAGCTGCTTTGGCCTCAACACAGTGATTAGTCTGGTTTCCCAAAGGGAGTGCCACTGCAACTAAGAACCTTCCATGTTCATTTCTCAATACCCCCCACAACCTGCAGGCCCGAGATTCCCCTTGGCCACCCCATCAAAATTAACTTTGATCCACCATGGAGGAGGGATTTTCCAAATAGTATTTACTCTCAAGATATTCTAAACTTTCAGGGGAGAGGATGACTAAGGGATCAATATCCACTTAGAGGCAACAAAAAGATCATAACCAATCAACGTGCTGTAGGGAGCCACATGAGAAAAATCCATAAACTTGATAGAAAAATTCCCCACAATGGACCTGTGGATTTTGAGAAACACAATATCCTTTTTAAGCTTAGTTTCTTTGAAAAATCTATTATTTCTTTCCTTCCACAATCACCATGCAATATGGGGAGCCATAAGGGACCAAAGGATACAGAGGGAGGGATTAGCAAAAGGGAAATGCCACTACTCAACAAAAGCTTTGTAAGGAGTTAGGAAAAACCTAGTCCAACTTCCAGAGAGAGAAATTTACTCCAAATAAGGGTGGCAAAATTATAACTAAGAAAAAGGTGAAGAGCACTTTCCGCTTCACATTTACAAAGGGCACATCTATTCAAAATAATAAACCCTCTCCTACAAAGAGAATCTAGTGTCAAAATCTTCCTCTGCATCAAAAGCCAGAAAAAATGTAACTTTGGGAATAACCATCTTGTTCTAAAGACTCCCCCAAAACGGGAGAGGATCAGGCTTCACCAAATAACTGATAAAGGCTGAGAAAACTGGAAAGCATGCATTAGCATGAGGAGCCCAAACAAAACAATTAGGCTTCGAGAAAATGGGAATGTGAACATGTTTAAGGAAATTTAGAAACACAAGAAGAATAATGTTAATTAAGACATTATTAAATAAATATGATTTATTTAATTAGTCAGGGAGAATAAGGATAATTAGGACATTATTAAATAAATGAGATTTATTTAATTAGTCAGAAAAGGGTGATTTAGAATGAATTAATTAAATAATATAAAATCACTTAATTAATAGCAGAATATGATTTTTGATAATAATTAAATAATAAGGTATTATTTAATCATTTAGGGAGAAGATTGAAAATTAGTAAAAAGGTGTTGCTTGTAGACTAGGACAATTTCGGGTATCTACATATAGCTCATTCATGACTCGTATCATCATGTTGTGCTAGAAGTGCCCCTCATGTAATTGATGTAACTAAAATATAGAGTAGCAGGGGCTTGTTGAGGATGTGATCCATGACTTGATTAGTAGTGATGCTAAATATTCCTTGATTTTATCAAATGCTTGATGGTGGTATGCATCCCACTAAAATGTGGCATTCTTACAAAGCAGGTGTGAAAACGGTTGGCACTTGTTCTTCCATAGTACATATTTGCATATGTAGGGTAGATATATTTGCAGACTTGATCTTGATCCTTAGATTTGACCCTACATAGAATAAAGACAAATTTTTTTTATTGTGAAGTGAATGATAGATTGTTACCCACTATTGTCGAGCCAAAGACATTACAAAGTACAAACCATTCATTTGGATTATTCTCTTTTCAATTATAAAATTATCCTTATTTTTATTACATTTTTAAATTTAATTCTAACAATTTATCAAATAACCAATTCCATTTTTTTATTAATTAATTGAATTAATTATTCCTATGTACATTTTATTAAATTAATCTAAATCAAAATTATTATTTTTGTTTTGCTTTAAAACACTAATCATAAAATTTTATAAAAAAAAGAAAAAAGAAAAGGAATAGGTAAATATAAGAAACATTTTAGTTTTTTGAGATAGTAAAATAAATAAATTATGATTTAACAATTGGTAAAATTAATTGTAAGTCCCATTAAGGGTGGGGTCCCATGGAGGGGGGCTTCCTAAAAAAATTGAGTGTGTGATTTTAAAGTGGGGGGTCCTATGAATTTTGTATCATAGTTTAAGCTTAAAAATTTAAGCTCTTATATTTATGAGAATTTTATTATTTTGCATATTCCATTCAACAACTTAAATAAATATAAAATAATAAAAATAATAATCAGTGAGAATTTTAAAACTTCATATGATTGACAAGTGGCAAAAAAAGAAGTCCGTGGGGCAATTTTTAGCCCCACCCCTTCTTGCTTAAGTTTTTATCTAAAAAATAAGGACTGCTATTGTTGAGGAAAAGATTCTAATTTATCCTATAGCATGTTATTTATTTGCTTCATGGGACCCCTTACTCCTTCAACATAGATCCCAAATCCCCCATGAAACCTCACCCTAATACTTTTATACACCACAAAATAAAAATAATTTAAAAAAACTTAACAAAGATAAAAAGACGGAAGAATTGCAATTTGAGAGGAAGGGGGGAAAATTCAAATAATGCTCGAAAATGCTTTACATACTAATTTGAACTCATTTCTCCCTCCCATTTGTCATGCCTTTCATCCTCCGAATTCCCCCCCATTTTCAGAGCTTTCAATCTCCGAATTCCATTAAAAAACCTGAGATTCCGAACTGCATGAAGGCCATGAAACCCTCCCGCAGAACGAAGGGAAAAACTGAGGCCAAGAAATACCTCAAACCTGGAGCTCTGGCACAACTGCGAGATGCCAAGCGCAGCACCAGATCTTCTTGTTTGGGCGCTGCCCATGGGACTCGAACACGAGACCTCAACAACCTCACCGATGCTGAGCCACAAGAAGTAGAAAAGATGCCCTGCTTCAGCAGCAGGACGTTTGGCCCTGCTTATCCTCAGAGAAAAAAGCTGGTAGCGCAGAAAAATTTCTTCCTTGTTCCTGTCTCCCAACAAGAAATCACTGTAAGTGCACTTCCCACAGAAGAGATCGATGGAAGTAGGACGCGCACACAAGAAATTGTTGCAACTCCAATGGCCACAGAAGCAGAGGATCTTAATAGTCTCTCTAACTCGCCTTTATTAAATGCTTTAGGTTTGGATATATTAGCTGTTCACTAGTTACTTCTCTTCTGTACAGCAAAGAGGTGAATAGAATTTGGCTTAGGTTTATTTATTTATTTTATTTTCCCCTTCTTCGCATGCACACATATTTTGCATATCAGGTCATGTGATGTGCACAAATACAGTTGTTTGTGTCCAAAGGTTGAATCTTGTTAGCCTTACGTGATTATTGTGAGTAAAATACCTTATTTCTACTATGTTTTGTATTGTAAACAGTAACTCAAATTTTCCCATAATTGAGCATTATCAACTGCTTTGTTTAATGCAATGTGGTTTTGGAATTTGTATATTCTCTTTCTGATTTATTACTTATTAGGCTAACCACAATATTGTGAAAATGTATTAATTTGAAACCCTCATTGTGTTGGGATCTATAATAATTACTCCCAGTTAAGGAATTCATTTTGCAATTTGCCACTTCTTTCTAATACACCAATCTGTTCGATGGAGCTTGACAATGTAGATGTTTCAGGTCCATAATAGGAGTGAGGGAGAATAAAGTTTTCCTTGTTTCATTATAATTTATCTTTGTGTTTAAGTTTTATAAATTTCATTATAGTTCAATCCTTGAGATTGGATTTTGAAAACTTTAATACAGTTCAATCTTTGAGATTGGATTATGTAAACTTCTTTTTGAGATCTGGCAGTTTATTTTAAAAGTTATACACAGTAAAAAGATGGTTATTTTGCTTTGTTTTGATGATATTTTTAATGTTGACCATTCTTCAATGGTTAATCTCTAGGTCTAAATATACCTCATATGTTGATCAACGGATAAACCGTTCCAGTATCTTATATGGTAATTTTATTTTATTGTCATTAATATATTTATTTGCAGAAAGGGGAAAGCTAATGATCAAGGCATTGGCCACCTTGTTAAGAAATTAAAGTAGATAGAAATTACATTTTAAACAAGAACTTTGAAGGAGCTAGAGTCTCTGTTTAGGGGAAAAAAAGTTAGCAAATATAAATCATGATATAAGATCTATAATCTTTAGTGAAGTGCTATAATGTGTATATATTTGTATGTATGTTTATGTATATAAACACATACTACTATGTATATAGTATGGATGTGTAATGGCATACACGTGTATAAATTTATATATATATATATATACATTGACACATACATTGATAGATACATGTTCGCATATTATAAAGAAAAGACATTGGTGGATTTGAAACAAGCAAGTTACAATAGACAAATCGCATGAGAAATAGTTGGGCATATTAATGGTGATGTAGGAGCATCCATGGTGTTTGGCAATCTCGTGTCACCAAACATATTTTATTTTGTTTTATTTGATTTCAATAAGGGCTCAGGTGATAGAAAATAATATGTTTCATTTGCAACATTGTAAATTCTCATTGAGTGAAAATGTAATATAAATGTAATTTGTAAAAGGATAGGCCTTTGGGCATCCCATTTTTGGAGGAGGTCAAAAGGGGTCTTACATGCATGTACATGTGTCATGAAAAGTCTTAAAGTGGGCTGCAATGGAATTTTGCATGTTGCTTGCATGTCTTTGCATGCAACAATTGTTATGACAGGTTGTAAGGAATATGTAAGACGTGTAAGTTGACATAGCATCTCAAATTTGATTGGTCAAGTGTCTAGGTGCCCAAGAGTGGATTGACATGCATTGGACCACGTTTCTTCATGGCAGATTTACAACTCCCAAGGTTGGGTGTACCTTTCTCAAGGTGGTTTTGGTTGATGGTTTTGGCAAAACTATGAGTTGTTTTCTCCTTCTACTTCCTCTATTTTATTCATGCCATTTCATTTTTGAGGGGGGCTTGAAGAAGTGAAGTTTACATATCTAGATGTTGCCGAAATTATATCAAATTGTTGAAGACACATTTGTTGTAGGTGTCGCATGTAGGATTGAAGAGGAGCCCATGTGCTTTAGTTTGATGTAAAATTTTGCATATTTGAATATAATATAACTTGCAGATTTCTCTTCCATTTTTTGCTCATTATATGTATTTGCAGCCTTCTTGTATTGTGTTTAGTGAAGTTTTGTGATCAGATTTGAAAGGGAGAGTCTCCCTTTTCATCAAGTGGCAATACAAAATATTATCAACATTTGAATCAAAATTAGAATTCGAAAGCAAGGAGCAAAGAAAGACACATAACTTAATGTATTGTGGTGGTAGGAATAAGATGTTTATTGTCTTTTTGTCCATAACATAAGCTAATGGTTAGATATAAATTTTGTTGGTGTGGATCTAGGTTATGCATCTTTCGTTTTATAGAGCTTGATTGATTGTTTTCAATTTGTCTTTGCAATGTGAATGCTAAGTGGGAGGATCTTAGGATTAGGTGTATGATTTGTCTTGTAAGTTTTATGTTTTGATTACTCATATTTAAGCATGTAGATGAGAAACAATTAATGTTCTTCGAACATTGTGAGATGTGGACATTATCTATTCTTTGGAATACTTGGAGTAGTTATAGAACATTGTTCCAATTGAATACTCCCATGGAGTGCATAGATCTATGATAAATAAAGACGCGTAAGAGGAGTTACTTTCTAATCTAGGATGTTGATCACAAGCATTTATATATATATAAATTTATGTGTATGTATATATGTAATGGCATAGACATATACATATAGATCTATACATAGATACATATATATGCGTATATGTATACATATATATATGCATACACACATACATACAAACATATACATCTATAGTGCATTTATAGATAATAGATGTATATATCTATATGCACTTATTGTATATCTATATTATCCACAGTACAGATGCATATATAGATAATATATACATAATTACAATTTTATTTTCGTAATTTAGTTTTTTAGTTTATTTTTTAAATTAATAATTTTAGTTGACCATCCAAAGTTATGTGCTTAAAGACAAGCCTTTGAAAAAAAAAAAAAATATATATATATATATATATATGTGTGTGTGTGTGTGTGTGTGTGTATAAATGCATACGTATATGTATATAGTATGAATGTGTAATGGCATACACGTGTATAAATTTACACACACACACATACATGTATGTACACACATATACATACATATTATAAAGAGAAGAGATTGGTGGATTTCAAACAAACAAGGTAGAATAGAGTAGTTGGGCATATTAGTGGCAATACAAAATATTATCAACATTTGAATCAATTTGAATGCGAAAGCGAGCAAGAAAAGACACATAATCTAGTGTACCATCATGGTAGAAATAAGATGCTCATTATCACTCTGTCCATACCATAAGCAAATGATTAGATATATAAGTTTTGTTGGTGTAGATCTAGGCTATGAATCTTTCGTTTTGTAGAGCTTGATTGATCATTTCCAATTTGTCTTTGCAATGTGAATGTTAAGTGGGAGAATCTTAGGATTAGGTGTATGATTCATCTTGTAAGTTTTATGTCTTGATTACTCATATTTAACCATGTAGATGACAAACAATTTATGATCTTTAAACATCATGAGATGTGCACATTATCTATTCTTTGAAATACTTGGAGTAGTTATAGAACATCCTTCCAATTAAATACTCCCATGGAGTGCATAGATTTGAGAAACTATTCATTTTGAATGGTATGACACAATGTATAATATGCAAAGATGTGTAAGAGGAGTTTGTAATCTAGGATGTTGATCATGACCATTTCTATATATATGTATGCGTATGTATATATACTAATACATATATATAGTGTGGATATATATATATATATATATATATATATATATATATATATATATATATATATATATATATATATACATGATACATGCATACATATACATATATATACATATATAATGTTTTTATAGATAATAGATATATATATCTATATGCACTATATATATATTATCCATAATACACATGCATGTGGATATATATACATGTAGTATACAGATATATACATAATGACAATTTTATTTTTCGTAATTCAACTTTTTTTTGATGTTTTAAATTAATAATTTGAGTCGAGCATCCAAAGTTATGTGCTTGAAGACTAGCTTTCGAATGTTAATGTTCACCAAAAGTTATTATCAAAAATCATTTTCTAAATAGTAGTAGGAGTCAATTTAAAGCATGTTGAAATGTATTATGAAAAACATTATCCAGACATTTGCATGAATGTTAGCTTATGTTTGTTGAATCTTTTCACATTAATAAACAAAGCTTGACGACGAACAAAGGAGTCGAGCACATTTCCTTTTATTTGTATTAGGTGCCAAATGGTGTTTTCCAAAACTTTGGCTTTGATATATGTGTTGTAAAGCCATGAAATGTAGACTAGTTATGTTCACTTCTCCATCATGTCATTAATCTTTATCGTTTAATTACATGTTTAATTAAAGTGGTACATTAGAGTTAGACAAAATGATAAGCATATTATATTGATGTAGTTTTTTACTCTGATTGATACAAGGTTGGGTGTTTTTTGTTGCAGGCTTTTTGCACATATACTTGTTCTTATGTTGTGAATAATTTTTTATGCTTTATTACATGTTTGAATGGATAAAAAAACTTGATTGTTAATGTTTTTTTAGTGTCATTGATCATATATTCAATAAGCATGTAAGGTAGAGTGTGGAGATGGACAAGATACATGAATAGAGAGAAAAAGATGAGAAATATGATTATCAAGACATAATGAAAAGTGCTAAAGCAAAGAGATTAGATAAATGATAAATGGGTGTAAGATAACGCGATGCTATTCTGCAATAAGATGAAGTCAAATAAACATTATATGAATAGCCACATTAAAAAATCTTTGAACATATATTTGGTGAGATACGTATTCTTCAATAAGTTTTATCTAAACCAGGATAAATATCCTTGATTGAGTTCTCCAAATCAAAATGTGATATTTGATACATTACAATGAATTATGAAATCTGTAATTTATAGAATTTAAAATAGTTTTATGTACATTGAATCAACCAATCTGATGCATGCAAAAACGATAATTTCATTGTGATCATAGTAGCATGGATATCAATGAGCACCAAGTGAGTTGTCTTTTCAAACTTCATTGGTTTGGGTAACTACATCAAGAAATTGAAAGTAGTAATTAGTTCACGCGAGAAATAGTTAAAAGCAGTGGACAATACACAGTAGGCATGAACACATAAAATGCAGAGGACAACAAATAGTAGACATTAAACCATAAAATGAAGAGAACAAAAAACAATAGATGTTAACTGAAAAAATGCCCATTTGAGACTTTTTAGATTTAAAACTCACTCTTTTAAATCCAGGTTCCATGCTTCCAGAAAGAACAAACACAATTGGTGATTCACTTCCAGTAAAGCATATTAGTCCCTTCCATATTATCAGAGTTGATGTGACAATCATTCTTGATATAAACCCTATTAATAGACATGGAAGAATAGACATGAACACATAAAATGTAAAGGACAACAAATAGTAGACATTAAACCATAAAATGCAGAGAGCAACAAACAATAGATGTTAATTGACAAAATGCAACGATGGAAAAAACTATAAAATGACACTGTAAAAGATATAAGAACTTACAAATGTCTTGTTTCTTGTTTCCAATCCAATAAAAATAATGCCTACTAAAAAACACAGATCTCATCCTTGTCAATCTTTCTAAGCAAATGAATAAATAACACGAAAAATGAGTATGCAAAAGATATAGGAACTTAAAAATGCCTCCTTTTTGGCTTGCAATATCATAGATATAAACCCTCTCAACAGACAGATTTTATAGACATAGGAAATTACAATCAACTCTTTTTTGCTTCCAACATGATAGACATAAACCCTATCACCAGACACAAATTTTTGTCTCATTAAACAATCAAAGCAAGTGAATAAACAACACAAAAATGATAGTGTAAAAGATATAGGAACTTATAAAGCTCTCCCTTTTTGCTTTGGATATGATAGATGTAAACTGGCTAAACAAATGGGAATGTGAAGAATGAGAGAAGTGAATCATTTATTCTACATCTATCGACAGAAGAAAATGGGAAATCGAATGGAGAATGCAATTATTACATGTGGAGGGAACGATTTGGAGTGAATTCAAACAACGAGGTAGAGGGGAGAAGAGACATTGACAATTGGGTGATAACAATTGCTTTTCCACGCAAGGATCGAGTTACCACACACAACAAGGTAGCTGCTGGTATGTGGAAATTCTCTCTGTGAAAGCATTTATCTCCATCAAAGGTTTTTATGCTGGTTGAAAACCTGTCTGGGAAGGCAAGCAAAGCAGATCAACCTCTTTCCAATTCCCCCAATTTTGAAGTATGATGGATATAGATTGTGTGAATAGACACATATGTCATCCTTGTGAGCCAATTTGAGCAAATGAATAGACATTGCAAATCATTCAAATTTATACCATAAGCTATTAATGGCAGTTGCATTATAGTCTACTAACAATAAATGAAAATGACAGACTATACATGCATAAGGTCGTTATTAGAATGCTATGCGTGCACAACAACAATGGGTGCGAGAACACAACTATAGCAAAGAACATTAACAAGGCATGAAATATTTTCAATATTAAATAGTACATTTACATTTACTATTTGCAAATTTTCATTTTGGTAGAATGCTTCCCATTAAAATGATGCATAAAAAATCGTGCCTGCAAAATATGTATATCACTATGCCGATGTTTTGGGGATTAATTTTTTTAAAGCAAGTTATTGATTTTTTTTGCAATTTTTTCATTGGTTGTTGGTATTTTTGTCGTTGTTTTGTCATTTTGTAATTTATTTAAGTATTGTAACAAATTTTTCTATTGGGAATATTTCATGGGTTTTTTGGTATAGTCGTGTCTTGGGCACCCACTATTTCTGATGGCGCATGGCGTTTTAAGCAGTAAATTTGCATTTACTATTTGCAAATTTTCATTTATTGTCGGTAGACTAAAGTGTAGGCATCATTAGTGGCTTATGGTGTGAATTTTTAAGTTTGTCGAGCAAAGTACTATTTGCGTTGTTTATTCATTTGTTCAAGTTGATCGATGAGGCTAAAATTAGTTTCTGTTGAGAGGGTTTACATCTACCATGTTGGAAGCAACAAAGTTGGTGTTTGTAAATTCCTGTATCTTTTACACTTTCATTTTTGTGTTGTCTACTCATCTGCTCGGATTGTTCGATGAGGGTGAAATCGGTGCCTTTTGAGAGGGTTTATGTCTAGCATTTTTGAATTGGAAAACAAGGCGTTTGTAAGTTCCTATATCTTTTACACTATTGTTTTATAGTTTTTTGCATCTTTGTATTTTATGGGTTAATGCCTACTGTTCGCTATTCTTGAGTGCATTTATGGGTTAATCTCTTTTGTTGAGTTAAAGATAGTATATTGATGAAGTGTTTTTTATAGAAAATAATCCTTTGCTTGACAGTCTTAAAACTTGACACCAAAATTCAATAATGACGATTGCAATTGATTCCAATGACAATAAATGAAAACCAAGCACTAACGAATGATAAATTTCCTTGTTAGAACACGAGGCATTGATAAAAAAACTCGGTGCAAGGAGATGACTATATCAAAGAACATTAGAAAGCCATGAAATATTTGCAACAACAACAAAGCATTGTCAGTTGATGAAATGAGTTTGATAGATTCAAGTGTAGCTGGCATGCATGCGTGTAGAGAAAATATTAGTTCAATTCTTAGTTGTGGGCAAAAGAGAAGTTGAAATTAATGAATCATGGTGTTAAGCCTTTAATTAAACAACAAAGATTGACTCATAAAAGCATTCAAAGATAGGGAGGAATATAGATTAAGCCATAAAATGCAGAGAGCAAGAAACAATAGGCAAGAACTCATAAAATGCAAAGATGTAAAAAAGTATAAAACGAAAGTGTAAAGGATACAGGAACTTACAAGCGCCTTGTTTGCTTCAAGTATGATAGACATAAACCCTGACAACAAACACAAATTCCACTTCCATCAAATGATCTAATCAAATAAATAAATAATGCAAAAAATGTGAGTGTAAAAGATATAGGAACTTACAAATGCTTGCTCTTTTGCATAGATATAAATTTTTTCAAGAGACACATATTTTTCAGTCTCCAAACAATCAAAGCAAATGAATAAATAATGCAAAATATCCTTTGGTCCACATATTTAAAACTTGAGACCATAATCCATTCATGACGCCTGCAATTTAGGCTATTTTCAATAAGTGAAAGTTGGGGACTAATGAATACAAAGAACAATAAACAATAAACATTAATCCATAAAATGTAGAGCTACAAAAACTCTAAAACAAAATTGTAAAAGATATAGTAACTTAAAATTGCCTTATTTTTTGTTGCTAGCATGATAGACATAAATCCTATTAACAAACACAAATTCCACTCTTATAAAATAGTCCGAGTAAGCAAATAAACAATGCAAAAACTAATAGTGTAAAAGATATAGGAACTTACAAATGACTGATTTTTCACCGCTAATACAATTGATATTAATTGTCTTAGTAGACACAAATTTCACCTTCATCAATCAATCAATGTGAATGAATAAACAACACAAATGAAAAGTAGGGTCTATATATGCATAATGTCGTCATTAAAATGCTATGCACGAGCATAAATAGAGGATGGGAAGACATTGTTAGATAAAAGAACACTTGAAAGCCATGTAAAATTTTCAATAACAATGAAGCATTAGGGATTGTCTAAATTTTTCCTTTTCTGGTGTCGACAAATAGTTTGCAATAAAACAGGGCCCATCACAGATGCAAAAAATGACAATATAAAAGATAGGGGAACTTACAAAGGCATGCTTTTTTGTCTTGAATAGGATAGATATAAATCCTTTCAATAGAGACTGATTTCTCCCTCATCAAATTATCCATAGATCTTGTGAATAGAGCATATTACCCATAGAATAGATATAAACCTTCTCAATGGAACATATTATCTAACAAATGACTTTGAGAGTCCATAGGACTTGGTAAGTGAACCATGCTGAGGAAATAGGAGTTGTGAAGATACAAAATGTAACTATTGCAACTTCCATGCATCTGGATATAATTTATCACCATTAGATCTCCTCATGGTTGTTGAAAAAGTGTTCAAGAAATCAGGTAAACTAGATCAAGTTCTTTCCAACTCTGCCCATTCTGAACTTGAAGGAAATAGGTCTTTTACTCTATAACTTCATTTGCAAGATAATAGATATAAATCCTATCAACAAGAACAAATCTCAGTGTCATCAAATAGTTGGAGGAAGTGAACAAAGTATGCAAAAAATATAATGTAAAAGATATAGTAACTTACAAATGCCTTGTTTTTTGTTTCAAATATGATGGATATAAACTATGTTAGTAGACACATATTTCACTCTCATCAAAGAATATGATCAAATAAAATCCTTTGTTGGAAAGAATGAAAAATTCACACCATAATCTATTAATGACAAGTGCATTTGAGTCTATTCATAGTAAATAAAAATTAGCTACGAATAAATGCATAATGCCCTTGTAAAAATGCCATGTGCACACAAAAACAATAGGTTCCAAGACAAGACTTTATCAAAGAACATCACAAAGTCATGAAGTATTTCCAATAACAATAAAAGATTAGGAATTGATTATATTTTCCCGTTTCTTGTGCAAAAAATAATTTACAATTGAGAAAATACAAAAGCACATGAAAGATACTAATAGTCAATGAGAGAGTACTTAATTTTCTTAAAAAATGTTTGTGTGTTTAGGAGAAATCATTTTGTATTGATGAAATGTTTCTAATAGAAAATCGACTTATATAATGCAAAGATGTCAAAAACTATAAAAGGGGACTGTAAAAGATATAGGTACTTACAACCACCTCGCTTTTTGCTTCTAACATGATGGACATAAATCCTATCAATAGGGACAAATTCAATGCTTAACAAATAATCTGAGCAAATGAATAGACAAGGGAAAAATGACAGTGTAAAAGATATAGGATCTCACAAATTCATCCTTTTTTGCTTCTAATGTGATAAATATAAACTCTCTAAATAATAATCTGGGCAAATAAATAAACAATGCAAAGAATCCTTTGCTCAACTGATTGAATACTTCATGGCATAAGCCATTAATGACACCTGTGTTTCAATATATTCACAATAAATGGAAGTTAGGGACTATATAAGCACAATGGATTTGTTAAAACATAATGCATAGGCATGAACATTGGACATGAAGACATGACTATATCGATGAGCATTACAAAGGGATGTAATATGCCCAATAACAACTAAACATTAGGAATTGAACAAGTCTTCCGCTTTATTACGTCAAGAAAAGTTTGGAACAAAACAAGGAATATTACAATTGTAGGTATGTAAAAAACTATCAAACAAAATTGCAAAAGATCTAGGAACTTACATATGCCTCATGGTTCATTTCCAATATGATAGACATAAACCCTATGAGTAGACACAAAATTCACCCTCATAAAATAATGTGAGAAAATGAGTAGTCAACACAAGAAAATGATAGTGTAGTAGATATGGGAACTTACAAATGCCTTTCTCTTTGCGTCCAAAACAATAGATATAAATTCTTTCAATAGAGACTAATCTTATTTTCATCAAACAATCTGATCAAATGAACAAGAAACACAAACAATCTTTTGCTTGACAGATTTAAGACTTGACACTATAAGCCATTAATGAATTGCAAACACATATAAACTATAAAATAACATTGTGAAAGATATAGGAAGGTATAAATCCCTTGTTTTATATATATTTTCAATGAATGAAAACTAGACCCAAATAGAAGCATAATTCCATCAGAGACAAAAGACATGTTAAGTAACAAATTTCACCATCATAAAAAAATGTGAGCAAATGAGTAGACAAAACAAGAAAATGACAGTGTTATAGATATGGGAGCTTACAGATGTCTCATTATTTGCGTCTAACACAATAGATATAAACTCTTTCAATAGAGATTGAATTAACTCTCATCAAATAATCAAAGAAAATGAACAAGAAATGCAAACAATCTTTTGCTAGACAGAGTTAAGAGTTCACACCATAAGCCATCAATGAATTGCAAATGCATGTAAACTGTAAAATAACATTGTGAAAGATATAGGAAGGTACACAGTCAATAGAAGACTAAACCACTTGATACAGTAAAATTTAGATTGTCTATAAGAATTTCTATATGATTATATTATATATTTAGTCTATATAATTTTCTATCTTCAAAAATTGATTGTCAAATTTAGGATCTATAGATATGAATTCTGAACATAAATTTTTTTAGATTGTTGTTCAGCTGGCCAAAGAGACAAGTGTCTTCTTCCTTTATATTATTATTATGTGAGAAATATGAGGCAGATGCATCAAAGTGCTCTTACCCTATAGAGGATGCAATCAAAAGTGTTATAAAATTCATGATATTTGCCATGAATTTTATAACAATTTACTACATTTTGTGAGGCAAAAACACTCCTCCATTTCTTCATCCTGGAAAGCTTAGATGCAATACGTGTAAGAATCAAACCAAAATCAGATGCAAAACATATAATAATGAAGCCAAACTAAGAGAGCATGAACAAAACCTAAGAAGCAACGAACCGACAAGAATGATTGATGTGCATTTGAACAACGAACACAAACAATATTTTTTTGGACAGAGTGAAGACTTCACATCATAAGCCATTACTGAATTGAAAATGTATATAAACTATAAAATAACATTGTGAAAGATATAGGAAGGTACACATATCTTATTTTTTACCCATTCACAATCAATGAAAATTAGACTCAAATAAAAGCATAATGTCCTTGGAGACAAAAAACATGTTCACTAGCATCAATAACTATAATATATTTTGGGATGAAATTGATAGATTGAAACTGCAGTGTAGGTTTTTTCATAGATAGAATGAACAATTTCAATGTTTGAATAATGTGATTCAAAATTTTCAGAATTTTCTTTTTAAAAATTTAATCAAAATAATATGTTTTTGGTGTCTAAATGTCCCCATCGCCTTAGTGATTGAATTATGAAGATTTTGGAAAATATAAATTAAGTTCTTGAAAATAGCATTGCTAACAACCCTAGAATCATTTTTCTAGATAAATAATTCTTGGTAGGAACGTTTAGCGTTCATGCATTTTAGAAAACAGAATCTATGCACTTCAAAATACCCTTGGAAACAAGGAAACAATCATTTTTATAGATAAAAAAATCTTGGAAGAATACAACACTATATGTAAAAGCATCAGGCATTTTAGCAAACATTTTCTATTTCACATAAAAGCAATATTGAATCACTATAGCTTTCGTTTGATCACAAACATGTATTGCTATGATTTGTAGAGAGTAAATAGCGTTACACATGAAACATTACTTATAACTGTTTGTGAAATTGGAAACAAAATTGTTTACATCTATAGTATCTATGTTTCAAACAAATGAATAAACAACTGTGAAGTTATGTGGTGCAAATTATAAGAAGTCAAAATAAACTAAAACATAACTTATAACTCTTTATGAAATTGCAAAGAAAGTTGTTCATATCTATACTGTGTATGTTTAAACGAAATGAAAACATAATTTTTAAGTTATGTGGTGCATATAAGAGGTGAAAATAAACTATCAGACTAGTCTTGATAAAAGCATTAACACAATTGTCTTGTCATTGACATTGTCAACAATAGCTATGCTGTGTAGGCTCTTAGACATTTTTCTAATTCATATTGTTCTTTGTTGGAACACTGTTCACAATCAATGAGCATTACACTCCTCACAGTGTAGTTGGTATGATATGCTATCAAGGAATAAGAATAAAAATTGGAATAGTGTTGGGTAGCACCTGTCTAAACTAAAAATGTTTTTTCAAGTTGGTGGAGATTCTTTGCTGCTTCCTTCACTGATAATTCATATGATGCAATTATCGACTGCAATCGTGAATGTTTCTTGTAGTAAAAAATTTCACAACAAGAACATCACTATAGACATGTCTTTCTTGTAATTTTGAAATGGAATTGTAGCTAGCTGGGGGAAGCTATTTCACAATTGTTGCTTGTGCAAATAAAAGTCCACAGGTCCATATGTTGTTTGAACATTGCATTACATGTGTGATATAAGAGGGATTCACTGCACATGATTCTCTTTATTCTCAAGGGATCACCAGGGAACGAACTTCCCTTATACACCTCAAATTGAACAAATCGATAAGGTTGCAAGGAAAGGGAAGAAAGTTACTTCGGGCCCAAAGAGAGAAAGACTCCAAGATTTCTACCTTTGGTGAGAGAGCTCTCGACCAAAGGACAACAATGCGGTTTTAAGATGCCAGTGCGATGTGCTGGCATCCTAAGCTATGGGGAGCTCAGGAGCTCAAGCGGGCAGAATTGGATCTCACCTCTAAACTCAAGTCAAAGGCATGTTAGGCCAAATAATCGAACAAAGAACTAGAATCTAGAGAAAAACACGAAGGAACTTGAAGGAAGATTACCTCATACTGGGGGCTTGATTTTATTTTCTCCATGCTTCACTTCATAACTTGAACATAAGAGATCAAGGGGAAAATGTTGGGGCTGTATAGGGGTTTGCCTCAGTTAGACCCTTGCTTTGGTGTTCCCACCTCCACAGACAACCAGGTTTGAAAAAGAGTGCAAATGAAGTAAACAAAGGGAGTGGTGAAAGAAAAACTCGCTTCAGAGTAGAACCCACACCACAAAGTAGTAAATGGACAAGTAAGAAAGAGTGATAGAGAGAGAGAGCGTTGCCCACGGGTCAAGACCCTCTCCGGAGCACATGGGCACACCGCTGAGTGTTTGCTTAAGAGTTGTAGCTGCTAGAGGGACCTCAGTTCGACATGGTTTTTCCTATAGAATGCTGCTATCAAGGATGAAGATTACCTAAGAATAGACCGAAAATGGTAGTAGTGATTCGACTAATGGCTTCCAACAACAAAATGAGATCTAAAAAGGGGTTTTCATGCATGCAAGGGCGACATAGGGCCGTTACATCTGAGACCTAACTACCATGACACATGTCGCAAGGGTCAGGATTCTAGATTTGTCATTTCAAACTCAAAAAATTGCTAGGATGCTAGCGTGTCGTGCGGACGTCCACGTGCCATGCAAGCGTCCAAGGCCTATATTTTTAAGAAACACCTTGTCAAAATTTTGTCATCTCACCATATGTCTTGGGGTTTTATCATTAATGTTTCTAAGGTGTCATAAATGCTAGGAAAGATGTGAAATTGCCCCTAGGTGCAATTCTGTGACATTACATTTTTCCCCCACTTTAGTGGGCTTGATTTTGGAAAAAAAATAGCCTTACAAAAGTAGAGAGGAAAAATTTCACCCGAATTTTGAATTTTACGGTATTGTGTTTCAAGAAAGAGGGACCACAGAGGTCACCGAGGTCGAGCTAACCAATACTGAGGATGCCCCCAGCTTCCGAGCTTAGAAAGAAGCAACAAAATGGTTGCGAACAAATCGTTCAAAACTTTATCCTGCAAAACTTAAAATTTTGAGTCAGCTTAAAAAAATCGGAAGAAGCTATCACGAAGAGAATAATGATCAAGAAAAACGTCATCGATTCAGAGGAAAAAAATGATCAAGAGGTGACTATATGTCTCTTGTTGAGTTTTCCCCCAGCATGGTGGGGTAAAATTAGAAGAAACTGGGGAGCCACAGTCTCTAGGAAAAATGGGCCCCGGGGGGCCTATATATACCTAGGTGGGCCCCTAGAAGGGTCATTTTCACTATTTATTACGAGCAAATTGTTGACTTTTATGAGAGAAAATTCAAAAAAATGTCAAGCATGAGAGAGTACGAGGTGCTGAGATTGGAGCAGCTACACGAGGACATCACCAAGGCTTGTGAGGTAGACCAGGTAGGCCTCTAAGCCTCATTTTTTGTGTAATTTAGTTAATTTTTTGCATATTTCTACTCGGCGAGGTGCACGAGCATCCAATTTTTGCACTCATGTCCAACATATGCGCTGTCATCCAAGACACATGCTGAGGTCCTAGATACACATTGGAATCCTTAGGAAACCATGGCGGTCTAGGAAATATATACAATGCACAAACATCTATGCGACGCGCATATGTCTTTAAGCAACTTTTTCTTGTTTTGATGATGTAATTGGATGTTTCAAACTTAGAATTTTTTACTTTTTTGCAGGAGTACTCAGAGATTCAGGAGCATCCAAGAGGGTGAGCATTCTGACTCATTCATGAGTAAAGGGACCACCTTTCATAGGATGAGATCACACATCTGGAGTGGGTCGGTGTCTGGCACGTGTTTACCATGCTAGAGATGAGATACCATGAGAGGATGCTCACCACCCTGATGGAGCAATGGGACACCACAATGTCATCTTTCCATCTACTCTGTGGGGAGATGACTATCACCCTCGAGGACATCTATTAGATCCTTGGGCTACCCATCCACAGACGACGGGTGGCCATAGATGACACTTGATCGACATAGGAGCGGAGTGAGGGCGTCCTCTACTACATAGGGAGGAAAAATGACGGTGATGACACAAGCCACATTTACATGCACTGGTATGACCAGGTGAGGACCACGATGCTGTTGCTATGCCATGTTATGGTTGTCACAGTTGCTTTTCGTATCACTATAGACGAGCGAGGCTCGCACCTTCACGGGGGTCTCGTCCATACCATTAGAGAGATGGTAGAGCATCATATTATTTTTGCTTGGGGGAGCAGCATGCTAGCGCACTTCTACCAGGAGCTCGGGCGGTACGTACATTATGAGTACCGTAGTGTCATAACGTGCACAATTTTGTAGGTGTGGGCTTTTGCCCACATCATGTGCACCCGACCAGTTGGTTTTCCCCAATGATGGTCGTATCAGGTTCCCGTGGCCCACTGGTATGACATGACAGGCCAGTGGCGGTTTGGAGATTTACAATTTTGGTGGCTATAGTTTGATACTGTTGTCATAGGTGAGGTTAGGTGGAGACCCTACTGATATTTCTAGTGGGTAGATGATGGCAGGTACCTAAGGAACCTACAGTGGGACCATTTTTTGATAGGTCGCCACAATTTTGTTATTGTTCCCTACTACTGGAGTCGGGTTATGTGGCAACATGGCCATATCCAGACCATCCCACCAAATGTGCCCACCTACACCAGGGCGCACCAGAGTGCAACGAGGGTAGGAGATCACCCTCATCCCATCATCACAAAAAATGTTCCCTTAGATGATGATGAGTCCGACCATGATCTGTCGCCCATGGCGATGGCAGACAATGTCGAGGTGGCTATAAAATTTTCGTGGTGGTGGGAGAGGCACCAACCAGCTCTGCTGTTCAATGAGGGTGCCCTGAGAGGGGACCTTGGTCCACAAGAGGAATTGCCTCACCAACCTCCATAGGATAGGAGGAGAGGGTGCCAATAGAGCAGTGTAGAGGAGGAGCATGCACAAGAGGAGGAGGTGGCGCTTGCGAGGCTAAGGTGGCAGAGGAGATCAAATATTCCTGCGGCTAATCCTGTCTCATCAGTTCCATTTATTTTCACTGCCCCAACAGTGGTAGCCGTAGCATCATCAGGGTTGGCCGTCGATGCTGGCGGTGTGGGACCCAACACCGACCCACACCCCGATCCCACATGGCAGCTAGGGGATCCAAGTATACATAGTGTATTGTTTATATTTTCATGATTTTGATTTCTTCAGTTTATGATATATGTACATACGCCATGTGATATTGATTCCTGTTTCTCTCTGTGGTTGTAGAGGATGCACAAGGATGGATTGGGATCATAGCTCAATGTATTTCAGAGGTGGGCCATGTTGTGCCGATCCAGAGGATAGTTCTCGAGGCTTATCGATCAATATCAGTGGGTAGACATGCCCCCACTTTTGAGTCGGTAGCACACTTGAGGAATGCTTATGAGGAGTGGGGTGCGGCGATCGTGCAATTGATTGCAGAGCTGAGGACTCTTTGAGGAAAACACAACCAGCTATCGGGGAGCTATGGATGATGCTCGCCGAGTGAGATGTGGCAATGACATGGGCTAATGTCGTCGAGCAGGCGCGTGAAGCCCTTCAAAGCTGTATCGATGACCTCGACGTGCTACCAACACCCGTGATCCCGACAGGTGTCCAACGACTACAGTAGGAGCTAGTGCAGGCAAAGATGGATATATGCTCGCTACAGGGGGAGCTCAGAGGGATGCGAGCAACCATGTCCATATCAAATTCACACTGATCCCGTTCCGCTACCACCGTGCAACCTCCCCCGAGAGTACCTGAGTGGCCACTAGTGCTAGAGGGCTCAAGGAGCTATGCACCACAAGGATAGGAGCCCATCTATTGTATATCATTTTTGTAGTCAGATACACACATATACATGTTTGTAGATCTTTTGTATAGACATATATTCAACAACCACTCATTTTTTTTATAGTGGTGGCCTGATACATGTACATGACATTTGATTCATACATGGACATATATATACATCAATTTCAGTATCATGACTTTGTTTATGTATATGTTTTCCATTTTCATGTATGTTCATGCTTATGGATGTTATCTACTTATATGGATGTATGTTTTCATTAGATGCTAATCATGATTTAATAAACATGTTTGGTTACATGTTAATTAAATACAATGATGATCTAATTACTTTAAAAAATGTTATGTGATGTATGGATACATAACATAGTCAGACACATGTATGTATGTTTTTATATCGCACACACGCACATGGTCACATGATAACCACAAAATTTTCATAATGTGATAATGAGAAATGTCAGTATATGTAGCATTACTACCTTTTAGGGAGAACACCACACTTGTGACACATTAGAACACTATGCATAGTATCGGTGAAGATGCATTGCATTAACATGATCTTTTAAAGGTGTTCCATCCATAGACGATAATCCATAGGCATCCGAACCATACACACAAATTATAATGTAAGGACCTAACTAGTTAGGGCTAAATTTTCCTTTCTGATTAGGTGGCGCATTTACTTTTTGTTGATTTTCACATAGCACCAGGCCTCCTAGCTTAAAAGTTCTAGGAAACACACTCTAATTATATTGTCTTGATAATTATTGTGCAATTTTTGCACACGCCCCACCTAGGCAGGGACCCTCTTTTCTTCTACATCCGTGCACCTTGGCTTTGTCAAATTTCAGTTTTTCTCTTCTTGGGAGGTTATTGTGGGATTAAGTCTGGATTTGATTTGATAAGGGCGATATTTTGAAGCGTCTTGAGGCCTTGGATTTTGGAAATAGGGATTTTTGAAGTGAATTTTCAATGTTATGTGTAAATATTTTTACACCAATGGATAAATGACGAAACATTAGACCAAGTTGCTTTTTGAACTTTTCAAAAATTCCTTCTAAAAAAAACATTATGAGGCTTAGGGGATTTTGACCTTGCTTGGAAATTTGGGATTTTCATTCCTATGCAGAAATCCCTAAATTTCAGAATTTTCGTTAACCTTTTGAATTTCCTAAGGTTATTACTCATAATTGTTGCACTTCGGGGATTTCATGGACCCCACAAAATTTTGTCCCTGATGGAAATCCCCAAATTTCCTTTTGGGCTTGATTTCCACGAAGGGGTCAAAATCCCGAAATTTCCAAGCCCCTCTCAAAATCCTGAAATTTCCTTTTGTTGGAAATTTCCAAGCCCCCTCAAAATCCAAATTTCCTTTTTGGACATTTCCAAGCCCTCCTCAAAATCTCAAAATTTTCCAAAAGGAATTCTTTTTTGAAAATGATTTTTTTTAAAATGGAAAGTTTTCCCAAAATGCAATTTATTTTTCCAAAATAGAAATATTTTCTTGAAATTTTAAAATGTTCCCGAAAATGAAATTCTTGAGATGGAGAAAAAAATTTGAAAATAAAAAAATTTTCGAAAATGGAAAGTTTTCTTAAAAGGCCAAAATTGTATTTAAATTTAATTTGGACTGGATTTTTAACATGTGAGCTACTAATGATAATATCTGTTTTTTAGGATTAAATAAATCAAAAAGGGGGACTTGCATATGGATTCGTGCCAAGAGGAAAATCTGGAGAATATTTTAATGTTGATTTACATATGAATCAGTGCCTAGCTATTCAAATATTTAAAATGCACCTACATAAGAATCCGTGCCCAAACTATCTACAACTGAAGGGGATTTCTAGAAGCTATTTGCAGCATGTGATGCTATTTGTTTTCTCCAATAAGGATTGTTATCAAAGCCAAGTTGGAAAAATATTATTTTCTCATTGCTCAAGGATGTAACTGAATTTTTCCATTGGATGATGATGTATCTAGATGCCAAAACCCTAATGTAACTGATGGATGTTTCTAGATGAGAAATCTGTGCCATTGGATTGATTTAATCTTGGCCATTGAATCTGAATTGTAAAATCTATAAAAGGTCAATGCCTTCTCACTTGTAAAGGGTTAGAGAATAGTTGATTAGAGGCTGCAAAGCCAAATTGGCTAAGATAGGAGTTAGATTCTGTAGGTGAATAGTTGTAGGAGAGAAGAGAGACTGGAAATTGTTATGTAATGTTGGAGAAGTAATGCAACTGAGTTGTTGATTTGGCAAAATTTGTATTTACCTTTGACAGTTTATGGTCTCTTGTTCTCAATTTTCAATGTTAGATGTTAGTTTTTAGTTCTTTCATGATAATGGTGAAATGTTAATGATGTTGATCGATCTTCGGTCCATACTTTTAAAAATTTGCTGATTGTAAGTTACTGTGTAAAGTTAATCTGGGCCTTATTTTGTGTTAAGTTCAACTGTGGATGCTTATTTATATTGCGCCAGTTATTGGGTATGTGGATGAATGTTCATAGTTTACAAATCTTTAGTTTCCTTAGAAGATTGCACCATTTATGTGTAGTTACAGGCTTGTCCTTGATCAAACAAAGATTGGTTTTGTTGGAGATTTGTCCGTTTGCAGCATTCATCATTGTTGTGATTGATTTTAGGAGTAATTTTAATCTTAGGATCTCTCTTAAACCCTCACATTTTGCTATTTATTTGAATCTGGTTAGTTTTAGGACTGAAAACATTACCATATTGCTACATCTAATGAAATACGCTTCCAACATTGTTCATTTGTAAGGTCATTTTCACATATTATCTGAGCTATTTATGCATTGTCAAGACTTAAAATTAGAGACCTTGGGGTTATCTCTTTCTTGATAGAGATTTACCTTTCAAGAGAGATAGGATATCATATTTTGTTTGGGTTGTTGTTGTGTAGAAAACACCATCAATAGATTGGCGCTAGAAGGAGGGTGAACGTAAGTGACATTGCTGGAAGTTGAATGAGCATTCATGTTGAAAATTTGAGATATGGTAGATCTCTAAATCTGAAAGTTCAAATTTCGAGTCCAGATGGAAAAATAACCTTATGCTTTCCATGATGGAAAAAATCATTAGATTGATTTTCCTCAACTTTGTGTGTCTCTGAATAAGAGATTGGATCTCTGGAATAGTAAGGGTTTGCATCACTATTCATTACCAGACCAGTGCAAAATTCATAATACCTGTAGGCATAGTGAGTTGGAATGCTTAACCTTTTTGGGTAAAATCGAGATGGTTTTGCAAAGGGATATTTTCATGCGGAACCTACTTGAACCACTAGCCTCCAGAGATCTAGAGTTTGTTGATGCTGTAGTTGAGGCATTCACAAAAGTGGTTAAGGATCAACTCAATAGTGGTAGGTGTTTGCAAGATTTCATTTCATCTAAATGGTGCAACATTCATAATGCATCTCATTCAAAATTCACTTGCCATTCATGTGTGGACATTATCGTTAAAGTTGGGAGATATCTGGAATGGAAAGAATAATTAGTCAAGGAATGTACTACAAAGGAGACAAATTATGGATCTGAAGAATGTGCAACAAGTGTTGATCCATCCACAAATCAAGAAACATGCTAGAAGGAAGAGTCTGAAATATTAGAGGCAATGGAGGTAGCTAATGAACATTCAAGTGAATAACAACCTAGAAACACAAAGGGTGTTGGTCCTACGGGGGCTCACCAAGTATCTAAAATGGAAAATGTAGTTGAGGGTGAACCACAACAAGAAGAAGAGCTAAGTCAAATTTCCTCAGTTCATGATGAAGATCCAATACATACTAGATATGATGAGTTTGTGGAAAGATTTTTGAAGGATCGGTCAAGCCTAAGTTACAAAGTCTTCCTAAAGGAATTGTTGTTACCAACTTGGTGCAGGATACCTGAAGAGGAGCATTCTGAATTCACATGTTTCCAGTGCCAAACAACCATAAAGGAGGTGGAAGAACAAGTACAGTTGTCACGACATCCAAAAGATGCACAAAAGGATACATCAAATAAGTCTCCAATTGAAGAATATCAACAACTTGCTGATGAATTTCTTGAAGAACGTAAGGGAGCACTTAATGGAGAAGTCAATATTCCTGATGGCTATGATTAAGAATCTGAACTAGTGCCAATAGCAGATGAATTCAGGGAGTCTTCTCATTTACCAAATTCTGTTTTTTCTTGATCTACTGATGAACTGCACAATGAAAATTCATAAAGTTTATGCATTAATGATGGGATAGCTAATGTGGTTCATACTGATGTGTAGGAAAACATGAATGATGCTGAAAAAAATAATATTACAGTCATAATTAATGTGTTTAATCACATGGTTGTAGGTGAAAATGTGCTTGAGGATCAGTTTGTGATGCCTCCTGATGAACATCATGCTGATTTTGTTGTGCATGACAAAACTTATGAAATTTCATCACTAATTCCTCATGAAGATACTCAAATAGGTGAAAAGTTCCATGATGTTAATTCTTAATTTGTTCAATCTAATTTTCACCTTGAATTGCTCATTGATGACTCTGATTTTTTTGTGCATGTTTCAAATGCAAGAGGAATACTACATCATTAGTTGAGACCTCCCGACCTCATGGATGTCAACTCTGCACGATTGGAGGACAATACATTTAACATTCAGTCTGAACAAGAAGCACACTAGGTTGTTTCTTTCTTTGCTATGAATTTAGAAGCTTATCAATTCATCTGGATTGAACACGGTTTTAATGAGTTGCCTTAGTTCTTGATTATTCCTGTTGAGAATGTTGAGTTTGAATGTTGCATTGTTGAGGTTTACTTTGCTGAATAAAAGGATGAATTCGCATTCTTGAGGACTGTTACTATCACCTTACTGTTTGTCCATGCACTAAAAAGCCAAATAGGTGTGGGTCTCAACTCACCTTTTCTAATTATGAATCATTTTGAGTCTCTTTGTACATAATGCCGATTTGAATAAATGCAGCTTGCCCTGCTGTTCTTTTGCTTTAAGTTTGATTTTTGTTTTCTCTAGGATAGATGGCTTTAGTTTAGATTGCTTTGCTTTGCCTTTGGTTGGCTTTTGTTTTGATTTTGGTTTCGGTTTGGTTGTTTGCTTTGCTTCCCCATATTGGTTTCCCCTATTTTCTATTGGGAGTGTCTTATTCACACAACAATAATTATTTTATTTGGGACTGTTTGGGTATTCCTTTTACAAACTCTAATCATCCTTTCAGGATATGTTGGTGGAAGTCTTTTATTCAGTGTCACATGTGCTAAATATTTAAAGTGGACAAGTCATTGGATTGAATTAGCTCCTGAATGTGCTCGAATCTTACATTTTACACACATCTTAATAATCTTGAGGTTGCTATAGGATCTTCGTGAGGTCTTGTTAAGTGAAAAATCTTATATTTCTACTTCAGTGCCACTGTGATTCTAAGCCCTGAGTGTGAGCTTCATTGCTTACAAGTTGAAATGAAGAAGCAAAAAGAACTATCAAAAAGAAAAGAAAGAAAATAAAAGAAAATATTAAATATCAAAAGAAAGCGAGTTCAAATTTTTAGGGGGAATCTAAATATCTCTACCGGGGCTATGGACGTCTGGCTAGTAGTAGAGCTATGTTCAAGAGAATCACAACAATAACCTCTTGGGGCTATGGATGTCTGACTGGTGGTGAGGCTCTATCCAGGTTGCTTTTGAAGTTAGAATCTTATGTAGCTTAACATGACTAAACTTGGTTTCTTGCAGCAACTTAGGGAGGGAAATTTATACACTTGCACACACTTATATTTTCAGCATAGGAAGGGGCTAGCTTGTTCATTGATTTTGAGACTTTAGTTTATTGGTTGACTTGATGTGAGGATCAAAACCAGAAATTTCGGGTTCTTGATTCCAGTTTGTCATCGAAATGCTCTGCAACATTTTCCAACAGAGTCGCCATTTGTTGTGCAATTTTTTCACACACGCCCCACCGGAGGTAGGGACCCTCTTTTCTTCTACATCTTTACACCTTGGCTTTGTCAATTTTCAATTTTTCTCTTCTTGGGAGGTTATTGTGGGATTAAGTCTGGATTTGATTTGAAGCATCTTAGGGCCTTGGATTTTGGAAATGGGGATTTTTGAAATGAATTTTCAATGTTATGTGTAAATCTTTTTGCACCAATGGATAGAGGACGAAAAATTAGGCCAAGTTGCTTTTTGAACTTTTCAAAAACTCCTAAAAAAAAAGTCATGAGATTTAGGGGATTTTAACCTTGCTTGGAAATTCGAGATTTCCATCCCTATGCAGAAATCCCTAAATTTCAAAATTTCCATCAACCTCTTGAATTTCCTAAGGTTATTGCTCATAATTGTTGCAATTTGGGGATTTCATGGACCCCACGGAATTTTGTCCCTGATGGAAATCCCCAAATTTCCTTTTGGGCTTGATTTTCGCGAAGGGGTCAAAATCCTGAAATTTCCTTTTTTGGAAATTTCCAAGCCCTCAAAATACCAAAATTTATTTTTGGAAATTCTCAAGCCCCCTCAAAATCTTGAAATTTTCTTTTTGGAAATTTCAAGCTCCCCTCAAAATCCGAAATTTTCCAAAATGGAAATTTTTGTTGAAATTTTAAAATGTTCTTGAAAATGAAATTCTTGAAATGGAGAAATTTTTTTGAAAATGAAAAATTTCTGAAAATGGAAAGTTTCCAAAAATGGAAAGTTTTCTTAAAAGGCCAAAATTGTATTTAAATTTAATTTGGATTGGATTTTTAACATGTGAGCTACTAATGATGATATATGTTTTTTAGGATTAAATAAATAAAAAAGGGGGACTTGCATATGGATTTGTGCTAAGAGGAAAATCTGGAGAATATTTTAATGTTGATTTACATATGAATCAGTGCCCAATTGTTCAAATGAACCCAGTTGCATATGGATATATGCCCAGATTGTGTTGCTAGGAAGATTTCAAGCTATGCTTTTATTTGCAAATCAAATATTTAAAATGCACCTACATAAGAATCCGTGCCCAAACTGTCTACAACTAGAGGAGATTTTTGGAAGCTATTTGCACCATGTGATGTTGTTTGTTTTCTCCAATGAGGATTGTTATCAAAGCCAAGTTGGAAAAATATTATTTTCTCTTTGCTCAAGGATGTAACTGAATTTTCCCATTGGATGATGATGTATCTAGATGCCAAAACCCTAATGTAACTGATGGATGTTTCTAGATGAGCAATCTGTGCCATTGAATTGATTTAATCTTGGCCATTGAATTTGAATTGTAAAATCTATAAAAGGCAGTGCCTTCTCACTTATAAAGGGTTAGAGAATAGCTAATTAGAGGCTCCAAAGATAAAACTGACTAAGTTAGGAGTTAGATTCTGCAGGTCAGTAGCTGTAGGAGAGGAGAGAGACTAGAAATTGTTATGTAATGCTGGAGAAGTAATGCAATTGAGTTGTTGATATGGAAAACTTTGTATTTACCTTTGACAGCTTATGGTCTCTTGTTCTTAATTTTTAATGTTAGATGTTAGTTTTTAGTTCTTTTATGATAATGGTGAAATGTTAATAATGTTGATTGATCTTCGGTCCATACTTTTAGCAATTTTTTGATTGTAAGTGTGATCCCTTAAATGTTCTAACTTTATTATAAGATGCAAAACTAACTAATAATGCAATAAAATTAAGAACACAAAGAGTACACCTCAAGATTAGCCTAAGGAATGATAAGCAAGAAAACACGATGAAATAAAACAATAACTGATTATACCTTTGTGCTGCAAATTCCTTGGTTGGCCCTTGATATTGTTTGCTTTGTATGCTCCTTGGATAACAAATGAGATAAAATATGCAAGATGATATGCAAGATGAATGAGGGTCTAGTAATGGTGAATTCAAATGCTATGGTGAAGGCAAGAAATGCTCAAATGAAAAATTGGCAAGAGTTTGGTAACACAAGCATGCTTTCCAAAATGAGAGAAAAGAGGGGGTATTTATAGAGCAATTTGAATTCTCTAGAGAATTCAACGGTTGAGATTAAACCAACAAGGTCAAGATGGAGGGCTATGGTGAGTTGAGGACTCACAAGTCCTCACATCTTGACATGTGGAATGTGATATGGTCTAGGATGAGATGATGTGTAAGTGAGGTGGAAGGAAGGTGGAAGGAAGGTACATGATGTGGATGAAGGACAAGTACCTTGGGAAAGGGATGATGTGACCTCTCAATGATCACATAGGAAAGAGGAGAATCTTGGGTGAATAAAAATGAATTAAAAATTTACATGATTGGAAGAATCTAGTGGATAAGACAAGGTTCCCAAAAAGGTGGGATCTTGTCACATGTGAGTGATGTGACAAGTCAAAGATTCTAGAAGACTTTGGCACATGTGATGTGACAAGTCAAAGGTTTTAGAACTTGCATGGGGAAGAGAAGATTCTTTGGAGGAATAAAAGTGAATTAAAAGTTCACATGGGGAAGAGAGGAGCCTTGGATGAATAAAAAAGAATTAAAAATTCCTTGGGGGATGGAGAGAGTTGACCAAAGTACTGATTAGGCTTAACTAATCAGTAATTAGAAGATAATTAGTGGTTAATTAGAGATTAAGAGGTTGATTAAGATTAAGTGAAGGATGTGACATGTGAAGAATTAAATAAATGTCATATTTATTTAATTCATTTGATGAAAGGGGAATTCAAGGAATTATTTTACTAGATACCTTAGGGATGAGAGGGGAGATATGATGAATATGTCAAAGGTGAGGATGTTGGATATCCCTTGTCAAGGGTAGCATAAGGATCGTTAGTAGATGCAGATGAAGGCATGGTGGGATAGTTTGAAGGATTAGTTGGATTTTGGGAGGTGGTTGGAGAGAGCTTGCTAGCAATGATAGCATCAAGGGGATCTATATAACACTCTTCATGATCAACAAGACTTTTGTTATCGTCATCAACGTAGTTAGGATTCCCCTTGACTACTATTATTGGTCATGCAAGAGGGGAATAAGGATTCATGATGGATACAAAATGAAGATGGTTTGAGAAGATGGAGGGGACTAGATGATGGAACGATAAATAAGATGGATTGGAAGAAGATGTAGGTGGACTAAAGCTCAAGTTGGGATATTGGATTAAAGCTCAGATTCAGATGATGGGATGAGGGAACAACACTTGAAACAGGTAGATAGATACTTAGAATGGGTGAATGGATACATGAAGTAGGAGAAAGATAATCAGAACGGGAAAACAGGTTGTTGGAATGGGTGAACGGTCTCCTAGAACGGGTGAACAACTAGTCAGAAAGAGGGTATGATTGCTTAGAATGAGAAAATGGATACTCAGAATGGATGGAAGGATGGTCAGGATGAGTAAACAGGTCCCCCGGACAAGGGAACAACACTCCGAATAGGAAAATCGGTTGCCAAAATGGGTGAACAACTGGTCAGAAAGAGGGAACGATTGCTTGGAACGAGAAAATGGATACTCAAAATGGATGGAAGGATGGTTGGATTGGGTAAACAGGTCCCCCAGAAAAGGGAACAACAATCAGAACGGGAAAAACGATTGCCGAAATGGGTGAACAACTTCACAGAATGGGTGAACAGTTGGTCGGAAAGAGGGAACGATTGCTCAAAATGAGCAAATGGATACTCGGAATGGTCAGACAAATGGTTGGATTTGGTTAACGAGTACTCTGGAAAAGGGAAACAATACTCGGAATGGGAAAATCGATTGCCAAAATGGGTGAACGGTTTCCTAGAACGAATGAATAGCTTCTCAAAGCAAGATCGTGTTAAAACTCAAATTTGGGTTGGATGAAAGCTCAGATTAGGATTAGATTAAAGCTTAGATTATGATGATGAGATTATAGCTCAGATTGGGATTGGATCAAAGGATATGATAATATTTATTTGAAACCAAGTTCGGGGGTTTTAACTAGAGGATGCAAGGTGTTGACAATCAAATTTTTGCTAGATTTGACAGTTTTCAAAAATTATCAGATTTTGCCATTTTAAGAAATGTCATAGGCGTACCCTTGAGAGTCCAATTTTTTTCCAAGAAATACCCAATACTAAGATAGGATGAATTGCCAACTAACATTCCAAATCTGAGACATACACCCTAAGTTATTAACAAAAATAAATTTTCAAAAACTGGAAAAAAATACTAAATTGCGATTTTGAGGGTCAAGATGAAACTTTGAGGCCCTAAAAATGTGTCGTTGCTAGGTCAATTGGGAATCCACATGCCACCTCATAACGCAACCACCTGTAAAATTTCAACCAAAACCCACATCCGAGCCAAAAGTTATGGACTCCGAAAGTTTCTACGTAGAAATTAAAACCCTCAAAACGAAGTCTAGATGATTGGACTCAAATTAAGTTGATGGATATCAAAGATCCGATTAGAATATGATGGGATTGATTCCATCGATCAGATTCAGAAGCTAGATCTATTGTTTGTCAACTTTTTGGTGCAGAGGGGCAAACTTGCTCTTTCGGGGCGAATTTGCCCTCACAGAGGGGAGGATTTGCCCTTCTGCAGGGCACAGAGGGGTGGATTTTCCCCTCTGGAGGGTAGGTCTACCCCACAAGAGCGAAAGTCCACCCCACAAGAGGGCAGGTTTTCCCCACAAGAGGGCAAGTCCGCCCCACTACAGGGCAGGTCTGCCCCACTAGTTTTGGACTCTCCGAGCAGGTAAACAGGTTGTTAGAATGAAGAGACGGGTGATTGGAATGGGGTGTTAGATAATTGGATTGTGGAAATAGATGACTGGAGTGGATGAACAAGCACTCAGAACTAGTAAACAATTGATTGGAATGGATACATGACTACTTTAGGATTTTCTTCAGACTACTCTAGACAAGGAAGAAGCTACTAAAGAAGACAAATCAACTTTGATTTTAGGCAATAGGTCCATACCGTAAATGTTGAGAGCTGAACCAGTGTTAATGAGGGTATGTATAATGCTAATGTTGTTAGCATTAACTATAACCATTAAGGGATCCACTTGCTTCTGCACATTCAGAGGCGGGAGTTCTTGCGGGCGGAACGTAATATTCAGTGAATCCGCTCAAATATGTGCCAACAACGCATTGACGCCCGTAGGCCTAGCAGAGGAAGGTAAGAGGATCTTTTGTAGGGCTTCCTGCAACATCTCTTGATAAACCAAACTAGTCTGAAGAAAATCCCAACGTGAGATCTTAGCTAGAGTAACACAAAGTTTCTCAACAAGATCATAATCATCCGATGCTTTGATCACGGGTTTAGGAGATAGAGGAAGGAAAGCTTGAATCGGTGGTAAAGAAGTAGGAGTCTGAGTTGGTTATGATGTAGGAATGGAAGCTTATTGTTCTAAGTTTTGTTTATTTGTCCTTGTATTGTACGTATCCCGACATCATTATAAGAAGTAGAGTCAGTAGCTTTCATGAACCTTGAATATAAGTCTGATGGATCGCTATGACATGAAATCCCATAGATGGAATAGTCCTCCCTAGGGGATGGCTTAGTTGGGGTCATGTAAATGATGGGTTTCTTGGGGCTTGGAGGAGCCATAGAGACTACAACCACATTTACCGACTCCTCAGCTGGCAAGGAGAGAGTTTGTTTAGAATATTTATAGATAGGGCAGAGTGCTTCTAAGAAATCATCTAGAGCATCTTCCAACATATCAAAATATTTTTTGGAAAAGGGATTGTTATAAACATGCGACATTATGAAAACAGATCCGACGCTTCACGTCGGGTTCACCAAAATGTGATATAAGATGGATTTGCTGCACATAGGTCTCTTTATTCTCAAGAGATCACCAGGGAATGAACTGCCCTTATACACCTCAAATTGATCAAATATTCAAGGTTGCAAGGAAAGGCAAGAAAGTTACTTCGGGCCCAAAGAGAGAAAGACTCCAAGATTTCTACCTTTGGTGAGAGAGCTCTCGGCCAAAGGACATCATCACAGTTTTAGGATGCTAGCATGGCACACTGTCATCTAAAAGGAACATTGGAATCCTAAGATGTGGGGAGCTCAGGAGCTCAAGTGGGTAGAACTAGATCTCACCTCTAAACTTAGGTCAAAGGCGTGTTAGGCCAAATAATCAAACAAAGAACTAGAATCTAGGGAAAAACACAAAGGAATTTGAAGGAAGATTACCTCGTATTGGGGGCCCAATTTTATTTTCTCCATGCTTCACTTCATAATCCACACACAAGAGATCAAGGGGAAAAGGTTGGGGCTGTATAGGGGTCTTCCTCAGTCAAAATCCCACTTTGGTGTTCCCACCTCCACGAATAGCCAAGTTTGAAAAAGAGTGCAAATGAAGTAAACAAAGGGAGTGGTGAAAGAAAAAATCACTTCAAAATAGAGCCCGCACCACAAAATAGTAAATGGACAAGTAAGAAAGAGTGATAGAGAGAGAGCGTTACCCACAAGTCAAGACCCTCTCCGAAGCACACAGACACACAACTAAGTGTTTGCTTGAGAGTTGTCACTGCTTGAGAGCTGTAGCTACTGGAGGGACCTCAGTCTGACATGGCTTCGCCTGTAGAACACTACTATCAAGGATGAAGATTACCCAAGAATAGAGCGAAAATGGTAGTAGTGCTTCAATTGATGGCTTCCAACCCCAAAATGAGAGCCAAAAAGGGGTTTTCATGCATGCAAGGGCAGTATAGAGCTGTTACATTTGAGACCTAACC
This sequence comes from Sequoiadendron giganteum, assembly GCA_007115665.2. Lineage (NCBI taxonomy): Eukaryota > Viridiplantae > Streptophyta > Pinopsida > Cupressales > Cupressaceae > Sequoiadendron > Sequoiadendron giganteum. The sequence goes on from CM021102.1 coordinate 24,319,761, forward strand.
GCCAGGACACATGTCGCAAGGGTTAGGATTCTAGATTCATTGTTTCAAACTCAGAAAGTTACCAAGATGCTAGCGCCCCGCACATACGTTCGTGCACTGCACATGCATCCAGGGCCTAGATTTTTAAGAAACACCTTGTCAAACTTCTGTCATCTTGCCATATGTCTGCATGGAGTCAGAATCATGAAATTATGACTCTTGGGATTTTATCATTAATGTTTCTAAGGTGTCATAAATGCTAGGAAAGATGCAAAAATGTGGAATTTCGCCTAGGTGCAATTCTATGACATTACAAAAGGAAATGCTCATATTCAAAATTTGTGTCAGCACCACATGTTGTGCACTGCACAATGTCATTATTTGACGTTTGTGGAAAAAAAATCTTTGTTTACATGAAGTGTAAATTGGGTCGTATGGAGGCAAGTGGATGTTTTTAGGTCTTAGTGTTCTAGTCACCTACAATGGTAATGCATCTATAATTAGTGACAAATTATAACAACACACTGTTTAGGAAATTCATGATAGTAAGACACATATGACAAGCACTTTGTATCATAAATCTATACTATTGTGTAAAATGTAAATGATTCAGGTGTTTACTTCCATGTTTGAGGACTTCAGTGGTTGTAGGGAGGCCTTTGTAGATACATCATTGAGTTCATCAATGAAGCTTGACTGTGTTGTTTTCATCAAACTTGTGCCTTTTGGCCTAGAACGAATAATATTTCTAAATAATATGAGGGTTTTTTGCTAATTCTAAGATCAATAGAAGTGTCACATAGAGCTTTGTATGATTGATGGGGACTATAAGCTGTAAAATACACAGTTGTCGAGATGCAAAATTCCAAGGGAAATCAGTTGAAGAATTTGATGGCATTGAATTAGAGTAAGAATTGTATGTTAAAAAATGCATATATTAATCTAATCAAATAGAGACTGTTCAAATGTAAATGTTGTCAATACAGAAAAAAAATTTATAAGCAAGTTTTCTATATGGAAAAAAATTTGTAAAAAGTCTTTGGTAATGTCCAAAAATCAAAGTTCTCAAATTCTACGATGTCGACATGAATTATGAGGAACATCTTATAGTGGTGAAGTCATCTTGGGTCTCTCCATCTTTAATTTGTAGCTCATATTGCATTGGCACTTGATGATGACTAATAAAAATAGTTCCAATTGTTCCAATAGAGTAGCTGTCATCTGATTGGATGAGCTACAAGATTGTTGTGTTGGGAATCAATCTACGTTGTTTACAGACTTTGTCAATGGGTTCAATGGTGATTCTAGCGGTTAAAGCAAGGGAATAATCAACATCCCCTCTTTCATATTTTTTTCCTAATGAAAAAATTTGTGAAATGAACACTTGTATCAAGTGATAACAATGGTAGAAACATATCAATTAATTTGTTGTTGATGTTTACAGTGATTGTCATTTGACCATGACTGTCAACTAAATCAACATGAACAATTGCTACTTTTGGTGGTGTTGTAGTATTTGTGGTAATAGCAGGGCCATAAATAGCTAAAATATCACCCTCAAATGCTAAAGACGATTGTTTTGTGCATATGTTGAGGATGCTTGATGGATCTATAGTTTTTGCTTTCAATCTGTACATTGTGATTTGAGAAACGATAAAAACTAAATTGATAATTAAACATATAAAGAGTTAACCTATATATGACACACACAGGATATAGTACTTGCCTCTTTTCATCTTGTTTGTCAACCGACTGATCCATCTTTTTTTGTGCAATAAATGCGGTTTGTGTTTTTCAAATTTTTTCGCAAGCATATGCAATGAGATATTTATGTGAAGCATGTATTAATTTTTTTTTAAAAGTAAACATTAATCAGGTCTGATATGATTTTGAAGTTTTCTGATGTCAAATGTCAAGTATTTACCTATTTGTAGATGCTCTAGATGCTATGGTGCAAGCTGGGAAATGCTAAGATATATGTTCTATGAAGTAGCAAGAGATTTGTAATATGTAGTTGGTAATTTAGAAATGTGATATGCGTACAAAAAATATTATATGGTTCTACTGAAACCTAGTTTTGTGATGCATAACAATTTTGACTTTGCAATCCATTTCTAATAAAGAAATGAATGGTGTGCAATGCTTTAGTAATATTTTGTATAATAGTATACCTGCTTCAAAATAGCTGTATAGTCATTTACAATAGAATAGTCATGCAAGATATTTCCAACAATATGATTGACACTACTCTTGGAACAATAGGCAGACATGAAATTTGCATGAGTAGAAAACATAAGCAATGACACAAGAAGCCCATAGCGACTACAATAGATAGTATACACAACAAATCGAATAGGACTTAGAAAAAGCTATGGAATCAATTTAAAAAGTTCTTATCCATGAATTAAACATTATCTAGATGTGCTTCAAGGTAGTTTTGCAATCCATAAAAAACTTAGGTTTGTAATTTATTTCTAATGAAGAAACATATAATGTGAAAAGGCTTAACAATATTGTGCATGATAGCATACCTATTTCAGAACAAATATATAGTGACTAGAAATTGCATAATGTTAGAGGTTTAGAAGAGTATGCTTGGTAGTCCCGACCAGGAACAATAGAAAAGTCAAGATTTACATAAGCAAAATGACAAAAGAGTAATTATTCTGATTAGAGGTATGGACAGTATCAAGAACAATTCCTTTATACTCATAGAAATTTCAATCTAGTTTTCTACAACAATGAGAAACAATGATAATAGCACACTGTAGAGAGAATGTTGATAGTGAATAGTTACAGTTGTAAAATTGTATACTATGTAGTGATGACTAGAGCTGAAGGGATATTACAAAGTGGTCTGACCAATATGTATATAGTACTCTAAATTTGACAGTAGAAATTTTGATGTTATTTATCCAAAAGTGATCCAATAGACTGCCTCCATGTGTTGTTGGGTTGTCAACAACTAGTGACAATTTATGTTGTTCCATAAGTGCTTTTGGTCCTGTGGATTCTAACATGTCAATGTTAAAGTCTCCAACAATAATCAATTTTGAACTAGGTGTCAATGAGGTAATAGTGGTTTGTATAAAATCAAAAAGATCATGAATAGTTCTGTTCGATGTCAAGTAAAAATTTATAATGTGCATAGTAATATGCATACACAATAGGTCAATGGTTATTGATTTTGGATATTTTGTTGAAAAATTCTGAAAGTTTTGCACTGAAATTGTTTTCCTTCTACATTTTAATAGGCCATAAATTCCTTCTGTAGTATAGAAATTGTATGTTTTGTCAAGGAAGTCAATGTGATTGAGAAGATTTTGTTTGGTTTCTTGGAAGCAAAGGATAGTTGCTTGGAGCAAGTCATAGTCATGGGCCGTTTCTTGTGCATGCAATGCAATGCTATGTGTATTCAAAGAGCATATGATAAAATGATTTGGAAAGAAAGACAAAAGGCTGTGCTCTATTTTCCATTGTGTCGAGTCCATAAGGCGTTCTATTTCACCATTTAATTTTTTTGACACTCTGAAGTTTTGTTGTTGCAGCTTATGCATGAGATATAGTGACTCAATGTTTTTTACACATGATAAAGTAGTGTACACAAGGCCATGTTGATAGACCTTACATGGGTCAAAAGCAATTGAGTCCATTTTCATACCTTGTGCTCTATGAATGGTTCATGCACATGCAAGTTGCAAAGGAAATTATGCTCTAGTGATTATTTTTGTACCTATTTTGACTTTTCCAATGATTCTCGTTATGGGTGTCTAGGAAGGCATAATGCAATTTATGTATAGATTTTTCATTCTTTGTCGACGCAATTTTCCAATAGTGGAATCATTGAATTCTATCTAGACGATGTCTTCTTGCTCGATTGTATGCAATTTGAAGATGTCATCTGCACTATTGACTAGTCCATCTTCTGTATTGATGTTGCAAGTGGTCAATTCAACCAATTTTTTTTGCTTGAGTAGAATTGTGCTAGGAAATTATTTCAAAGGATGACATTGAATGGTATCTATTGTTGTGTCTTGTTTATCAATTGTATGTAATAAACAAAGCTTTGTTGATATGTTGTATAACATTTTTTTGTTGCGCATGTCGACTACTATATTTCTATGAAACAAGTATGGAAATCATGAATCATTTGGAGGTTTCTTATAGCACATTGCATTCAAATAGCCAATGTCTTGATTGGTTTGTTGAAAAATCCTAGCACGATTAAGTATGGAAATGAAATGTTGATTTTTTTGTCTCACGATGCTATGTAGTTCAAAGCACTTGACATTGTCGATCCAAAAGGTGTATGGCATTTTATCCTTATCTATTATTGGTTCTTCAAATATCCAAGTATCACAAATAGGTTGTGCTTGGTAGAAATCACCATAGAAAATGATATCTATGTTTCCAAAAGGTGTTGTTGGTGTGTGCTTGATTTGACGAAGTCTTCTGTCAATGTTGTAAAGAATTTTTGAACCAATCAATGAGACTTCATCAATAAGAAGAATTTGCATTTGGTCTAATTTTTTGCTCAGGACATCGACTATGTTTGAATCTAGAGGCAAAATTTTTGAAGAGTTGCATGGCAATTGGAAGATTGAATGTGCAGTAATGCCACCTGCATTGAATGTAGCTTTTCCTATTGAAGCAAAAATAATGCCTTTAGGCTTGAGTGAATCACTATCTAGTTGTTTATCATAGAATCAAATCATTGCCTCGAAAAGTATTTTGTTGTGAAGGTTTTCCCTGTGCTTGCCTCACCTATCAAGAAAAAGTACAATGCTTTTTTTGGAGCAAGTATTTTTGCCATTAGTATGTCCTTTACTATTGATTGTTGTTCTTTGTTCAATTGTCTTCATAGTTTTTAGTATTCTTCATTGCTTAATAAAAGTGGATGTGCAATTTCTGAGAATATTTTTTTGTAGAGAGAATCCTTGAGCTTCGTATTCTTCATATGGTTCAAGTCACTTATGATGTCATACTTTTCCATGCCATTTTCCTATTTGCCTATACCAATTTCATCTACAATGTCTATTGCTAGATAGTTATCGTTTTCATCTTTTGTGGAGGCTTCATCAATGTCACCCCATTTAGGAATAATTTGTGCAATATACAACTTTTCAACAATTGCAATTTGTGCTTTATTTGCTTTGAACGCTGCACTCCATGTTTCATATCCAATTAACAAGGTTTGTTCACTAGATCTAAAAGGCACATACAACATAAGTTTTTCTCTGCAATAATTCTTAGGGTCAATGTGTGGATTGTATCTTACATAGCGTATGATCTATGAAGTTGCTCTTCTTTGTAGCTTTTTGGCATCGCCAAAGTAAAAAGTGGTGTATTCAACCAATGACAAATTATCAAGAGGTTTTGGATGTTGCTTGCATTTTTCTATTACAGATGCACACATGATGTTTTCAGAATTGTCTTTCTCTTTTGCCAATAGCTTAGGGCTTTTTAACATGTACACTCTGTTTTCCAATGGTGTAGTATTGATAATTTTTTTTTTCCTTAAGTATTTACGTAGTGGCAATGAGATAATGATTTGAACATCTTGACGACTAGAAATTTGTTGATAGTTAAGCAATGCATGTCCAAGCTTTCGTATAAATTGCACTTTTCCATCATAAGCAGCGATGCATTCATGTCACAATTTCCAAAATGTTAGAGACAATGTTCTATCCTGTTTCATCATATATGAGCCACAATAAGATGCAATAGTGTATGCATCTAAAGTAAATTGTGTATCTGTATTTTCATACCATAGTTTGGGCACTTTCTTTGCAAACACATTTATCCAAATGTCAGATGGGTCTCTTTTGAGCATGACAATTTTACATGACAATGTTGATCGAAGCATTGTAATGTAGTCATTTTCATCCATGTCCAATTCATGCAAGAAAATTTCAAATGAAAATTCCTTTGTGTAATGTTTATTTTCCAGTTGCTTAAAAAAAGTTTTCACTTTCTCCTTGATTAATGTAGCATTAGGCATTGGAAGCGGTTCTAAAAATGTTGTTTTGCTCATCGGAGGCAAGGGGAAACTAAATCTGCAACTTGAGGTTTTGTATTTCTTACAAGTCTTTGTATGATGATACATTTACATTTTGGTAAGATTTTTATTAAGTAGCAATGAGTCACATGAAATATACTTTTCTACAAACCTTTCTATTTTAGTATTTGAGCAATTGCCATATGGTGCATCTTTTATCCATAGCAAAAAATGAACATGCTCATTGCCTCAGTTTTGGAATTCTGTAACAAAAGAATAGTCCATGACTTGGTCGAAGAGCTAATGGTTTTTGTAGACATTTGAATTTGACCTCTCCCATAAGGTCAAATTCGTCCCCTTATTCATCTATCTCGCCTTTCCCATCGATGTTAATTAAATGGTTTATTTAATTAATATTTACCCCTTTCTCTAATGTTCCTAAGTTATTTAATTTAAATAATTAAATACTTTACCTTTATCCCCTTTCCTCTCTAAATTAAATAAATACTCCAATTTGTTTAATTTATTCATTTTCCTTTATGAGTTTAAATCAATTTTTAAATTCATTATTTTCTCTCTCCTTGTCCCATCCTCCATAATCCTTCCTTAATCTGGATTAATTTAGTTAATCTTTGATTAGGATGTGCACACCCTTAATCATGATTAATGTCACATCCTCCATCATAGTCCACTTGCCTTAATCATTCATTAGCCGCCTTAATCCCTTGTTTGCACAACCTAATTACTTGATTAGGTCACCTTAATCCTTATGCTATTTATGGCATAGCCCCAATTCAACCTTTTATTAAATGCTTTCTCCTTTTGGAGAAGACAACCCTTTCCCAATGTGAATTTTTAATTCATTCACATTTATTCCCCCTAGGTCTTTTAAGGAATTTTTAATTCTTTAAAAGTCTCATCACCCACATGGGGACAAGGACCTCCTTTATGAGGAGATCTTGTGCATTCCAAAGGTACAATTAAGTACCTCCACTTCATGTCCCTTTTGACATATAAACCACCACATGTCAATATGTGAGGGCTTGTGAGTTCTCAACTCACTCTAGCCCTAGATCTTGTCCATGGTGGCTGCATCTTGACCCTCCATTGTTTAGTGGCCTTTCCCCTAAAATTAGAGAATTTTTCCCTCATTTGCAACACACATGAATACACATCAATCATTCAAGCACTCTCAAGAATCCACCATTGCTTCAACTTTTGAGCTCATTTTGCATCCACATTGTGCATCTACCCAAATACCCACCTTCACCATTGCATTCCTCATCATCTTACGATCATTTAGAACTAGGTTTCATGCTATTTTCCATTGAAAGGAGCACATAAATCAAATGATCAACATGGCCAACCAACTCATCAACTTGGACAAGGTATAGCACTCTTTTCTCTTTCATTTTGTTCAAGTTCAACTAGGCTAATCGTTGAGGTGTTTGTGTTTTTACTTGCTTGCATTTCATTTCATAATGGCTGCAAAGCATAGGATTTTTTCTGATTTTGAAATCCAAGTGTCTATCTTCTATAGTTTCATTACACTTTGATTGTTGCAGACTACATATTCGATGCAAAGCTTTGCACAATGGCTCCCAAAAATTCTCAACACTTGTTAATGTCACAAAAAAAGTTGGAGGTCCCAATTATCTTATCATTGCAAATATGTTCTTTTTAGTGTTTTCCAAATAATCGGGCGATGTTCAAATGCTTTTTACTATTCTATAGCCCAATGGAGATCATAATATTTTTTCAAGTTTTGTTGGATTGCACACATCTTTTGTAAGCAATTTCTCACCTTTCAATTTAGTTTTCTGTATACAAATCCATGCTAGCAAATAATAATATTTGTTGAATAATAATTTTAATAGCCTTAAAAAAATATTTGTTGTGTGTATTGCAAAGTCACTGTCTTTATGCATAAGCTCCCATATTGCAATTTTTTGGTACGTCAAATTTTTAGTAATGTTAGTTGGATGAGATGACCTATAGAACAAATTTAGGAAGTTCATCTCCTCTGCATACATGCCCTAGAAAATACCAAGAGGTTTAAATGCTTATGATGGTGCAATTTTAATGATTATTGTTTCAAGGTCTTTTATTGATTGTGTTTCATTAAGCCAATGTATAATTGATTCAGTTATTGGCTCCTCATCATCTTCAAATGTGTCATCTTGCATAGTCGGTTTTGTTTCAAAATATGTTTGTATTTGTGTTGTCTTTTTTACCAACAATTCATGCTAGTCTCTATTTATAGAGATGTTGTCTTTTTCGTACAATGGTGTTTTGGATAGTACAATTAAAGAATCCATGAATATGGTAGGTCTAACATTTCCTTGTGCATATGCATTATCATATTCTAGATTTTGCTTCAATATAATTGCCACTATTGTGGTTTCATCTAATTTCCTAGGCAATGCTTGTTGCACTTTATCAAAATCTATAGGAACATTGATAATTGTCCCGAGCAAGCTATACTGTGCTCATTTATATCCCAATTACCCGATCTATGTAAAATCTATGCACAAAGACACAAACCTTTCCTCTAGAGTAGTCAAATAATGAACATCTTTTTGTGCATTATGTCTTATTCTTGTAGGCATGGAAAAATATGGAAACTTACCATCTAGTGTGGCTTCATTGTTTGCAAATGGGCTGCCCTATTGCTATTTTTTTTTTATATGTCTAAGTAAATATAAAAGAAAAATATTTTGCAAGTGCATTGTCAATTTTAAAAATATTGTGATGGAAATGAATCATGTCACAAATAGAGCATGATTGAGTGGGTGTGTCATTTATCGTTTGCAGGTATGAGCTAATAGATTTTTGGACTGGGTTGTTTTTTATGCGAGTGCCTTTTTCTTTTGCTCGTTGATAAGAATTGTTTGTATTCTAAAGCATAGAATATATATATGGTCTATGTTTCAATTTTTACAAATGTAAAGCATAACCCTTTTGTTCACTTCATATTTGTCTCTTCAAAGAGTGTAATGATTGTTGTTGCATTGGATTTTGGATAGAATCACATAATTGAATTTTACTAAGTGGGTAGGACTAAATTATTCTTGTGACATTGATAGTAGGTAGGAAAAAACTAGATGTTGTAGTTTGTGGAACATTTGCATGGGATGCTTGTGCATTCCAGATTTTTTCTTTTAGGGAGCGGAATGTCTCATGTGATCTTAGCTTTTCTTTAGCTGGTGTATCTATTGTTGAAACTATTTTCTTTTTATTAGAACTAGTCATATTGTTTGCTGTCTCAGATTCAAAAGTGCTTGAAATATGTTGAACATAAAGTGGATCCTTCATATGAATATTATGAGTCAATTTTTCTTTTTGTTGAAGTGATTCATAATGAAAATGGCCTAAGCTACTTGGAAAGCAAACTAAGTTCAAATTTCTTCTTGACTTCATGCAATTAGAGTATGTTTTGGCCCTAGGAAATGGAGATGCTTTCGATATGTATATTGTTGCATCAAACATATGGGATAAACATAGTGCACAAAATTCAGATCCTTCAAGGCTAGTTTCTACATGTAGCATCCCAATTCTGGAAACAAATGATTGTAACTGCAATAGATGATTGTTTCTTTGTATGCTAGATTGACCAAAAGTGTCAAAACGAGCAATTACATATTTTTTTTCAACTGTCAATGCATTGGCCAATGACTTCACCATGAATAATCACAAAGCAACTCGATCAAATTGTTTAGGAAGCAAAAAAGCTATAGTAGTAAACATGCTTTTGCCACATGTACTAGCAAATGTAGTCACTCTACAAAGTCCAAGTGTTTCAAACACATTTTTTGTTGTATGCTAAATGTTGTCCAAGTTACAGTATGTGATTTTCAAGTGTGGTGGATATTTTTCATGCGATTGTATGTATTTATCCTTGAGAACATAGGCTCATAGTGGCCAACAATAGGAGTTGTATCGTGGAAAAGAATTGATATTGCAGGATTACATGTATCATTGTTGAAAAATAAGTAGATTGTTTTGTATGTTAAAGAATAAATGTGTATTGGTATGTTTAGCCAATATGCTAGCCATTTTAGACAGAATGTGTCACCCCAAAGCCCAATTTCACCACTATTATTGATTTATGTGGCTGTAAGCTTCATTCTTTGTAGATACATGTTTTTGTCATGTACATTATGCAAATTCATTAGCATTGTTGGATGCAATTCAATATCATAGGACCTTAATGCTATAGGAAAACGACTGTGAATGAAATTTAAGAAATGATCCACGAAACCATTGCATAGCTATTTCGATTTATAACAATAATGAAACAAAACATGTAGTGTATCAAATAGGCAATCACCAACTTTGTAATTGAACAAGTCAATTTGAAAAAATGTGCATAGTGCAAAGCTTCATCAATCGATGTGAAAGGTGCATTCACACTTAGTTTGTAGGTTTCTACTACAATTGGCTGTTGTGATAGTTTTTGTCTTTTAACATAATTGTTTGTAACCATATTGGAAAATTTCATGTGAAAGGATAAAAGATAAAAATTGTATTGACACTACCTAGTACAGTAATTATTATAAAAGAATGTATGAAGCTTGAAGTATTGAATACATAAAAAGAAGAATTAAAGATGCAATTACTCACCGTGATCACTAGCAATGCAGGATTCCTAACTATAGCCTTTGGTTGAATATTATACACTAAGAAGGATACAACACAACAACAAACTCTTAATATCAATTCATTTGGCTAAAATGAAACTTGTTTTAGGACTATTGAGCAAAAAGAGAAACAAGCATGATTATGTATTACTCACATTGATCAACAACAATGCAAAATGCAACATAATATCATAGAATTTGAAATCCTATGTAGTGTACCATCTAAAAAAAATAACCCAAATTAACCGAGTAGTGACAAATGAATTCAAAAAAAGCAAGATAACTGAGCGTAAGAAAATAAATCGATCAATTTTGGTAGTAATCTTGTTATATTTTTCAACTCCATGTATGGTTTGAGTCTAGATAGATATATGCGTACATAGAGACATATGCATATATATATATATGTATGTATGTATGTATGTATTAATGCAGTTGTAATCTTGGAACTTCTAAGCAAATTATGCACTACCAATCTGTAAAGAGAAAAAGCTTTGCCAGATAGAAGGATGTTGTGCTTTATCTATTTGGTCCAAAAAACCAATAGAAAATGTGCAACATCGAATAACAAAATAATATTATCCCATGTCTATGTGTTGTGGGAAGGGAAACTGTGAAATGCAATATGCAATAAAATTTTGTGCTCTCAACTCCTAAGGAGCAACAACCTTGCACTATCCAAGACAATTCTATTGTCTCAACATCTAGTTAGCAATAGTGTTTCAAGGTCCATGGAAACTATGCTTTATCAAATTATTGCATTAAAATTGTATTCACAAAATAACAGTTTTCCTTGATCCAATTTAAAACATCAGCATAGCACTCTAATACAAAATTTGTTGGCTGATTACGAGTAACTCAAACAGAGTAGCAGTGACCAACATTGATGCCTAGATAACCACAGAGGTTTCCAATTTTGTGAAGTTGGCCAATTTTTATATTACTTTTTGATTGTGAACGCCATCCCGCTAAAGGTTTCTTCTTTATTGCATTTGATTCTTGTAACGAAACAGGTTCCATTACAAACAATTGGAAGCAAATGATCAAGTGATTTTATGTATAAATATAAATATAAGTGAAATATTCATTGAAATATGCAATTACAAATTGTACAAAATATATTTGTTGAATGATAGTGTAATAATATAGAAGCATAACATAACAATAGTGGATAAATCACAACGTAGGACAAGCCAAAAGTGCAAAAATAATATAGTTGCAAGGAATAACATGAGAAAATAGGCTTGATGCATGACTATAACTATAATATGGTATATTTTCTATATTTAACCAGAATAATTTTCTTGCAGGAAGAATAGGTTGTGATTATATAAAATAGGAATAAAAATAGAGTGAACTTACAAATTTAGACCATAGCATGTTATAAGCTTGATCTTCTATGTACTCATGTACACAAAAAATGGTCTGAGTAACAACCGCCACCTGAAAAGAATATGGCACCTATCAATCTTAATAATAAATAAAAAAATTGTATAATAATGCGTTCTAATTTCCAATGCTGAACTTTAGCACCAATTTAGAGAAGGCATGTGAAATACTATGAACAATGCCACCTATCCACATAAACATTTGAAATGAAAACACATGTATAACAAAAAAAATTAGTAATGCATAAGCCTATCACATTTCACTATGTAGCAATTTGATTTTCACAATGCTTATTAGTTCATGCACCAATGTTATTGGCTAAATGTTGCCTATTAAAATGGTGTTTCAGGAATCGTGCTAATAGAATATACATCGCTATGCTGGTGTTTTCATAATTAATTTGTTAAAATAAAATTATTGATTTTTTTTTATAATTTTCTCATTGGCTGCTGGTATTTCCGTTGTGCTTTTGTCATTTTGTAATTTATTTATTTAATTATTGTAACAAACTTTGCTATTGGAAATATTTCATGAGTTTTTTTGTATAGTCATGTCTTCGCACCCACTATTTCTGGCACTACATGGCATTTTAAGCAGTACATTTGCATTTACTATTTGCGAATTTTCATTTATTGTGAGTAGATTGAAGTGCAGGCATCATTAGTGGCTTATGATGTGAAGTTTTAAGTCTTTCAAGAAAAGTATTATTTGCGTTGTTTAATAATTTTCGTAGATTACATGCATGATGCACATGCATCAAACCATCCATGGTAAATCAGACATATCTTGAATAGATTGACATCATTCAATGTCTATCACTCTTTCATGAATACACAATTAATTTGAATTGGAAAAATACAAAATGATGACCAAAATATCAAAATCCAATGACAAAATTACAAAAAAAATATTAATCCATAAGAACAGTGATCGATAAGGAACAACAAAGATTAAACCATTGCAAAAGTGTAAAAATGATTTAGAGAGTGAAATATGTGTCTCTTGAGAAGGTTTATGTCTATCGTATTGGAAGCAAAAAATGACCCACTTGTAGTTTCCCATATCTTTTACAATGTCATTCTATAGTTTTTTACATCTCTGCATTTTATGGCTTAATGTCTATTATTTTTTGATCTATACATTTTTTGGGTTAATGTCTACTCTTCCCTATCTTTGAGTGCTTTTATGGATTAGTCTTTGTTCTTGACTAGAAGACTTAACACCATAATTCATTAATGCCATCTTCTCTGCTGACCATGGTAAAAACTAGAAGTAATCTTTTCTCTGCATGCTTGCATGCCAAGTGCATTTCAATCTATTAAATGAAAATGAAAATTAGGCCTAGGTGAGTACAAAATGTCTCCATATGAAATCATTTCGTCAATTGGCAATGTTTTTTTTCTAATGAAAATATTTCATACCTTTCTAATGTTCTTTGATATAGTCGTGTCTTGGCATCAAATGTTCGTCTCAATGTGTGCGGTTTTAACAAGGACATTTAGCATTCCCTAGTCACTAATTTTCATTTATTGTGAGTGGATTGAAGTGCAGTTAACATTAATGGATTATGGTGTCAATTTTTAATACTGTTAAGCAAAGGATTATTTGCATTGTCTAATCATTTCCACTAATTATTTAATGAAAATGAAATTTGTCAAAAAAGAAAGCATTTGTAATTTCCTATATCTTTTACATTCTCTTCCCTACATTGTCTAATCATTTGCTTAGATTGTTCGATGAGAGTGAAAATTGTTTCTCTTGACTCTGAAAGTTTCTATATCTTTTGCATTGTCATTTCATATTTTTTAAATTTCCCTCTAATGGGCCAATCTTTTTTGATCCTTATCATTGCTTGCTTTTATCAGTTGATGTCTGTTGTCCATTTAAAGACGTCACACCATAATTCATAAATGTTGAGTTCTTTGTTGACCACCATTAACAATGCAACTAATCTATTGTCTACTACACATGCATGCCAACTATAGTTCACTCGATGAAATGAAAATTAGATCTAGATAAATGCAAAATATGTCATTATAAAATCTGTAATATTTCATCAATATGTAATGTTTCTTAGTTGGGGACATCCAGTTCTTTCAGATTAGATTCGTAATCTTCTATCTTTTCTTTTCATTTCATTGATTAGGAATGGAACTAATCTTTTCTTTGCATGCATGCGTATGAACTGCATTTCAATTTACTAATGAAAATCAAAATGAGGTCTAAATAAAGAAAAATGTCTTGATATAAAATCATTTCATCAACTGGAAATGTTTTTGTCTATTGTTTGTTGTTGGCTGCATTTCATGGGTTAACATCTATTTTTCACTATCTTTGACTTCTTTTATGGGTTAGTCTCTTTTGTTAATTTACAGACAAAACACCGTAATTCATTAATGTTGACTTCTCTACTAGCCATGATTAAGAATAGAAGTGTTTCTCTACACGCATGCATGCCAACTACACTTCACTCTCTTAAATGGAAAAGAGAATTGTTCCTATTGGAAATATAGTAATGTATTTGTATGGGTCCAAGGATTTTGTTACAAATAGTAATCCATAACAACATTCAACAATAGCGAAGAAAAAAAATTAAAAAAATTAGAAGATTTGTGTTTATTGAAAGCTAAAAAGGAGGCATTTGTAAATTGCTATATCTTTTACACCATCATTTTATGAGTGAATATATGGGTTAGTCTCTATTGTTGAGTTAAATACTTAACACCATAATTCATTAGTGTTGGCTTATGTGCTGCTCATGAAATAAAAATGGAACTAACATTTTCTTTGCATGCATGCATGCCGACTACACTTGAATTTATTAAATGAAAATGAAAATAAAGTCTAAGTAAGTAGAAAATGTCTGAGTATAAAATTATTAAATCTATTTGTTGAGAGGGTTTATGTCTATCCTATTAGGAGAAAAAAATGAGGTGTTTGTAAGTTCGTATGTCTTTTACAGTGTCATTTTATAGTTTTTTACATATTTGCATTTTATGGGTTAATGTCTATTGTTTGATGTTGTGTGCATTTTATGTGTTAAGGTCTATTCTTTGCTATCCTTGGCTACTTTTATGGGTTAGTTTCTATTGTTTTTGAAAAGGTAAGCAAGGATTTGAAAGGACCAATAACCTTTTACAACACACATACAGTGCCAAAGAAATAGCACCAACGGAAACACCATGGAAGAACAACAGAGTCACAAACAACACCTGGCCAACAGTGATCAAGAGCAACAACACACCTGGGACCAACAATAGTCCTGAGTTAAAGACCAACTAGCAACCCAAAATTGGAACCATAACCAAGAGTAACTGACCACATAGGACAAAAACCAGTCCTATAGAACTAGAAAACTCACAACACTACAGGACCATGAGATTGCCTGAAACCACCAGGCCATTAAACACCTGCTGCAGATGGGCTACAATAGACCTTTCATTTAAATAAAACAATAGAGAGCCTAACAAATTCTTACCAAGAGAATGGTAAGAATCATACAAAGCTGCATAGAAACTTTCAGAGTCATGGAACCGCCCACCACTTATCAAGCCTTATTGACAACCAGGATCAGCCAAGCCATTAACCACTTGTAGCAGGTGGTCAACAACATACCTATCACTCAAATTAGCAGGAACAGAGCCCACTAGATTCTTATCAACAAAGGAAAAAAAAATACCCTCACCAGCAGATAGCCAAATTCCAAACAACACTGACCAACCAAGCAACACCTCTAATGGAAAAATAGAAGCATATCCAACAACAACCGAGCCAAAGCAGGCTATCCCAACATCAATCAACCAACCACAAAAAGAAGGCTCACCAGAGAAGGATAACAAAACAGAACAACGGACAACATTGGTCAACTTGCAACACCCACCCACCAGAAAAACCAAACCAAGCTCCACCTCAAAAGGAGAGGGCTCCCCTCTATAGGAGTAGATAAAATGAAAACCTTCCAAACCAGAGTCACCATTGTTGAGTTAAAGACTTAACATAGTAACTCATTAATGTCAATTTGTCTACTGGCCATGATTAAGAATGGAATTAATTGTAACATACCGACCCTTAATGAAGTAAACATTTCTAAGTTTTCACCTTTTGAGTAAATTAACTAAGTAACAAGCTATTGCAAGGAAATTTTTTCTTTTCTTTATTGATACTTTTCAACAATATGAATTATCTTTCATTCCATTAAATAAATCAATGCAAAAAATCATACATTTACATACATAGCTCAATGAGCTTTAGAATAAATATCTATAAGATGGTCCAAGATCCTTCCTTTTAGATCTTGGTTCTTCTATCATCTATTGTGGAGGAGAAGCATCACTCAAACACTTTTTTGCCAACCACAAACTCATAATGTGGTCCCCCGTACATCTATCATTCGATAGATGGCCCTTTCCTTAGATGAAGAGACTAGAGTAACCGATAACGATAACCAACTAAGCATAGTGTTGTGTCCTACATAACTAGAACCTTATAATCCCACAATCTAGAACTAGCATGTAATATTGGATCATGGTGAACTGATAGTGTAGTCTTGGTAGTCACACAATCTAGAGTGGAGTCTCAAAAATTCACACTACTTTGGCTAAAGTGTTCTCATTCAGTAATTTGAATGAAGTCATCTATCACATACACTACTCAGGGCCAATTTGACTTAAGTCTATCTTAAGCTATGCATACGTGTTTCCTTCAATGGATAGTCCATCATCCCAAAGATAACCTATCATCATATTAATCTACTTGGAATGAACCCTACTTACAAGTAGGTACACAAGATAGGTATTTCCTTAAATGGATAGTCTATTATCCCAGAGATAACCTACATACTTGGAATAACCCTACTTACAAGTAAGTACATAAACTCCCTCTCATACTAGATCATATATCCTAGGAGTGAACACAAGCCTTCCTAGTTAAATCAATAACTTAGCTAAGTGTATCACATGTGCCTTTCATGTTCAATCATGCCTAGTATATAATATCTACTATAAACCAATCTCATATTATAGAGTAATTACAAGCACAACATGAAAACAACATAAAATTTTCAATTTACTTTTCAAAGACACTCTAATATCTCTAATGCACACACTGGAAAGGACATTTCAAGAAATCATGGGAAACATATCATTCAAAAGTAAATAACAAATAAGAGGAGATCCTCATGCCTATTATCGCTTATCCAAATAAATGACAACAATGCAATCCTTTCCAACAACAGTTAGCTTGGAAATTAGCTTTTCAAGAATGTCAAATAATTCTATCTCAAAAGTTGATAGCTTATTTCTCTCAAATAGCAATGTTTCCTCTTAACAAAATGGTACACTCACTCTTTCTCACTCACAATATAAAAGAAGTATGGATGGGAGTAACATAGAATTAAGGATTTGCAAAAGATGCGTATCTCTTGGAAAAGAATGCATCCTTACTAATGAAAATGGCTCAGCTATTTATAGAGCATCCTAGCAACCTTATTGCCTACAATTTAGGCATGTGAATGGAAAACAAGCTCCATGCAAAGCAACACATGAAATACAACAAAAAGGTGGTGATTTTCTAGCTTAATACTCAACATAATCATCTACAGGTCGACTTTCTTATTGACAACAATCTAAAGACTTATTCAAATCTGCATATAAACAAATTTTAATTGCCTCATAAAAGAGACATCTACAATAATGGTTTCAAAGGTGGTGCCAAATCCATTTTCTTTCCTTCTTGTTTGGTGTGGTTCCATTGCCAAAAGAAATAGTCAACAACCATTTTATAACAACAAGAATTCATCGATTTTATTTAGAGGATGAATCGAACAATGCATTAAAATTATTTGACAAAGTCAAGGTTGATCATATCAAAGGCATCAACCAAGTCTATGCTTTAATACCAACACAAGACAAAAAAATCAAACGCAATACAGTGTCTTATACCTTGTTTAATTTTGAGTGATAATCAGCTTAATATAACAATCATAAGCTATTCTATCAACCTCTTAAAACATAGTCTACAATGACTAATAATCGACCTCCAATTTCATAGTATTTATCAACTATTAGAAGCCTTTATAAATCGGCTTCTATCAAAACAAGTGATAGTCGATTTCTATTAACATATATATAATATGTTAAATATATATTATTATATATATAATATATTATATACATATATATATATATATATATATTTAAATACCATCATATATTTATATATAACCGTTAATATACATTTACATAGACATATATATATTGTAAGCCAATAATGTAAGCATACATTCGATATATATATATATATATAAAGAGTAAATGCAAGATAGTATATAATAAACACATTATATTGAATGTATATATATGTATAAATGTATATGCCTCTATGTACATGTTCTATATCGATGCATCCATATGAGCGTGTCCATCCACCAAAATATGCGTGTATCAATATACATATACATATGGATACATGTATATACTATATATATATATGTATACATCCAGTTCACATATAATCATTCACAATTACCATCATATTGTTAAGTGTTTACGTGTGGTACATCTATACATGTGCATATACATGTCGTTAGATCCCATTAACATGCATGTTCATATATATACACATACCTCCACGTACATCCCACTTGTCAATATAATTGTAATAGTACAAGAAAGATCTCAAAAGCTCAATAGATAAATATCACCCAATAATGCATGTAGTAATAAACAAGAGTCTCAAATACATACATATCAGCTAAGGATTACTTACCATCTACCCAAAAATTGACTCAACTCAATCATTCTAATGTGGTGTGTGTATATGCTTAGATAGTTTAATTTTATCAGTTACCCAACCAATATCTTCTCCCGAGTGATACTTCTCCTCCACCTGGAGGAATGGAACACATACCTACATCCACTAACACATGCACACAACAACCAATTGTTCACAACATATGTAGTATATATAAGAATCTCTAGAGTTAAAATAATAGTTCAATAACCATCCATTCGTATATATTTAGTATTTCTCCATGAATTAACATCAATTGAGATAACATCAAATGAAATAACATCAAATGAGATAAAATTCATATGAGATAACATTCACACTGATAACAAGGTATAAGAATAATTTATTCATCTCTAGAATTCACATTACATTCATATTTACCCTATGTAGTAATAAATAGTAACTTCACAATTGGGGTGTAACATACTCCCCCCCTTATGAATCATCATCCTCGATGACTTTAGGTATTATTATAACATGAAAAATAATCAAAACATTGTTCAAACATTCTCAAAAGCATTAAGAATATGAGGAAATTTATGTTGAATTTTCATATAGTCCTCCCAAGTAGCTGAGTCTTTTTCATACTGGTCCCACCAGACTTTACATTGCAAGACTTCTCTGTTATGCAAGTGTAGCTTACATGTTCCTAGCACCTTGAAAGGCTTGAGAGTTACTACTTTGGGTCTCGTACTTGTAAATTAGTCTAATCAATTACATGATTATCCCCTGGTATATACTTTTTAAGATAGGAAACATGGAAGATGTTATGCATTCTTGCAAGAGCTGGTGGCAATGTGATTCAATAATCTACTAGATTCACTTCCTCTAGAATCTCAAAAGGTCCAACGTAATGCATGGCTAACTTATAAGACTTTCCAAATTTAATGAAGCTCTTGTGAGGTTTCACTCTCAACAATAATTTATGACCTAAGCCAAAATTACGGGGCACTCTCTTAGCATCAGCGTAGCTTTTATCTATCGTTAGCTTCAGCTAACCTTTTCTTAACAATCTTAACTTGTTCATCCATTTCAACCAACACTTTTGGCCCAAGACTCACTCAATCTTCAAGTTTATCCCAACTTATAGGAGTTTGACACTTTTGACCATACAAAGCTTTGAAAGGAGCCATTTTTATCGTAGAATGATCAGATTTATTGTAAGAAAATTCAACTAAGGGTAAGTAATATTCCCACTTGTACTGTTGATCCATGCAATACATCCTAAGTAGGTCTTCCAATATTTTATTTACCCTTTCTGTTTGTCCATGTGTTTCTAGATGATATGTTGAGCTAATATTCAATTGAGTCCCAAGTGCAGAGAACAAGGTTTTCCAAAACTTAGAAGTGACTCGTGCATCCATATCTGAAATAATCTTTTCAGGAATCCCATGCAATCTAAACACTTCTTGCACAAATTTTATTTCTACGACAGGTGCTCCATCAGTTAGGTTCCTAAGTATAAAATGTGCTACTTTCGTAAGCTTATCAACAACCACAAGAATGGAATTGTGCTTATTCCTTGACATAGGAAATCCTCGCACAAAGTCCATACTTATGACTTTCCACTTCCTTTCTGATATATCGTGTGGGTATAACACGACTGTAGGATGATGATGCTAAGCTTTCACCCTTTGACACTCAAGACACCTAGCCACAAAAATAGTGGCATCTCCTTTCATTCCCTTCTAGAAGTATAATGGATTTACATCAACCATCATTTTGGTCACTCCAGGATGTCTAGAGTATGGTGCTTCATGTATTTCCTTTCATACCAAATTTCTTAATTCTTTTATGTCAAGTACATAAATTCTACCCTTATATCTAAGTAATCTATTAGGTTCAATTTGAAAACCTTCATACCTAGAATACTATGGATTATCAATGAGTGCTTGCTTAAATTGCAAGTAATACTCATTCTCCTTGCACTTTTGGAGTACTTGCCCCTTAAAATCAGTTTGAATTGTTACTATAGAAGCAATGTGACATCTTTGAATTAATGCATCGGTAACCCAATTTTATTTCTCCTTAATATAACTGATATTAAAATCATAATTAGCTATTAAATCTAACCATATTCTTTGTCTATAATTTAGATTAGGTTGTCTAAAAAGGTACTTTAGCCCATTATGGTCAATTTTCATGTCAAAAGGTTTTCCTATCAAATAGTGCCTCCACATTTGCAATGTGTGAACCATAGCTACTAATTATAAATCATGCGATGCATAGTTCATCTCATAAGGTTTTATCTTCCTAGATTCATAAGCAATTAATTTCCCATCTTGCATTAATACACCTCCTAACCCTTCTTTGCATGCATCCATAATAACCATAAAGTTACCTTCAAGATTTGGTACTTTTAAGATTGGTGTGGTGGTTAATTTCTCTTTGAGTAGGTCAAAAGACTCTTGACACTTCTCAGTCCATTCAAATCTCTTTCCTTTCTTTTTTAAAGAAGTAATCAGGAAATGGATCTTAGAAAAGTTTGCAAAAAACATCCAATAATACCTTGCTAAACCCATGAAACTTCTTACCTCTGACACATCCTTAGGTACAAGCCACTCAAGCACTACCTTGATCTTGGTTGGATCTATAGCAATTCCATTTTCTGAGGTCACATGACCCAAATAATGTACCCTCTTTTGGAAGAATGTACACTTAGATAGTTTACCATACAACCTATGTTCTCTTAGACGTTGTAGTACCATTTATAAATGATTGCAATTTTCTTCGTCATTTCTAGAATAAATCAATATATCATCTAGAAATACTAGTACAAATTTGTCAAGGTAATCCCTAAATATACTATTCATTAGGTTCATAAATTTTGTAGGTGCATTTGTTAAACCGAAGGGTAAAATGGTGAACTCATAGTGTCCATATCTAGTTTTGAATGCATTTTTAAAGATATGTTCATTCTTAACCCTCAATTGGTGATATCCAGATCTCAGATCTATTTTAGAGAATACAGAGACTCCCCTCATTTGATAAAAAAGTTCATCAATGCATGGTAATAGATACTTGTTCTTAACCATAGCTTTGTTAAGGCACATACAATAGTTGATGTACAAACACAAGGTACCATACTTCTTTTTGAAAAAGATGACTATCACTCCCTAAGGTGATACACTTGGTCTTATCAGTCCTTTCAACAACAATTCATCTAATTGTGTCTTAAGTTCCATAAGTTAAGTGGTTTTTGTTGAAGTTGAAAAATACAACCTCACAAAACCCAGTGAACACCTGCAAGCAAATAAACTATCATCTAGAAGAGATAACGAAACACAACAATGGTGATATACAAGCCGTGAAGCAAAAAATGCATAAAGAAGAATTGAAATAATTATAAAGAGATCAATCCTTAAGAAAGGAGATCAAAACCCTAAAGTGAAAACCCTAGGATGAATATTAAATTAGCATGTGACAAGTGTCAAGATCATAATGAATGAGATGACATGACTAATTTAATAATGCAAAATAAAGATTCCTAAGTTTATCTTAAGTGAAATAAAGTAAAGGTGACTTAATTAATCAACACGATTAAATTAATCAAGTAAACAACCTATTACTCTAACAATTTTCATCCTATAGGGTACCTTAGAAATAGGTTCTGACCCTGGAATTATATCTATAGAGAAGTCAAATATTATTTTTGGAGGGAACCCTGGTAATTCATTTGGAAATACATCTGAAAATTTCCTCAATATTGGATACTTCACCAAATCTGATTTTCCAGTTTTATCAATTTCACCATCTTCTAGTTCCTATAAACTCTAGAACTCTGAATCATCACTATCCTTCCCAAGTTATTCAATATTTATGTCAAAGATTTTACATCCTTTCTTCTTAGATCTTATAAGTTTCATTGCCATAATTTGTCGAATCCTAACCTCTCTAGGTATCCCTTGAAATTTAACCTTATTTCCAAAATCATCTAGGAATTCTATAGTCTTAGCATGGAAATCTCTCTTATCCCTATGTTTCCACAACCAATTCATACCTAGGATAACATCATATGATCCTAGAGGTGCGACATAAAGGTTTACTTCTATAGAAAAACTAGGTAGTTGTATCCTAGCCTCAAATAGACATTGATCCACCTTTGCCCTTGTGTGGTTTGTATACTCTACATCCCAAGACATTTCCATGTGTCTCGCCTTCCTAGATAATTGTTTAGCCATTCTAGGTGAAATTAAATTCTTAGTTACACCAATATCAATAAGAATAGAAATAGGTAAGCCAAAAAAAATACTTGGAATTTCAACTGGAGTTAATTGGTACTCTGTCTGATGTTCATCCACTACTGCATGTATCTTATGCTGAAACATTGCTTGTTGAGTGGGTAATGGATTACCATATGGTCATGATCCGGAAGTTTTATTGGGACACTCATTAGCATAGTGATCTACTCTACATATAAAATATCCTGAAGGTGGACCTCTTTTCCCTATGGTTTCTCCAGACTTGACATTTTCACTAGCCTTATCGATATTTCCCATGCTAGAATCATTCCTTTTTCGCTCCCTCTTAGTCTCGTTTCCTTTATTGCATATTTTTTTCCCTTTTTCCTTGGAGCATTTTGCACTGATTCCTCCTTCTTTGGAACTATCTTGTTAGAAACTTCCACATCCTTCTTTTGTTATTTTTTTTCTTGATGAGTGGAATTAGCCCTAAGCTTTTGCTCATGCTTAATTGATTTCTCATATACAAGATCCATTTTTTTTGGACCATGTATATCCACTTCCCCTCCAATCTGACTATTAAATCCCATTATGAATTTCCTAATGTGGAAGCACTCATCCTTGTGATATATGGGGACATAGCTAGAGGTCGGGCAAACTTCTCCCAATATTCGTTGATCGTCATGTTACCTTGTCTCAAACCTTGGAAATATGAAAGTTTTTGGTCATAGTATAGTTGTGGTAACCATCTTTTGTGGAAATTCTCCCCAAATTCCCTCCATGTCAGCTTCCATGAGTTGATATTAAGTTCCAAATTCTTGTTCATCCACTAGTTAGAGGCTTCCCCTGCTAATTGGTATACACCCCATGCGACTTTAGTAACCTCATCATAATTTCATATTTTAAAATAATTTTCCATTTGGACAAACCACACTTCAACCTCATCACCTCCAACACTACCATCAAACTCGGGGGGGATTATCTTCTTCATGTCCCTGGAAATTTCAGAAGCCACAAGCTTCTTATTCCTTTCCACAAATGGCGTAGGTGATTTTTCCTTCTCATGATTATGGGTTTCATTATACCCAAGGGAAGAGTTTTCTCCCTCATGCTCAGTAACAGGTACTTCCTTTTCTACCCTATCCTTAACTCTTTCTTGTTAAAGGTTAGCCAACCTTGCCAAGATTTGGTCAAGCCTAGCCTCTACTCTAGTGGCTCCTTGTCCAACCTCTTGACTTCCACCGAGATTATTTTATGTACTCACCATCCTTATGCAATTGGTATTTACCTAAATTTTTATCCATGTTAGACTAAACTATGTTATCAATTATCTTATGGAAAATATTAAAAAAACACATTGATATGCACACAAGAATTCCACATAAGACTAAGCACACGGTTCTTTTGATAAAAAATAATTTTATTCATTTCATGAGGATTTCAAGATCCTTTCAATTACATGGAGTGACTATTTAGATAGTCGAGTGGAGAGTATCCTTCAGATTCACTCTTTGACACATAACTTAAAGGAGTATAACCTATAGACTGAGATAGTTGTTGTTTTCTATCTTTTTGTTCATCTCTCATTTGTTTGTACCTATCCCAAAAATGATAATAACCTTCTAATTTATCACCCAATACATATTAACGAGAGGCAATGTCAATATGGTGTTCATAAAAAATGCAGTGTACCCTTTTTGCAGATATTTTTTCATGAGACCATTTCTCGTCTGGCAGTGTTCATGGTACATATCCCTCAGACTCATTGCTCAAAGAAATTACTATTACTTCATCCAGTGGTAGAACTCTAGGATCCCTAAAGATGAATTCCAAACTAACACTTCCTTTAGAGGGCATATCCCTAGAAATTAGTAATGAATCAAAGGTTTCTAGTGAGATGGTTGGTAGGTAATTGTACATAGCCTCCATCTTCATCTTCCTCTTCACATCACTGATATCAGATAGTGCATGAATAAAAGTTTTAGTGTCACTAAAAAATATGGCATTGTCATAGTTGGTTCTCTCTATTTTTATTATGATGGCTTCCCTTTCCTTCTCGGCCTTGAGGTAATGGTCGTTTTCGATTATCGACTTTCGAGTTGTTAATTTGAGACACACCATCCTGGCACAAGAATTCACAACATTAGATAAAATTGAATGGAAAGAATGATGAGCTCATAGGTTCTAGAGATAAAACTGGTAACTCTAATATCACATGTAATATACCAACCCTTAATGAAGTAAAGTTTCTAAGTTTTCACCTTTCGAGTAAATTTACTAAGTAACAAGCCATTGTAGTGAATTTTTTTCTTTTCTTTATCGATAATTTTAAACAAGATGTATAACATAATACAATAGGAATTCCATTTCATTTCATTAAATACATCAATGCAAGAAAGCATACATTTACATACATAGCTCAATGAGCTTTAGAACAAATAGTTGTAAGATGGTCCAAGATCCTTCCTTTCAAATCTTAGTTCTTCTATCACTTGCTATGGAGGAGAAACATCACTCAAGTGCTTTTTTGCCAACCACAGACTCATAATGCAGTCCCTGCACATCTATCATTCAATAGATGGCCCTTCCCTTTGACGAAGAGATTGGTAGAGTAACTGATAATGACAACCAACTGAGCATCGTGATGTGTCCTACATAACTAGAACCTTGAATTCCCACAATCTAGAATTAGCATGTAATACTGGATCACAATGAACTAACAGTTTAGTCTTGGTAGTCACACAATCTAGAGTGGAGTATTGGAAATTGACACTACTTTGGCCAAATAATTCTCATTCAGTAATTCAAATGAAGTCATCTATCACATACACTACTCAGGGCTGATTTGACTTAAGGCTATCTTAAGCTATGCATAGGTGTTTCCTTCAATCGATAGTCCATCATCCCAGAGATAACCTATCATCATATTAATCTACTTGGAATGAACCCTACTTACAAGTAAGTACACAAGCTAGGTATTTCCTTCAATGGATAGTCAATTTTCCTAGAGATAACATACATACTTGGAATAACCCTACTTACAAGTAAGTACATAAACTCCCTCCCATACTGGATCATCTATCCTAGGAGTAAACACATGCCTTCCTAGTTAAATCAATAGCTTATCTAAGTGTATCACATGTTCCTTTCATGTTTAATCATGCCTAGTATATAATATCTATTATAAACCAATCTCCTATTATGGAGTACTTACAAGCATAACATGAAAACAACATAAAAGCTTCAATTTCCTTTTCAAAGACACTCTAATATCTCTAATGCACACAGTGGAAAAGACATTTCAAGAAATCATGGAAAAAATATCATTCAAAAGTAAATAAAAAATAAGAAGAGATCCTCATGCTTGTTATCGCTTATCCAAATAAATGACAAAAATGTAGTCCTCTCCAACAACAGTTAGCTTGAAAATTATCTTTTCAAGAATGTCACAAATAACTCTATCTCACAAGTTGATAGCTTACTTCTCTCAAACAAAAATGTTTCCTCTTAAAAAATGGTACACTCACTCTTTCTCACTCATAATATAAAATAAGTATGGCTAGGAATAACACATAAATAAGGATTTGCAAAAGATGTGTAATCTCTTGGAAAATAATGTGTCCTTACTAATGAAAATGGCTCAACTATTTATAGATAATCCTAGCAACCTCATGGCCTATAGTTTAGGCATTTTAATGGACAACAAGCTCCATGCAAAGAAACACATGAAATACAATAAAAAGGTGGCAATTTTGTAACTTAATGTACTCAATATAATCACCTACAGGTCAACTTGCTTATTGAAATTAATATAAAGACTTATTCAAATCTACATATGATCAATTCAAATTTCCTGATGAAAGAGACATATACAACAACTTGGTTTCAGAGGTGGTGCCAAATCCATTTTCTTTCCTTCTTGTTTGGGGTGGTTCCATTGCAAAAATAAATAGTCAACAACCATTTTATAACAACAAGCATCCATTGATTTTATTTAGAGGATGAATCAATCAAAGCATTAAAATCATTTGACAAAGTCAAGGTTGATCATATCAAAGGCATCGACCAAGTATATGCTTTAATATCAACACAAGACAACAAAATCAAACACAATACAATGTATTATATCACATTTCATTCTGAGTGATAATTAACTTAACATAATAGTCATAAGTTATTCTATTGACCTCTTAAAGTATAGTCTAAAGTGACTAATAATCGACCTCCAATATCATAGTCTTTATCAACTATTATAAGCCTTTATAAATCGGCTTCTATAAAAGAAAGTGATAGTTGATTTCTATTAACATATATATAATATGTTAAATATATATATAAATATATAATATATTATATACATATATATATATATTTAAATATCATCATGTATTTATACATATGTATATATGCAATTGTTAATATGTATTTATATATTGTTACCTATGGGTATTGCATGTATCGGGTAAATTTAAATTCTTATCTTCCTTGGCCTTTAATTTCTTATTTTCCACCCAATTCTAAGTCTTTACCTCCATTTTAGTCTTAGTCTCGGGAACCTCAAATTTCCTAACCTTTGTCACGTGTTCTTTAAGTTTTGAAACCTAGGTCACTGGCACCCTGTGTCCTTAAACCTTGTCCTCGGGTTCATGTTTTTCCTAACCTTCTGATGGCCCGGCCTTTCCTCTTTTATAGCATCAAGTGTGTTGGTTCATTGTGTAGTCAGTGAGTCAGAGGTTTTCATAACTTCGTAACTCCTGACTTTGGGTTATAAAGTTTCATTTTTCTGCGACAAGGAGATGTTTTGTTCATCCCGCATGTTCCAAGGAGCTGTCTATTCATTTAATGTGTATAATGCAACCTAGAGATGTCTTATCAAACAATTTTTCAAAGCACGCCAATATTAAGGTTTTCTGTACTGAGTATTTAAGTATGGCATCACATTAATTCAGAACCAAACACACGTCTTGTCATCCTCATATAATTTAGGGTGGTGGAGATTTATTTGGTTGAGTTTCAGTTGTACCTCTATCTTTTGCAATTATTTCTTCAAGAAAACGAGTGTTCCTTTGTGTACTATGAGCTCATGCAGTTTGAAATTAGAAATCATTGGCTTGGCGTAAGGGACACAGAGCTAGGATCCTTCAAGCTGGAGGAATTATGGGCATCTTTGGAAAGTAATAGAAGATTTTTCATCGATGCAAAACTATTAGAAAGTGGATTAGCTCACGCCGGAGTTTTTTCAGAAGCCATGCTGAGTGTGGACCTAGTAGGCACATGTGTGAGAAGGTATATTCTAGAAATGAGGGGAATCAAAGCCGTGGACGGGACTGTCATTGCCAAAATTTCTCCTGAAGTCATTTCCCAAGCGCTAAAGATTCTTGAGAGAGCGTCTATAAAATATATGTCTGTTGTGGTGGCTAATGAGTTTTTCAAAGCTAATGAGGACTGGTGCAAGAATTCTATGGCCAAAGGGTGGTTGAAGTCGAAGAAAAGAAGTAAGTCACAGTTACCTACCAAACTTAAAAGAATACATTTCAAAGGAGAAATTGCAAATGCCATTGCTTTATTCCATCACATTGTTGGAAATGCACAAATTGAATCTTTTAAAGAATGGATGTGTTAGTTTATTTTGGTTATCTGTGATGAGAATGTGTTCATTAACTGGCATAAGATAATTTGTTTTCATTTGAGTTAACAATTAGTCAATTTCCAAAAAACTGTCACCTTTCATCTATTTTCTTGCTTAATATACATTATAGCTAGTCAAAGATCCTTTTGGCCAGGATTAAAGCCATAGGTACCTCCAACTTCTGGCATGCCTATATACAAGTGTTATCCACAGTTCACCAAGTAGGTTGGAATAGGAGATTTTTGCCTTTTCAATGATGCATTCTTGATGGAAGCTGTGAAGAAATTGGATGGAAATTCTAAAATGCATCTTTCTCCTGAGTCAATGTCCTTGGTATCAAAGTATGGAAGTTTCTATATCCAATTTGAGAAGTTTTCCTACTTGAGGATAGGATATTATGAGAAAGCCCCATTAAAATTGCCTAGATATCTAAAAGATTTGCTAGTGTTCCTAGAGGTTTGTAGGCAAATGGCCTTAGTGAATGTAATGTACATGAATATGGGAAAGTGGGGTTATTATTTCCCATTGATAACTCCTTCCTTCATGTGTAAAAATAATTAAATGGCTAAATGTGCTGAAGGAATCCTCAAAGAATACAATCTCCAGAATTTGTTCATGAGGGCTAATTTTGATAGCAAGGGTTTTGTGAGACAAAATTTATATGGAGGGAGTTCATATAACCATCAGTATTCTATTGAGGACTTTTGGGAAGATTGTGTTGATGAAAATGAGGTTTTGAAAAGAGATTATATGAGGTTAACCCTCAGAAAAATACAAGTTTTTGGTCTTTATATCCAAATTCCTGAGAGTGCGACTGAAGTTTCAATGGTCATCGATCCAGAATATGAAAGACTGCTTGATAAATCTCATCCCAAAGTTGATTGGAGTAAAAATTAAGTATTGAACATGAATATTTGAGCTACCCCAGTGTTGAAAAAAACTTAGAATTGGTTAGAGGGGAAATGGCGACAGGTTGCAGGTTCAACTCAAGAACCAAAATCATCTCAGAGAAATGAATAGAGGTCCACTCAAACTGCTGTAGTGAGTAAATCATCAAAGAGATTGGCTACTAGGTCTTCAAGCACAAATTCACAATCTAGGGGTGATGGTGAGAAGCCTGAAGAGATGGCTAAATTAAAGTCCATATGCGAACAAGATAGCGTATCTACCCCTACTCCTAAAAAGAAGACCAATCAAACAAGACATGTGTCTGAGGATTCTAATGCCATTTTTAAGCAGATTGTTGAAGACAATACCTTCCCTCCTTTCTCCAAAGGTATCCTCTTCCCCAGTGGAGAATACACCCATCACTCCTGGTGAGCCTAAGGAAAATTTTCAAGGAAATAAGGGTTCCATTTTGGTAGAAGCCTCCCCAATATGGCAGAAAAAAGCAATGGAGAAAAAAGAGGAAATATACTCCCACGACAACAGTTGGAGTAGATACAGTTGCAAAGTTTCTCCAGAATTCCTCAAGGCCAAAGAAAGCTCAGAAAATGTTGAGAACGCTAACTGATCCTACTTCTAGTAATCATATATTGGAAATTGCAGACCCCATAAAAGATTTGAATGATGATGAAATAACTGAGGCTGATTATAAAATCACACACGTTGATATGGGACCTCAAACACTTGAGGGTGATGTGTATCATGCTAATTATTTAGTCAAATGCCTTGATTAAGAGGGTAAAGGAAGAAAGAAAGGAAAAGGTGAATTTGCAATCTTAGGTCCTCAATTTAAAGAATTTTATTTCTTCTTTGGTCCCCCCTTCTATATCCAGTGAACCCTCAAGTTCTCAAAAGGGAGATATTGATGGGTTTAAAATGCAATTAATCAAAAATAATCTGAGCTATTCCAAATTTTTCAACGAATGGATAGATGAAATGTCTCAGGAAATCATCCTCATTATTAGAAAATCTATTCTTTTCTATAATTAGATAAGGAAATAATTGAAGACAAAACTACAGCAGGTCAGGAAATATCAGACTAGCCTCTACGTGCTCTCACAAGAAAGGAAGGAGTTGATTTCCATGGATCGAATGAAATGGATCAATGAGAAAATTGTGAATGATCCAAAGGAGTTAGATCCTTCTTGGTTTGACTCATTGAAGTGGAAATTAAGCATTTATGACAACCTGGTAAAGGAGATTTATGAAGTGCTTGAAAGGTATCTGGACATGCTAGTGGAGATTAAAGGTAATTTCCATGACCTAAAATTAGATATCACTAATGAGTTTGATGAGAAGATTTTGGATTCAGAGGAATTTTTTTTGAAATTCAAAGAAGTATTCAAAAAGGATATAACAGATCCTACCATGACGACCAAAGAATCTTTCTCAAAACTCAGTAGGTTGCAAGTCTACCTCGATTCTTTTAAAGCTGAAGCAAATAGGAGGTCTGATGCTCTGATCAAATCTAAGGCTGCTGTAACCAAATGGAGAACTAGGATGCAAATCACCGTAATACCAAGAAATAAATAAATATTTGCAATTATTAGCAGGTACATAGACTACAAATCTAGAGTGAAGGTACAAGAAGAACTGTTGCAACAAGGAGTGGTCGAGAATATAGAAGATGAAGAGGCTGAGACAGATAGAAGTGATGCTTAGTTATTTTTAGTATTTCATGATACTTTAGTTTAATTTTTCTCTTTTAAGTTTATGACTTATCTTTTATTTGGTACAGGTACTTTCAAGAAACCGTTACCAAAGATAATTAGCTATGCTTTAAATATGGATTTGGGTGATAGAGATTAGATCTTTTGGGAAAACTTTGATTTACTCATTAGAGAAAAAACTTTATTATTCAATATTTTCTGCTATCCTAATATAGAATGCAATGGTGGAATTTATGCATTCGTAATATTTGAATTACAATGAATGAATTTTTTCTGCTTATGTTAAATTTTATGCTAGTGTGTGATCTATTATTGGGTGATATATATACTCTGATTCATTGCATCACTATGGTATTGTTTATCTATGAATAGGGATTCTGTGGTGATAATTGATTTAATTTCTATTGTGGTGTATTTTAGTTTTGTTATATGAAGTCAATGAATTCCTTTAAATATTTCTAGTTAAAATCCCCTTCCTTTATTTACTTTCTTGTTAAAAGAAACCTTAGTTACAAATTATTCCTTGAATATCAAATGAAGGTAGCTGCCACCTTTTAAAATAAGCAGAGAATCAGTCTGGAAATTATACTATTACTGATTCAACTATGGTTACATTTTTCACCTTAGTGGGCATGAGAATATAGAGTTAGGTGATAAATCTATCAACCAACATATTTTTGGCGACTCTGCTGGGGATTAACTCAGAAAAATAATTTTGTATGATGATTTTCTCTATGGTTAATAACAATGGTTCTTCAAAAGTGTAATGCTCCTGTTCTTTAGCCTAATGTAGATTGGTTTCTTGGTGATCAAGAGGATATAGTTATTGGTCTCACCTTGCTTGCTTGGCAACAAAGAAGAACCAACTATCAATATCACAAATTTAATGAAGTATTGGAAGAAGAGGAGGAATTGGGAGATATTATCAGAGGAAATGCAATGCGCTTTGAGAATGCTCAATAAATTTTGTTTGTAGACAATAACCCACCTCCAGCTAGAATATTAAGAGCTCCTCTTGTACAAGCTCCTATAAATCAGGTTAATAATAGGTGAAACCCTCCTCAAAACCATCAATAAATAAAATTTGGTGACTCTGTAATCTTATCCGTGTCTTGTTAAAACCTGACTTCTAAAAGGTATACTAGGAGTGATAAGAAAAAGGGGTTGTGGATAAATATTTTGAGTTCCTAGAAACCGTTGATTTTTCATATTTTCCACCTACTCGAAAAGTTGTCTATCAACAAACCATCTTCTCCTCCTCCTAAACCTAGTGTATCTAGGGTTCCAAAAATATCTTGTCAAGGTCTCCTTTTGTGTGGCACTATCCTCCCTACACAAGTAAACTTTCCTTTAGTCATGGCACAACAGTCCCATGGGGGCCGTCATAGGTCCTCTAACCTTTGGAGCCAATGCACAACTCCATGACATACCAAAAGGTTCAAGGAAGATTATACCCAAGTTTAGTGGAGATGGGAAAGTTTCTCCTAATGAGCATATGAAGGCTTTCTTTGCTGCCTCTTCCATTCTTGCAATACAAGATGTTGCTATGAGGCTCTTTGCAAAATCTTTCACAAATATTGTTGTTGACTGGTTTTACTCTCTTCCCAATAGCTCTATCAAAAATTGGGCTACCCTAAGGATAGGGTTCGAGAAAATATTTATGTCCATAAAAGATGATCAAGTCTTGGTTGCTCAATTAGGTTCAGTGAAAAAGGAGGTTCATGAGTCAATGAGGGATTTTGTGGCCAAGTTTAATAAGTTATATAATAGGGTCACTGAAAACATGAGACCTAGTCCTGAATTGTTGAAAGAAATGTTCATTAACACTCTTCCACCAGATGCGAGTTTCATTATTAAAAGGGAAGGAACAACTGATATAGCTACTGCACAAGATAGAGTTGTATCCATAGAGGATGATCTGATTGTTTATGGAAAATGGAAGAAAGAATTAAAAATTGGTAGACCATCTCCAGTAAACTCTACTGACCCAATCATTGAGATATTTCCCAATGATATAATCAATCTTAAGAGACAGATTCCAAAGGGCCCTTTGCAAATGTCCTATCAAGATATTCCCAGGTGTTATGAAGGAGCACGTAACAAAACATTTTCATTGATTGCTCTGAACCAAAGGCTGGCAATTGAAGGTCCTTCTTCCAGTAAGGGGAATAATTGTAATTTTAATTTAACTTCAGATCATGACAGAGCTACTTGTCCATATATGATTAGATTCATGCAAATTCTTACAACAAATGAACATACTCTGGAACCATATGTGGAGGAGCCTAGGTCATCCAATGATGTTGGCATGAACTTCTTTGGGTTCGTATTAGATGCAGGATCAAGAGAAGATGTATATGTTAGAGTTGATGATCCTAATTGTGTTGTTTTCATTGGGTCACAACGTGCCAAGGTTGATCAGGGTGGCTCATCTTCAGCCTCAAAGTACATTTTAACAAGGTAGAAAAAGTAGGAACAAATTATTCTCGATAATGTAAAAGTTGAGGTACCATCTTCTTCATCTTTTATTACCATTCCTTCTAATTCATTAAATGATATTGTTGAGTCTTGCAAAAATACCAAGATTCAAATTTCACAAGTTGGATACTTGAGACTCAATCCCTTAGAATTGGATAGGTTGGTAAAATATTTTAAACAAGAGCCTTCACCATCCCAATGTAATGCTCAAGTTTCTGATGATAATGAAGCCAACATTGGGAATCAAATTTTCTCTAATACTGTAGATAAACCTTCAAGCTCATAGAACCCATACATGATACCAAAACCTTTCTTTATATCATTATATATCACTGGTTTTAGATTGAGTAATTGTATCATTGACTCTGGAGCTTCTGAAAATGTGATTCCTGCCCAAATAGATAAAGCCCTAGGTTTATATTATACATCCTCCCAAGGTAAATGTTATTCCATGGATGGATCACCAACTCCTATTATAGGTCAAATCAAGGACGTTGAAGTAGCCCTAGATTCTTTTCCCAAAAAGAGGTTGAAACTAACTATATTGGTTGTTGACATTCATGTAAGTTATGGTATACTGTTGAGTAGAAGTTTATGTAAGGAATTGGGTGGAGAAATCTAGATAGATTGGTCTCATGCCTTAATACCCTTGGATGGAAAGAAAATACTCTTGAATCCTGAACCCAAAGCCAAGTTCATTGTCTTAAAGTCTGGTGATCCTAGAGCAGATATTCTATTTGTTAAAACAAGACCAGGAACCTATATGTGCACTTCTCACAAAGAGAAAAATTTAAATCCTATTAGCCCTAATTTGGTAGATGAATTGTGGACACTTGAATTTTATGGAAGTTGTGCTAATTTCAGGTCAGGTGTTGGAGTAGTTTTGATCTCGCCTGATGGATATAAGTTCCCCTTTGCTTTCAAATTGGAGTTTGGTAATACCAATAATACGACCGAGTATGAATCTCTATTGCTTGGCCTAAGTGTAGCCAAAGAAAAAGGTATCAAACAATTGAGGGTTGTAGGAGACACAAAATTAGTGGTGAAGTAGGTGATGAGGATCTACACTGTAAAAATTAGTCGGCTCAAGCATTATAGGAACAAAGTTTGGGATTGTATAGAATATTTTGATGGTTTTTCTATAGAGTTTGTTCCCAGGAAACAAAATGCTAGGGCTGACTCTCTGGTAGTCTTAGCGTCCTTGCTCTTTCCACACATGGATTTC
This sequence comes from Sequoiadendron giganteum, assembly GCA_007115665.2. Taxonomy (NCBI): domain Eukaryota; kingdom Viridiplantae; phylum Streptophyta; class Pinopsida; order Cupressales; family Cupressaceae; genus Sequoiadendron; species Sequoiadendron giganteum. Next base: position 24,354,684 of record CM021102.1, read on the forward strand.
AAAGATGAGTCCTATAGAATTGAAATTGTGTACAGACCTAGTGTTCCTGACAATGTAAATCATTGGGAAGTGTTCAATGATGATCAATAAATTATTGAATTTTTGGAGAAAGCTGAAGCCTTTGCTCATATCTATTTTGAGGGCAGTGATGATAAATAAATGATGTTTTAGAGGATGGAATTTTTTCCTCTAATGGGAAAGAGACAAAGATTATCCAATTGAAAGGTAACAAGATTCCAAAGGGTTTAGTCTCTCTCAAACATTTATTCAGTAGGCATGATCAATACTTGAAGCAGAAGGGAAAAGTCTCTGTCGAAGAATCTACTAAGTATGATAAGGTAAATATTGGTACAAAAGATAATACTAAGATTTTTTGAATTGGGAAGTGTTGTTCTCAGGAAGAGAGAGAGGTATTGATCTCTCTATTGATACATTACATGGATGTTGTTGCCTAGTGCTATGCAGATTTGAAGAAGTTTAGAAATGGAGAATTCCAACATAAAATCCCACTGAAACTTGGTGCTACGCCTTACAGAAAAAAACAACGGACCTATAATCCCAAGGTTATAGAAGCAATTTTTAATGAAATTGATAAAATTATCAAGGCAAAGATTATTTATCCCATCCATCATTCTACGTGGATAGCCAATATAGTTCCTGTGAGAAAGAAGAATGGGGAAATAAGGATATGTGTTGACTTCAAGAATTTAAATCAAGAATCTCTGAAAGACAATTACCCACTACTTGTAATGGATCAATCACACACTTCCTTAATTAATACTTATCCTTCATATAACGTGTAAACACCAGGTCAACCAAACCTAATGAAAACACCAATGAAATTTGAAGTACACACATTTGCAACAAGAGGATAACATGTGGACTACATAACACGCTTCACCATACACTGGAACACCTCATAGATGCTTCAGATTCATCTGCAACAACTACAACAAATTTCATACAAAGAACACTTTCCATCAGTCCAACCAGACTATACAGACACACATAGCAACTCTAGAACTAGTCTTCCAGAGCACCAAACTATGAACACTTTTGCTAAAACATAGATAACACCATTATTATCCTTCTTCCAGATATGCAAGACCTGAAATAAACCAGCAGAGGATTATAGACCAAAAACATTTCTCCTAGTCCACAAATAAACAACTCTACCAGACTAGTTCACAAACCAATGAACACAACTTTCACTCTTCAACAAACCATAAGCTATAATCTAGGATATATCACCCAAGGATACCCATAAACAAAATTATAGATCCGCACAAGCATATGATCAACACAAAATAAATGCAAAGCATATTACCAGAGAACATTCTGAACACAAACACAATTCTATCTTCACTGTTTATTAATTTTCTCAAAATAACTTGATAACTCATCATATCAGCACAACTGTAACATCATAAAGATAGCTCCATGTATTCACAACATATCTACAATATATCTATACATGCACCACCTGCAATCACTTGATTCCTTTCACTACAAAAACCTATACTGTGTTGAAATCATTGACAACATTAATGACAACACCACCATATTCATTCATAATTGCAACATTACCATCTACCCACAAATTGACTCAACTCAATCATTCTAATGTGGTGTATGCATATGCTCAGATAGTTTACTTTTATTGGTTACCCGACCAAGATCTTCTCTTGAGTGATACTTCCCCTTTGCCTGGAGGAATGAAACACATACCTGCATCCACTAACACATGCACATGACAATCAGTTATTCACAACATATGTAGTATATATAAATATCTCCATAGTTATAATAATAATTCAATAATCATCCATTCATATATATGCAATATTTCTCCATGAATTAACATAAACTGAGATAACATCAAATAAAATAACATCAAATGAGATAACATTCACATTGATAAAAAGGTACAAGAATAATTTATTCATCTCCATAATTCACATTACATTCATATTTACCCTATGTAGTAATAAATAGTAACTTCACAATTGGGGTGTAACTATAATCGTTTCTCTGCATGCATGCGTGCAACTACACTTGAACCTATTGGACGGAAATGAGAATTGTTCATATTATTTTCTATGGAAGCTTTAAGTCTGTCGATCAAAGTATTATTTGTATACATACAACACAAATAATCTTTTTCTTGATAGGCTCAAATATTAACACCATAATCCATTAATAGCGACTGCACTTGAATCTATTCACAGTAAATGAAAATCAGATCTTAATAAATGAAAAATGCAAAACACACGCATATATAAACACATATGTATACATACATACATACATATACACACAAGATCCTTTTTTCTTGACAACCATAAAAATTAACACCATAATCCATTATTGGCAACTGCACTTGAATCTATTTACAATAAGTGAAAATTAGGTCAAAATAAATACAAAATGTGATCATACATGTCCACAAAAATATTTGCAGCAACGACACATGTATAGAAAGAAATCATTAGAAAATGATGAATTTTATTCTTCCATTGCTCCCAATAGTAAATTGCAATTACGAAAATACAACACCAACAAACAAAACACCAATAGTCAATGAAAAAACTGCCAAAAAAAAACACAAACTTCATTTTAACAGTTCCAAATAGACATCTTTGAAATAAGTCATATGTACAATATATCCATGAAGTACATGGATTGAAACATCAATAGTACATCGAATATATCATGAACATATAGACATCTTTCAATGTCTATCACTGTTTCATGTACACACAATTAATTTGGATTGAAAAATACAAATTACAAAAAAATAGCATAAACTTCATTGTAAGACTTTCAAAATCAAAACATCACTAAAAAATTAAAATAAAATAAGGAAATTGCAAAAATAGGGATCAATCGATAAAAAAACTCATCGATAAGGAACACCGAAGACTAAATCATTACAAAAATGTAAAAAATTGTGAAATCACGGTGTAAAAGATATAGGAACTTAAAAGCACCTCCTTTGTCACTCCCAACACAATAGATACAAACACTCTCAACAGATAGAGATTTCACCTTCATCAAACAATATAACCAAATGAATAGTCCAACATGCTTAAAACTTAACACCATAAACCATTAACGATGGTTGCACTTTAGTCTATTCATTATAAATGAAAAATTAGCAAATAGTAACATACATACATACATACATATATATATATATATATATATATGTACATACATACATACATATATAAACACATACACATATTAATAAATATGCACACATACATACATATATATGTATACATACACACATATATATGCATACACACATATATATATATATATATGTGTGTGTGTATGTATATATACTCATATGTATATGCATATACATATATATATATATGTGTGTGTGTGTGTGTGTGTGTGTGTGTGTGTGTGTGTGTGTGTGTGTGTATGTGTATATACTAAACAATGTAAATAATCCTTTGCTTGACATACTCAAAACTCAATACCATAATTCATTAATGGCGACTACACTTGAATCTATTCACAATAAATGAAAATCAGATCTAGATAATTGCAAAATGTAGAACACACATTCATACATATATACATATGTATATATATGCATAGACACATACACACACACATATATGCATATACACATATATAAATATATATACTTATATATGTATATATATATGTGTGTGTTTTTTCAATTTTCTTATTGGTTTTTGATATTTTGATCATGGTTTTGTATTTTTCCAATCCAAATTAATTTTCTATTCATGAAACAATGATAGGCATTGAAGGATGTCTATCTATTCAAGATATATCTGATTTACCATGCATGTTTTTATACATGTGCATCATGCATACAATCTGAGCAACTAAATAAACAACACAAATAATGCTTTGCTCGACATACTTACAACTTCACACCATAAGCCACTAATGACACCTGCACTTCAGTTTACTCACAATAAATGAAAATTCATAAATAGTAAATGCAAATGCACTGTCTAAAATGCCATGTGTTGCCAGAAACAATGGGTGGAAAGACACGACAACACCCAAAACTCATAAAATATTTCCAATAGAAAATTTTGTTACAATAACTAAATAAATTACGAAATGAAAAAACCACGATGAAAATACCACCAGGCAATGAGATAATTGCAAAAAAATCATTAATTTTCTTTTAATAAATTAATCCCCAAAACATCTGCATAGTGATATATATATATATTACTGACACAATTTTTGATGCACTATTTTAATAGGCACCATTATGCCAAAATGAAAATTCACAAATAGTAAATACAAATGTACAGCCTAAAACACCATGCATCGCTAGAAACAGTTGGTGCAAAGACACGACTACACCAAAAAACTCATGAAATATTTCCAATAGAAAATCTGATTACAATAATTAAATAAATTACAAAATAAAAAAACCAAGATGAAAACACCAGCAGCCAATGAGAAAATTGCAAAAAAAATCAGTAATTTTCTTTTAATAAATTAATCTCCAAAATATCAGCATAGCAATATATACTTCATACCAGCATGATTTTCAATGCACCATTTTAATAAGCAACATTCACCTAAAGACATTAGTATCCTGCCTATAAGGAAGGGAATAACAATGCAAACACATTTATTACAACATTCATACCAACAAGATAGTTCTAAACCCTCCCAATAGCCACAAAATGTACACCGACAAGTTTTGCACTTATACTTAAGACAATAATAACAATGAACGTTTGAAGATGGTGGTTGTAATTGTGAAGAGATGGATGCCAAATTTATAGATGAAGTTTGCAAGAATGATCAATGAGATTGAATAGGAGATCGAAAAAATGAGATTGAGTTAGAATGTGCAAAGGAGAGTTGCTCACTCAAAAAATGGAAAATGTAAGAAGGATGGAAAATAAAAGTGAATGAGAAAATAAAAATATGTAAAATATAAGTGGAGAGAACAACGGAAAGTGGAAGACTTAACTAAAACAAAGAGAAAGACAAGTGAAAGAAAGGGTTAATCAAGTGAAAAAGGAAATAATGAAATTGAAGAGTTAACTGAAAAAGAAAATAGAGAATAAAAAAGTTAAGTAAAGAGAAAAATTGTTTCAAACAAAAATTAATAAAAAATTTAATCAGGTCTTGCCCTTGCAAAAATAGGATTATGATGCACCCTCAAGAAATTCGGCAAAAAATTGACATAAATTTACCAATAATATGTTTTAATGCATCTAGATAGAAGAAATATTAGCTACAAGACAAGATTAGTAAGAATGAAATAACAATTAATTCGATCAATATCGGATGTGGACAAGATTAATTGATTATAATAGAATGGTTCGAAGAAAAAAATGGCTAGAAGAAAAGGTTAGTGACAAGGGAGGAATGGTTAGTAATGTGAACGGATGAAGAAAGAAGTGATGAACATATCATCATAAGTCTTGACAAGTGCACATTTATCAACATCGAGCATTTTTATTTTCCAAATAGATGACATACATTGAGGTATTAAAAAACCATGGTGTGAAATGTTATCATTTTGTGTAGATTGAACACATTACAAACAAGTGCCACAAGTCTTTTACTGAACAACAAACATAAAACTATTAAAGCATTCAATGATAAGAAACCACAAAAATTAATCCATTAGAGGGACATAAAAATAATAATAATATGAAATGACAGTGTAAAACATATAGGAACTTTCAAACACATTCTTTTTTGACAGATTTTTTGATGAGGATCAAATCTATGTCTATAGGAACAACAAATATTAACCCATTAGAGGGACATAAAAAAAATGAAATGATAGTGTAAAAGATATAGGAACTTCCAAATGTGTCCTTTTTCGATAGATTGATTGATGAGGGTCAAATCTGTTCTTCTTGACAACCTTAAAACTTGACACCACAATCCATTAATCAATGAAAATTAGGCATTAACAAATGCTAAATGTCCTCATTAGAAAGGAACACATAAAAAAAACACTTGGTATATAAAAGAACATTAAAAACCGATGTAATATTTCCAACACGAATAAAACATTGAAAATCGATGAACTGATTTTATACCAAGGCATTTTGCACCTATTTAGACCTAATTCTCATTTTCATTTAATAGATTGAAGTGCAACTGCCATGCATGGGTGCATAGAAAATATTAGTTCCATTCTTAATCATGACCAACACAAAAGTCGATGTTAATGAATCATGGTGTTAAGTCTTTAACTCAAAAAAGAAACTAACCCATAAAAAGCATTCAAAATGCAGATAACAACAAACAATAGACATTAACCCATAAAATGTAGAGATATAAAAAATTATAAAATGAGACTGTAAAAAATGCAAATGAATAAAAAATGGGAGAAAATAAATAAACAACACAAATAATCCACATTAAAAATTGATAAAATGATTTTATACCGAGACATTTTGCACTTATGCAGACTTAATTTTCTCTTTCATTTAATAGACAAATTTATTGGAAAAGTAGCTTGTATTCTTGAGAACA